>VWYO01000319.1:557-14365 GCA_013400275.1 Rhadina sibilatrix
AAAAAAAAAGCTCTCAGGAAAGATAAAAGACAAAAAAATCCATCCTGAACTTCTCTTTAGGCAACACTCTGTGGCTAAAATAGAAGGAAAAATAAGCAGGAATTGGTAATAAAAATTTAGATTGTATAGGAGGGTTCTTGTATTGCAAGAAATTCCTCCCTGGAGAGGGCTGAGGAGGGGCTGGGCTGGAATTCCCAGAGGAGCTGTGGCTGCCCCTGGATCCCTGGCAGTGCCCAAGGCCAGGCTGGAGCAGCCTGGGGACAGTGGGAGGTGTCCCTGCCCAGCTCCAGCACTTCCTCAGCACCGCTCCCGGCTGGGAATCGGGTAAATAATGAGAGTTAATTGCTCTCCCGCTGGATATTCATCACTGTGTGCAGGGATATCGATCGCGGGAGGGCTGGAGCAGCTTTTCCGAGGTGAAATTCCTTTTTGCTTTGTGCAAAGAGAGGAACAGAAGGACAAAAAACCCCCCCGAAAAATTTCTGGTTGTGCCAGAAAAGGGCACAGAAATGGCTTTATTTAAACAGAGACCTCCCAGCTAAAGGGAGCGGGGTGAGCCTGGCTCATTTTCCATCCCATTTCCTGCAGGAGCAGGTGCCCTGCTAATGGGATCTGCAGGCTTTTAAACCTGTATTGATCAGCTGCAGGGCCTGCTTGATTGATTGATTGATTGATTGATTGATTGATTGATTGCAGCTGCACACAACATCAATCGACCAAAAAAACCCCAACACAAACCCCAAAAAATAATGGGCAGGGGAGCAGCAGCTGATCCCCAAAGCTTCAGGAGTGAAATGGAATTTTGAATGGGACTGCAAAGGACTGGACTGCAGGCAATTATCTTCCAGCCAGCTTCCTGCTTGGTTCTGTGCATTATTTATCCTCTGGAGGCACGCTGGGCTTCAGTTCTAAGCCAGGGAAATGTAATGGGAGCTGCACAACAGCTCTGAAAAGCAAAGCAAGGTCAGGGGTCTGGGCAGGCCTGAAACACCCGGAGGAAAAGCATTTGGAGGAAAATGTATCATCAAATGGCTGGAATGTGTGTGTGCTGGTTAAGAAAAAAATCTGAATTAGCAAAAAAAAAACCAAAAAACCCTCAATAAATCTGGATTTTACTCCCAGCCTTTGGGAGGTAAGGATTAATTAGAGGAGCCTCAGCAGAACCTGCTGGTTTTGTTTTGCTGTCTGGGCTGGAAAGTGGCTCTGCTGGTTAAAAAAAAAATAATAAATCAAAATAAAAAGCTGAATTATCTAAAAAAATCTCACTAAATCTGGATTTTACTCCCAGCTTTTGGGAGGTAAGGATTAATTGATGTTTTGCTGTCTGGGCAGGAAGGGACTGTGTCTGCAGAGAAGGGCACTGGAGGCAGTTGGGTTTTTTCCAGCTGTGGGGCTGTCACTGCAGAGGTTCCTCCCTCCCCGGGCAGGGCTGGGGGCTCTGCCCCTCTCCAGGACAGCCCCAAAACTGTGCCCTAAAAACGCCNCATCCCATCCCATCCCATCCCATCCCATCCCATCCCATCCCATCCCATCCCATCCATCCCACACCTGCCCCTCACCCAGCCCCTGCTCCCCAGGAATAATGGATTTGCTGACCCTTTAAGCCTCTCCCTTCTGGGTAACCAGGGATGGGGGATGTGTCTTTGCTCCTCATTCACCTGCCCCCGAGGCCAAGGCTGAGGTCAGCAAATGGCATTTGCTAATGGTCCCTCCATCCCCCCATTCCTCCTGGGCACGCCATTTAATGGAGCTGATGTCTACATCCTGTAAGAAATTGAATTAAAAACGCCGCCGCGGCAGCAGCTGCAGGTTTGTGGCATCTCCAGGCTCCTCAGCAGGAATTTATGAGTTTATTCCTGGTGGTTCCAGGCAGGTGCAGCACAAAGTGCAGTGGATGAGAGCACCCCTGCCTTACAGCACAGCCAGGGGTAAATCCAGGGAGATCACCAGCCGGGGGCTCAGAGGGCAGAGCTGCATCCCCAATTAATCTGGGTGTCGAAAGCCTTTTTTTTCCTTTTTAATATTATATATAAAAAATCTGAAGAAATGAAAATGAAATGAAATGAAATGAAATGAAATGAAATGAAATGAAATGAAATGAAATGAACGTAGGATTTAAAAAGAGAGCTGGAGGCAATGAATGATCTGCAGAATCCCAGGCTGGTTCAGGTTTGAAGGGACCTTAAATCCCACCTCATTCCAGCCCCTGCCATGGGCAGGAACCTTCCCCTGGGCCAGGCTGCTCCACCCAGCCTGGCCTCAGTGCATCTTTCCCCTTCCCGTTTCCCCCAAAGCTGCACATTGGACAATTTCTGAGAGTTTTNCCAAAACTGTGCCCTAAAAACGCCCCCCAATACCCAACAGAGCCACCCTGCTCCTTCCAGCCCGTGCCACAATTGCTGCTGGGTGCAAAGGTGGCAGATCAGGGTGAGCCCAGCAGGATCCTCCTGCTCGGCGCCCTTGGGGCTGGAATCAGGAATCTCCATCACATCCCACACCTGTATGACCTGTTAAAGGCCACAGGGACACAGACTCCCACTTCAGAGGGCTGATAATGACTCTTTATTTTTGGGAATTTCTTCCCTTTTATGCTGTTCTACAAAAAACAACCCAATGGGTGAAACAGAGACAAANCGCGGCAGCAGCTGCAGGTTTGTGGCATCTCCAGGCTCCTCAGCAGGAATTTATGAGTTTATTCCTGGTGGTTCCAGGCAGGCGCAGCACAAAGTGCAGTGGATGAGAGCACCCCTGCCTTACAGCACAGCCAGGGGTAAATCCAGGGAGATCACCAGCCGGGGGCTCAGAGGGCAGAGCTGCATCCCCAATTAATCTGGGTGTCGAAAGCCTTTTTTTTCCTTTTTAATATTATATATAAAAAATCTGAAGAAATGAAAATGAAATGAAATGAAATGAAATGAAATGAAATGAAATGAAATGAAATGAAATGAACGTAGGATTTAAAAAGAGAGCTGGAGGCAATGAATGATCTGCAGAATCCCAGGCTGGTTCAGGTTTGAAGGGACCTTAAATCCCACCTCATTCCAGCCCCTGCCATGGGCAGGAACCTTCCCCTGGGCCAGGCTGCTCCACCCAGCCTGGCCTCAGTGCATCTTTTCCCTTCCCGTTTCCCCCAAAGCTGCACATTGGACAATTTCTGAGAGTTTTACTCAGCTCTTTCTTCTCAAGAATCCTGGAGGGAAAAGAGGTTAAAGGAGTAGCTTGTACAGCAGGCAGTGCAAAAGCTTTTTTTATTGCTGCCAATTTCTGCAAGAAATGGAAAAAAAAATAAAAAATCAAGTTTTCCCCAGCCCAGCCTTTCTTCCAAGAAGTGCCAGTGATAGAGAATCGTTGCTGACTCATTCAGTGCCCCTTTAGAGAAGAAAATTGCTGCAGCATCCTCTGCGTGCATCAAAGATTATTGCTGCTCTCCCGAGGAACGGGAAGATCCATTACGGAAGGAGGAAGGACTCAGCAGCAGCCCACGGCAGCTGCAGCCGCAGATTTTGATTTTACAGCAACGATTCCTTTGGACCGGGACTGGGAGAGGTGGGGGGGAAACCGAGAGAGGAAGAGAGGAAAGAGAAACAAAAGTCAGGTTGTGGGAGAAGCATGAGCTGTCTCCATCATTGTCACTGTGGGAGTGACTCAGCATCCTCCTCCTCCTCATCCTCCTCCTCCTCAGCATCCTCCTCCTGCGGCAAATCGGGGCCGGGGCACCGCCTGCCCTTCTCCAGCATCAATCCCTGCGGGACAGACCCCCCGGCCACGCCAGACCCCCGCCCGTGGCAGCAGCTCTGCCCCTGCCCCAAAATCTCCCTGCCGAAAACTGCGCCCTTCAAAGCCAGCCCTGTCACCCCGGGGACACGCGGAGCCCCTTCCCAGGGTCAGGGACAGCACCGGGATGTTCCCAGCTCCCTCTGGAATCCAGGGAGACCACCGCCCTCCCTGGGACCCGCAGGATCCTGATGTTCTCTCCCACTCAGCCCTTTCACCTCCCACTCATCAGGAGCAGCTGATCCCTCTTGCCCTGCACCCCTCCAAATCCTCACGGAATTGTGGTTGATTTAACAATTGTCACGGGGGGGAAGGGAAGTGGGACAAATTCCCAGAGCCACAGACCCGGGGCTGCTCTCCTGCAGGGAGAAGGTGCAGGTGGGACGAACACCGGGGTCTGTTTGGTCAGGGGTGGGAGGGCAGGTGGGGACCTCGATCCCACAGTGGGGACACTGATCCTGCAATGGGGAAACCAGTCCCACAATGGGGAACCCAGTCCCACAATGGGGATCCTGATCCCACAGTGGGGATCCTGATCCCACAATGGGGAACCCAGTCCCACAATGGGGATCCTGATCCCACAATGGGGATCCCAGTCCCACAATGGGGATCCCAGTCCCACAATGGGGAACCCAATCCCACAATGGGGATCCCGATCCCACAGTGGGGGTCCTGATCCCACAATGTGGAACCCAGTCCCACAATGGGGATCCTGATCCCACAGTGGGGAACTGGGCTCTTCCCAGTCCCACTGCAGGACTGGGCCCAGTTCCTGCAGCCTGGGCGTGGTGTGGAGCAGCACTCGGTGCCCAGAGGCTCTGCCGTGTGTCAGTGCTTGGGAAAGGTGGCAGGAGCAAGAGAGAAGAGCCCCAAGGCTGCAACAGAACCCACTCTTGGTTTTCCATCTGTTCCCATCCTACCTCTCTGTTCCTTATTTCACACCTCCCTCCTGACTGTAGTTGATTTGGGGTGTAAATGGACTTTTTTTCCCACCCTCATCCAATTTTACCTGGCCCCTTCTCTCATTAAAAACCGAACCACCTTCCCTGGGACAAAACCGTTCTGCTCCCATGGGCCCCCCCAATCCTCTTGCTGCAGCATTTTTGGCTCCTTGGGGCGAGTTTTACGTGGTATCAAACACAAGCTGCAGCTCTCAGGGTGAGGCTTGGAGGCACCAAGAGGCTACTTAACCCTCTGGAAGTTGGGGCACAAGCAGGAATTGCTGATGGAAAAGGGAAAGGAGCAGCCCTTCCCTGGCTTGCAGCAGTTCTTTGCTGCTGGCCAAAGGCAGCCTGGAACACGGGAGCTCCTCCTTTCTGCGGGACTCTCCTCCTCTCTCTCTCCCTCCCTCCCTTCTCCTCTCCTTTTCGAGCTGGTGCAGCGTTGAACTTTTGCCAGGAGCTGGACCTGCTGCAGGAGCAGCAGCAGCAGCTTTGCAGAGGGAGGAGGAGTGAATGTTCCCCCTGGGCGCTCACAACCCCGTCTCCCTCCTCCTCGGGACATCCACAAACGCCTGGGTCCCACCACCGCGTTTGGAAAAAGCAGAGGGCGCTGCCAAGGGCTCCTGCAAGAGAGCTTCTCCTGCTTTTCCGCTGGGAAAAGCCAAATCCCTCTGTCCCGTTCCTCCCAAGGGATGCAGAGACGCAGAGACGCAGAGACGCTCGGCTCCAGCTTTGACACACAGCTGCACCTGCCTCTGGTGCTCTCCTGGATCTCCTGCGGGTTTTCCCCTCAAGAAATCCAGCAGAAGGAGTTTCTGCTCTCTCTCTCTCTCTCTGCCCTCCCTTATCCCCCAAATCGCAGCTGCCTGGGGGAGAATTCCCAGAAGGCGGCGCTGGAGGAGCCCCAAATTCCCGCAGTTTTTCCCCCAGGGACCTGCAAATCCAGGATTACCCTTGGCTGCATCCTTTTCCTTGCCCTCCCACAGCACCTCCCAGCTCCCTGCAGGCCGCCCCAGGCGTGACAAGCTCCCCAGGGGTGACTCCAGGGAAGAGAGGGATGGCCACTCTACATTTGGACACTCCTGCCCAGCCCAAATGAAATCTGCAGGAGGTTTTTCTGGGTTTTTTTTTGCTTGGGTTTTTATTTTTCCCCTCCTCTGAGCTCAGCGGCTGCCTCCAGTTTTATTCCCCAGCTGCGTTTCTGTCAGGAATAACTCCTCCCTTCCCCTTGGCTCACCCCCAGCTCTTCCACACACACACACACCTGGAGGAAACAGCCCCAAAAATGCAGCTGCACCAAAATATGGCTGGGCCTTTGCTCCCTCCTGGCTGTGCAGGAGCTGCCAAAACACCTCCTCCTCCTGCAGGCAAACCTGCAGGCTCACCCAGCTGTGTGGTCTTCAACCAAATGTTCAGGTGTTCCCAAAATTAAAGGTGATTTTAGTGACGGGAGCAGCCCAGGGTGTGCCACTGCTGTGCTTGGCTTAGCGGAAAGCAGCACTGCCACACTCCCAAATCCATAAATCCAGCAGAAGGAGCATCCCAGCCTCGCAGAGATGTCCCTGGAGAACGGGAAAAGTTCCTCTTTTCTCTCTTCACTTGCACCCTCAAAAGAGAAAGGGAGGTGGAAAAAGAAAAGTTTGCTTGTAGCCCACTAAATAAAAGAAAAACCCCCCAAACAACCCCCCAAAATATTCCAGAAATCGCTTTCCATGATGTGCAGTGGGCACAAAATGCTGCGCATCTTCTCCTGAATTCTAAAAATTTCGCTTGAAATCGTGAGAAGTGATTTTGAAATCTTTCTCCCAGCACTTCAAAGCTGCAGCCTTGTACAGAACCTTCCCTGAAACCTCCAGGATGACAAACCCCTGTGCTCGGTGGCCATGAGGTGCCACCCCCATGGTTTATTGTCATTGCCACACGTTCTAGAGCCACGTCAGGCGTGGGGAGGCTGCAAGGGCACGAATTCCAAGAGAGAGCCTGCAGTGGGATTGGGGAAACAAAAGCTGGGAAGGGGAAATGTTTCACCAAGAAAACTGAGCCACCAAAGCTGCTGCTTTCCAGGGCGGCTGAGAAGGTGTGTGAGGAGAGCCAAAGTCTCCCTTCAGTCTGGTAACAACCATCTTTGGGGTGTCTGTGGACTGAAATCTGCTTTTCTCAGGATGTGAGAGCCTCTGAACGCCTGAGGAAACACTTCCCAAAACCAGGCAGGATTTTCCTCTAACAAAGAGCCAGCTCACTACCCACACCCCCACCCCAGCCCTTCCGGGTGTCACAGGGAGATGCAAACCTCTCCTTCTCAAGAACACAAAGAGCTTCAGGTGTTTTATCCCCTACCAGCTGAAGCATTTGTCAAAAAATAAAATTGCGCAGAGAAAAAGACGCAAAAAATATTTCCCTCAAAAAAAAAAAAAAAAATAAATTGCAAAAATTTAAAACCAGCAACTCCTTATCTTCACTTATCAGCAGTGCCAATAAAAAACCCCCTAATTCTCCCAGTAACCTCTGCTGGGAGAGCCTCTCATCCAGGCTGGGTAATTTCTAATTTAATCGCTGCCTCAGAGTGCTGCAAAGCCCTGCTCTCTCTCCAGGAGGAGAAGTGCCAGGGATGAAATAGCTGCAATGGAGACGAGCATTTGCAGACCTCTGCAAACCTTTCAATTAAGTGATGGCATTAAAATAAACCCAGCGTGCTGGAGGTGATTCCTGCTCCACGGCACAGAAACCCTGGCCTCCCATCCCTGAGGACACCACCAGGGCTGTGCAGCCTGCAGAGAGGGCTGGGCTGGGAGCTGAGGTGCTTTGGCTGCAGAATTCAGGGATCTTTTTTTTTTTTTTTTATTCACAGACTGCAGAGCTGAGCACATTCAGCTGCCTTGAGCCACCTCACTGCAGCAGAGCTCTCCCGGCTTTATTTCTCCTTGGAATCTCTTGTTTTATGGGCAGCAGCTCGTGCCAGAACTGGGAAATAAAGGGATTTTTTTAACGTCTCCCCAAGAAATGCTTTTCGTTTGTGCCTGTGGGGAGATGATTCACTCACTCCGGGGTGGCCCTTGTGAACGCCCCACGTGGTTTTTATTGCTGCCTCTGCAGCAAGAGGGGGGAAAAAAAATATCCCAAAGATTGAAATAACTGAATTATAGGGAAAGTGTTCCTCAGCTGTTCATCCCCTGTCTGTGACCAAAGCATCCTGGAATTCTCTGCTTCAGCTCCCTGCAAATAAAAACACAACTCTAAAAATCCCTCTGCTTTTTAGTTGTCCATGCAGCCCATAAAGAAATGCTCTTTTGGAGCCAGGTTTTATCTCTGTTTTCATTCATACTGGAAAATTTGGGGAGGGAAATGGAGTCCCTGGCTGTGTTATGAGCCTCCATGAGCCCTCAGCTGTGTTGTAAATGCAGTTTTCTCTCTTCGCCCTGTCAGCAGTAGGACTTACTTCAGCTGGCACAGCAAAAAAATGGGAAAATAGGGAAATATTCCACTGCTTCCCTCTGGGTATTGCTGCTGCTATGAGGATCCAACTCCCAAAAACGTGAGGGATATTAAATTTCTCCTGTTGAACCAGCCTGAACTCGTCCAAGCACGTCCCTTCAGCACCCAGCCCTCAACCAACACCACAAAAGTAGAATTATTCTTAGAGACCACTTAAAATCTTTGCAGCAGGGATGGGGCTGGTTCCCAGAGCAGCTTTTTGGGGCTAAGCTCAGCTCAACTGAGATCATTCGGCGGCCTTAAGTGGGGGACTCCAGCCAGGCCTAAAGTCAGGCCCAGTTTAAACCCAGCTCCTTGCTCCTCATGTGGGCAGAAACCCAATTAAAACACTGAGACTTTGCAAATTAATAAATTATCTTCTTCCAAGTGGGCTGGGAGGGTTTTTGGTTTTTTTTTTCAGGAGTTTTATTTGTCAGGAGAAGCTGCCCCATCCCTGGGGAGCGCCCAAGGCCAGGCTGGAAGAGCCTGGTCCTGAGGAAAGCAGTGGAAAAAGATGTTTTTGAAGGTCCCTTCCCCCAAATCATTGCAGGATTTGGCCCCAAACCCTCTCAGCTGATGTTTAATTTCTGGAACCAAGCACAGAACATCCATTTAATTGATTCTGGGAGATAAGAACCAACCCTGGGATCTGCCATCAGATGCCGTGGCCTAGTTTGCGGGCCTGATCCAACAAGTAAACAAAGCTAATTAATGAATCTTCTAATTAAGAGTTCCCTGATAGAGCTCAGATGAAAGAATTGGCTGACTGCTTCCTCCTGCTCCTGTAATCAAGAGACAGAACAAACTCAAAGTGAGCAAATTGCTGTTACTGCGTGCAGAACTTGGTGTAAATAATAATAATAAAATAATTAAAGCTGCCCGGGCACTTGCTATATCTGGCACCAACAAAGCAAATAGTGCTTCAAAGGCAAGAAATTAAACACTTATTTGCATTTCTTCTGAGTCTTCCAGAGCCTGTAGTTCAGTCCTTGCAGACAAAACTCTGCTTTGGTTTGGAAATTCCTGTGAGCGTTGCCTCGTGTTAAAAGGACTGCTCAGAGTATTAGGAAGAGGAATTCCTAAAAATGTGAGATTTTGTTCCAATTCGTCGAAATAGATCAGAGCATTTTCTTTTGCCTGCTTTAATCCAACTCATCCAGACACTTTGATATAATTTTAGACGAATACATAAGACCTGGCATCAGAGATATTGAATGGTTTTTTTTAGCAGTGGGAATGCCTGATACCCCACTCCCTCAGAGCTGGGCTTTTATGAGGTAGAAATAATTTTTTAAAAAAGGAAAACCAGTGTTTTTTGCTTTTTTTTTTTTACTCAGGGCTGCTTGATTTCTGTGTAAATCCCAGCTAAGCAGGTACAGCTCCTTCTGTGCCTCTGCAATAAAAGCAGCAGCAGCAGACAATGAAGGCTCCACCCAAAATGCCCCTGTTGCAGTTCCTGCTGGGAAATTCTTTGGTTAAAAAAAGAAATTTAAAAAAAGCCAAACCCCACCAGAGCTCACTGGGTGCATTCAGGTGATTTCTTGGTGCTCAGTGAGGCCCCAGGGCTCAGCTCTGAGCTTTTCCTTGAGGAGATGCTAATTGCAGCTCGGGCTGTGTTATTTATGGGTGCAGCAGAGGCAGAGGAGTGAGCAGGAATGTTTTGCCGTGGAGCTGCTGCTTTTCCTCGGGCAGCAATGGGATTTGGAACGGTTTGGGTTGGGAGGGACCTCAAAAACCCCCCAGTGCCACCCCCTGCCATGGGCAGGGACACCTCCCACCATCCCAGGCTGCTCCAACCTGGCTTTGGACACTCCCAGGTAGTGCTGCCTGTTCATTCCTGCATCACCCCTCAGAATAATTTTCATTATTTAGGTCACCCAGGGAACATTTTCAAGAGGTGAACCTGGGTTTGGGATCCTCTGCCTGAAGTGTTGATGGCCTGGGGACACTCACACCCAGTTAAACCAGTAAGGGAGCAGCTTCAGCTCCATCAGGGGCCAAGGGGGACAATGCTGAGCTGCTGCAGATGAGACAAGTGGCACAGGCCACTCCATCCTGGCTGGATCCCCTTCCTCTGCTCACAGTATTGATTTTTTTCTCACAGTTAAACGTCCAGGGGCTTGATGATCCTCTGCATTATGGCAGGAGGCAGCAAAAGGGACACAAAGGGAATCTGCCAGCACTCCCCTGTGCCCAGAAATACAAGTTTGGGCAGCAGGATGCTTTCTTTTCCTTGGAGTGCCAAAGCTCCATCCTCACCCTGAGTGCCACGGGGTCCTCCTGAAGATGAGTGCAGCTGCTCTCAGCACGGCAAGCCCGGCTTTCTGCCTGGATTTTTATTCACCACTTGGTTTTTAAACTCCAGTGCTGGCTGCACTCATGCATGTCAGAGCAGCCATTCATTATTCAGCACATGCACAGGGGAGCAGCATAGGTAGAGTTTTCTGGGTTAATCTTTTATCTTTAGCAGGGATTGGGCTTGAAAGGGGGAGAAAATGAGGAGCAGAGGCGCCGTAGAGAGGAGGATTGCCAGCAGGTTGGTCAGGGATTCAGGGAGCTGAGCATCTTCTGGGGTGCTCAGCTCCTGCAAGCTGAAATACCTCGTTTCGTGCCAATGGATTTATGCTGATCTGCCCTACAGCAACCTGAGCACCGGATTTAATTATTAATGCTACCATTTATTATGCCATGTATTAATAAAGGGAGGTGCCTCAGCTTGGAAAAACCACTGTGCTGCAGATCCCAGCACAACAAGCCTTGTACCTGTAGGCTGTTCATATTCCTTCCCACTCGTGGGGTTTTTTTGGTGGGTTGTTTTTGGTTGGTTGGTTGGTTGGTTGGCTTCATGAGCTCCTGGTTGCAGTTCATTCCATCCCGAGCGAGCTCGGAGGAGCAGGGACTGCAGCTTTGTGCCTCTGTGAGGCCGCTGCCCTTCACAGCTCAGTGATCCTGACATTGGAATGCCCTGAAAGGTGTGGAGAGGCTGTCACACAACAGGTGATGTTCTGGGTGAGGTCACTGGAAAATGGCGGGGAAGACATTAAATCCACCCTGCTGTGCCTTTCCTGAAAGGCTGCTATTAAACAAACATTGGTTTCTGCCAGAAATCCTCAATTAGCACTGCAATTACTGACAGGCACATTAATTCAACCCGTTACCAAGCCCCTCCCCTTTCTTTGGGGAGCACCTCAGCCTTTTTGTGGTAGCTGTCTAATAAATGTCCCCCAATCTGTACTGGCTTTGATTCCTTCCTTGAGAAAACTTTGAAGAGTCTGTGATACATTTGTCCTTCTGACTTCAAGAGGTGAATTCTCATTTTCTTTTTGAGCCTCCCATGCAGCCTGTGCTCAATACATCTCTAATTCACCTCTGCTAGATCTCTACTACACAAATACTGCTTTGTTTTAATCAGCCAGTGGTAACAAGCTGGCCCAGAGGTGGCTGCAATGCAGCTGTCCAATTTAATCTCTGCATTAGCCAGATTAGACAAGGATAAATATCCCCTCCCTGTGATCTGTGTCTCAGACAGACTTGGCTCCAGGGAATCTCAGGGAAGCAGGACTGAGAACCACCCTGTGTCTGCTGCTGCTGCTCTCATGTAGTGAAAGGACAAATAAACACTGCCAGGCTTCCCCTGAAGTGCCCCAGGCCAGGTTGGACGGGGCTTGGAGCAGCCTGGGACAGTGGGAGGTGTCCCTGCCACGGCAGGGGTGGCACTGGGTGGGCTTTAAGGTGCCTCCCAACCCGAACCACTCCATGGTCTGTAATTACCTGGTTATTAGGGACCACTTGTAACAAAGGGCGTGGGGAGAGCACTCATGCCTTGTGCAAAATGCAAACTGAAGGTTAAAAAAAAAAATGATACTGTTTACATATGTGTGGGGGCTCTGAGTTAGGACAAGGGTTGGGTGTCCCCCAGCCTCACCCAGGCAACCTCAGCCACAGCCTGGGGCTTGCAGCACATTCCCGAAGCTTCTGACAGCTGTGGAGAAGAGAGCAGAGTGTTAAACACAGCCTGGGCGGGTCGGGGGGTGCAGACAGACCTGAGGGGAGCTGGGTCTGAACCGGGCCAGAGCTGGGCCCGAAGGGGGGCCCAGAGATGCCCCGGGAGAGTCCGAGCTGCGCCCAAGGAGGGCTGAGAGGATGAGGCGGGGCCGAGCCGGGCGCGTTCCAGAGCGGGCCGGCCACAGCCCCCAGCGCCCGCGGGATGCCCGGAGCTGTCCAGGCATCTCTTCTGTAATGCCCGGAGCTGTCCAGACATCACCGGGGCGAGGTCAGGGCTCACAGCAGTGAGCGAATGCCTGGACCACACCGGGCGTCCCCTCCCCGCCGCGCTGTCGCCGCGCCCCGCCCCGTCCCCGCCCGGTGGCCGCTCCGCCCGCCCTCCCCGCGCATAAATAGCGGGGCGCGGGCGGCGCCCGCCGCAGAGCAGCCGCCGGAGCCCCCGCAGCCATGAGCTCGTACGGCTACGACCCGTTCTTCCCGTCCTACAAGCGGCGCTACGCGGACAGCCCGCGCATCCATGTGTCGGTGCGCAGCGGCGGCGGCTTCGGCTCGGCGCGCTCCGCGTACTCCAGCCTGTCCGCGCCCGTGTCCTCCGTGTCCGTGCGCCGCAGCTACGCCACCTCCAGCGCCTCGGGCTCGCTGCTGCACTCGGTGGACAGCCTGGACCTGAGCCAGGTGGCCGCCATCAGCAACGACCTCAAGTCCATCCGCAGCCAGGAGCGAGCGCAGCTGCAGGACCTCAACGACCGCTTCGCCTGCTTCATCGAGCGCGTCCACGAGCTGGAGCAGCAGAACAAGGTGCTGGAGGCCGAGCTGCTGGTGCTGCGGCAGAAGCACGCCGAGCCCTCCCGCTTCCGAGCGCTGTACGAGCAGGAGATCCGCGAGCTGCGCTTGGCCGCGGAGGAGGCGACCAGCGAGAAGCAGGCGCTGCAGGGCGAGCGGGAGAGCCTGGAGGAGACGCTGCGGGGGCTCCAGGCGCGCTACGAGGAGGAGGTGCTGAGCCGCGAGGACGCGGAGGCGCGGCTGCTGGAGGTGCGCAAGGGCGCGGACGAGGCGGCGCTGGCGCGGGCGGAGCTGGAGAAGCGGGTGGACAGCCTGCTGGACGAGCTGGCCTTCCTCAAGAAGGTGCACGAGGAGGAGCTGGCCGAGCTGCAGGCGCAGATCCAGTACGCGCACCTGTCCGTGGAGATGGACGTGTCGGCCAAGCCCGACCTGTCGGCCGCGCTGCGCGACATCCGGGCGCAGTACGAGAAGCTGGCGGCGCGCAACATGCAGAACGCCGAGGAGTGGTTCCGCAGCCGCTTCACCGTGCTCAGCGAGAGCGCGGCCAAGAACACGGACGCCGTGCGAGCCGCCAAGGACGAGGTGTCCGAGAGCCGCCGCCTGCTCAAGGCCAAGACGCTGGAGATCGAGGCCACCCGCGGCATGAACGAGGCGCTGGAGAAGCAGCTGCAGGAGCTGGAAGAGAAGCAGAGCGCGGATATCTCCGCCCTGCAGGTGAGGAGGGGGGGGCGGTGGGCGCTGGAAGGGTCCCTGCGGGGGAGGAGGGTCGGGGTCCTTCAGGGGAGGGGATGATGGGGTGTGCAGGGTTCTGTGGGTCGGGAGAAGTTGGGGTTT
>VWYO01000324.1:9827-36878 GCA_013400275.1 Rhadina sibilatrix
ACCAAAAACTAAAAGGCAATAAAAGGACTGAAAATACTAGAAATTATTTTGAAAAGTGACACAGTGAATTACAGTTCTGTCATTGAGAGCTAGATTGCATTCTCTTATCTCAAGTCAAAGAGAATATCAACTAAATTGAAAGATAGCTGTCAAAAGAAAGAAATAATTAGCCAAGTATACACCAGAACTTGGTTATGGAACAAACACTTTTCATTGGTATGTTTCTAAATATCTTTGAAAGCTGACTTCACAAAGGAATTAGTAGTACATGCATGCATAGACCTAACCCAGAGTAGTTAAAAACACAGTGTCCAACTAAACAGACATTGGAAAAAAAGTATATTTGGAATTAATATGAATTCTGCTTTTTCTAAAAACTAGTGACCTTTAAATGAATAGACGCCTTCTTTAGATGAGACCTTTTATAAGCATTTTCCTGGATATTTTTCACGTGCTCACCTAATAAATTGGGCACAGGCTCTTGATGGAGACAAATAACTGGACTAGACAGATGAGTAACCTAGCCCTGCATCACTAATTATACATTCCTCATTAGGACAATTTTTGATATTAACACACATTTTTCAAAGCATTTTTTTTCCTTTTGAAAATTTTATTTGTCCTTTCATTCAATACAAAATGACAATGCTACACATAGGCCAGGTCTCTAATTATGTTGTGCTTTTTTTCTTTTTTTTCACCTTTAACAATAGAAATCACTGTTGTCTGCAGACATTATTTTGTGCTTTTCTCTCGTTCTTCTCGATTCTTAATACTGACAGAAGAAAAATTTTATTTAAAAGATAATTCTATAAAAAATTAATATAGATATAAAAGACATAATTCTATTAAAAAGATAATAGAAATATGTACTGATTAATCTCTCAGATTCATCTTTTCCTGTTTGCCTCTCCATCAATTTCTATGTATTCTCCACTCTGTGCATACATACTTGCACCATAATCTGTGGAAATTTGTCTTTTTATAGAGTGTAGAATGGTGCTTAATATATATGCACACACTTTGTAGTGACCTGCAGTCCTAATGCCTTTATGGACACTTTTGCCCTATCCTTCAAAATTCAAACTATCTTGGTACTTCTTTTTGGGATTTTTAATTCTCAAGTGAATTACACTTGTATACTGTTTTTAGAAGAACAGGACTTTCCTGGGATAGTAATTCATAAGAAAGGTTTGATGACATTTGTGTTAGGTCACATTTTAAATTACAGGCTTTGTTTAGTCCTGACTCTCCCTAAGTATTTTTAACACTCTTAGTAGTTTTCTTTTTCAATACAATGGTTCAACGCTATTAATTGTGATACCTTTCTCTTATTTTTAATAAAACAGTTTTGTTATTGAGAGATTTCTAGAGCTCTCTTGACTTTACAGTTCACTTTCTTTCTAGTTTTTGTGCAAATTCCTTCTTCCTCTTTGCGGATTTCATAACATGCAGGTGAATCTTATGAATGCTTTCATTATTGTTTTAAATTTTGCTTGTTTTGAAATTTCAATATGCTGTATCTTCTGATTTTTTAACCTTCAATGTGTCAGAAGTCTTGTCATAAATTGGTATTGTTTACAAAAGCTGCAATTCTATTAATTTATTTTCTTTTCAAGTTGAACATATATCTGCCCTAGCAAAGTGCTTGAATTAGATATTTATAACACACTCTCAGTGACATCACTGAGATCATCAGTTTTTTTCAGCTGGATTGTTAGAGTGAAGAAACCCTGGAGCAGATTTTTTTTCATGGTAGTGTGAAGTTCATTTCTTCCGCATTCTGCTATAATTTTTGATTAAAAGCTTGTGCCAGAAAATTCATAAGCCAGGTGTGAATATTTGTAAAGAGGCAACATGTTGTTTATCACCTATCTTTCCAATAAGGACAGATTATTTTCTACAGCTTAAAAATGAGGCTTCAGATTCATTAATAAATTGTTATGAAAGGTTTTTACTTTTGATACCAATCAGAATTGGGAGAAAAAAATCTTGCTGAATAGATTCTGGCTTTACAATCCATTTAAATTAATAATGAAAGTAGGATTCTGGACAAGACATCTAAGCCACAGGATTTTCCATACCCAAAAGATATGTCATCCTGTGGGATTCTAATCCAATTGTGTAAGGGCAAGGTTGGGCTTGGTGTTTGGAAACTGAAGTAACTTTGAAGAGTGTATGTTCTTTTATGTAAAATGTTTTCATTGTGGAATTGTGCAACTTGGTTTGTTCTTATGAATAAAACAAGAAATTACCATTTTGCTTACAGTTTGAACGCCATATGGAGATAGCACAGTCGTAGTAGAAAATTGGGTACTGTCCACTCACCTTTCAACATTGTCACAGTAGATTGCATTTGCAAGTTTTATAACTGTAATAATGTTGCATCTGTCTGACCACAACTTAATGGCTGTACCCATACCTTTGGATACTTGACAGTTACAAAAAACACTTGTCCTTCACATTTCAAATGTACTTGATGAAAGATTACTTCACTTTTTTCAATACATTAAATTTTTGTTCATTGCTCACATTTATAGGTGTTCCAATGAAGGACAGAACAATGGAAGCTATCAAGTTAATGATGTGTTATCACCTGGTAACATAGGAAAGGTGTAACATTTTTAATAGGAGAGACTAGATTAATGTCATTTCAGCCACCAGGAGCTGGGAATCAATTTCAATGCTAATCAGTGGTTTAAAGAATAGATTAGCAATGCAGTAACTGCCATTAACCTTTCAAGCACTGCCTCTATATGAAACTTCCTGGAGAGGCATAGAGCAGTGTGTAGCTGTGACACAAACAGAGCAAATATAATAGAAAAAGGTATTGAAGATTTTCTTAGTCTATTTTATGACAAAGCTGTGCTCCAAACAAGTCTAGCTTAAAAAATAGAAAAGTCTTACCTTGTAGAAAATAAACCCAACCCAAACAAACAAACAAACAACCCCTAACAAACCCCAAAAAACAACCCAAGCCCGAACCAAGTATTTTTAAAATAAAATACTTGTTTTTGATCTGGAGTATCCTGAAGTATGAGGCACCACCCATGTCAGGTGAATATACGCAGGTCACACCAAGACAGCCACTACTCACAGCTGAAATACGAATAAAATATTTCTTTCACTATTTCACTGGCACTCAGGCACATTACACGACTAACTTAACCCAAACTTAATAGGGACAAAAAGAAGATGTAACAGGACCACGTACATGCACAGGCCTGGCACACGCACATTCCTTTGTAAAGCTGTGATTTTACAGCCTCTGAGCTTCTCATCTCTTTTTCCCCTCCTCCCAAACCCGGAGGCCTAGGCCTATGTAGAATGCTTTTTAGCTCTTTTGCAGCATTCTGTTATTGTCTACAGAAATTTCACTTCTCAAACCAGAAAGAAAACAATGAAAAATTTTCCAGACTGGATATTCCCACCTGCAAAGTCATCTTGAGTGAAAAGAATTCTAAAAACACCCTTTTTCCTCACCAATCTCCCATTTTTAAACCTTTAATCCCAGCACCACCTGAACTAAAGGTATTTTGCAGATTATATAATGTTCACTAGTATGAAGAGTATGAAGCTTGATTTCCAAAAAATGATGTGTTTTTTACAACTTCATATTGAAATGGTGTACAAGAAAATGAATATGTGGCTTTTTTAAAAGATGCACACACGATAATTGAGAGATATTCTAATATTATTTACAAGTTTTCTCATCACCTAATCTAGAGATCCTGAAGTCACTACTGACAAGAACCATGATCACAGTGCTCCCCTTAACAATCTCAGCAAGAAGGAAAACCAGAAGAATTTGGTTTCTATTTGTATATCAAGGATTATATGAATGATATCTTGAACTTGGCAGTACAGTAAAAGATAATTCATTAGGTATTTTTCTGTTATGCTCATTAAATATTGTTCTCTAAGTAGTTAAAATGTTATACTGGTAGCAATATTTTAACTCAACTATCATCTTATTTCTAATCCCTAAGAGTTAAAATTACAAAGGTATTTCATAACAACACACATTCTATGTGTTGGAAAGTTCTGTGACCTTGTAGAATAAAATAGAAACTAATTCCCCTTGTATAAGGGTAAAGACCTTGGAAATCTTGACTTTAATTTCTGCTATTCTCTTGTTCTCTTTTTAATGTTCAATCAGAATGGTATGATGATGATACATGTTCCCCAAGCTTTCTAGTACTGGTGTTCCATCATTTTGAAAGCATTGTTGATACAATCAATGATGATAAATGATTCATCTCACTTAATTAGCTGCGAAGAAAGTGAGATACTTCAAACAAAACTATTTTTAAAAGATTTAGTTCTTAGAATTTCCTAACCTCCTTTACTTTTATACATGGTAGCATTTTTTCTACCCCCATTAAGACAGACATATCAATATTTCCTGTCGCAGTTTACGACAAAATTAAATTAATTTCTCAAGTGCAGATTGTTTCCAACCACAGTTGGTCTTTTTTTTTTTTTTTTGTTTTGTTTTGTTTTGTTTTTGTTTTTGGTTTTTTTTTTTTGGTGGCTTTTTTTTTCAGCAATGTAACTGAGAAAATGTTATTTGGTTGATTTGTTTCATTGCTCTAACCAAATGATTATCACAAATACCAACTTCAACAAGCAGTCTGTAGTCTGTATATTTGTTTAGGGAAGATTACAAGTCACAACAAAACAAATGGTTAATGATGCACTGGCAATTAGGCTTAAATTAATAAAATGTAGGTAGCACTTTTAGAAGGAAAAAATCTACCTTGTATGATTATAGGAATTATTAATTTTTAAAAGACAGTCAAATTTTTAAAACAACTCTTGTGAAAAAAGAGCCTAGAAATTGGAATGGAAAACATAGTACAATAAGCCACTGCTAAAACCTTTCCTATAATCATTTCCAAAGTTAGAACAGGTAAAGTTTAGTCAAGAAAAGCTGAAAAACATTGAGTTGTGAAAGAACAGTAATGAAAAAGAGAGAGTATAATAAAACCCTAGAGAAAAAAATTATGCTCAATGCTCACTGGCCGCTGACAGATGCAGTGATCATTCCTTCCTGGACAACCCTCCCAGTTTATACACTGAGCATGCCATATTATGATATGGCATATCCCTTTGGATAGTTTGGGTCAGCTGTCCTGGCCATTTCAGCCTCTTGTGCGTCTCCTCACTGACATCATGTTGGGTGATGCTATTTATATTACATGACGTCCTCCCAGTGAAAAGTAGATACTACAAAAAGCAGTTCCATGGGTTTGAGACATCAGTATGAGTTGAAGTCTCCTCTTAATGGATGGTGTTTACCTTCTGAACAACCCTCGTTGTTGCAATGCAGTCCATTTCATTTCCTTCCCATGTTTATCAACAGAAAAGAATGAAATTTAACATTAAAATTAAATTAAGGGACACTGGTATAAAAAATACTTGAATGTTCTGGAGATGACTAAAAAGATGTCTTAAGAGTTGGTGCACATAAAATGAAATATAACTCTTCTAAATGCTCCCATCTTCCTATCTCACTATAAACTGAGTCTTTAGAAATTTAGAATTATGAGAATGTATTTGACAAACTTAATTTAAAATCTAAAGCCTGAAGGAGATTCCTTCAAAGTATCAGTGCCTGGCAATAGAGGAAGAATGATCTTGTTTCTATGGCACTAAAGCTGGACTTAGAGGGGATTGTGTTTCTTTTTGTCCTTATTATAAACTTCCCTAAAGAATAACTGTCTTCATCTGAGATTGTGGGGTCTTGGCTCACTTGAACTAAACATGTGAAGTAATCAAAAATTAACCATAAATACAGTCTACAGGAAAAAGCAAAATTCAGTGCTCTTAAAAGATGCTGTGTTTTACATCAGATATTTCAATGCACTTCATCAAGAATAGTGAGGATGTCATTCAAAGTCTGCCTATATCACTTAGTGGCAATAGTGCATTTTGGATTATATTCTAGGATATGGTTTTACTAGGAGCAGCATCAAAGGGAATCTCCTCACAGAAATCTCAGATCTAACTGTAAATAAAACAGGAAGATATTGTAATGCTGGCAAAACAGCTGGATTCTAAAAACATCATTGATATTAAAATGTCAGGTGCAAAATATAGATAAACACTTCGTACACTAATAGCATGAATGACTCCAAGTGAATGGCAATTTGCATCAGCTGAGTGCTCTGTCCCTGTCTTGGTTTAGAAAGACAGGTATCTGGAGTTTCCCTTAGAATGGAGAAGGCGAACCCCTCATCCCCTCCAAATTATAATTTTGCAATTAAGGGCTTTCAGGCAAAGATTTGGGAATAGGAATAACAGTTCTTTACTAGGAAGATTAACAATACAAATGTAGTAGAAACCACCCAACCAAACAAGCAAACAAACAAACAAGCAATCCTGGAAAACCCTGACAGAGTCAGAGCTACAACCTGACACCCTGTTGGTCAGGGTGTTGGAAGCAGTCCAAAAGTGAGTACTCCTGGAGTGGCAGATGTATTTCTGTTGGAGTAGAGATGATTCTGTAGAAAATGGGTCCAGTGGGTGAGAAGGGGTCCAGTCTTCCTCCGGGAATCGGGTGAAGCCAGATATCTTGTGTTCCTACGTCTCAGTTTTATCCAGGTAGGAATGGTTGGCTCCTCCCACTGGGTGGAGCATCTCACAATGGAATGTGGATGTACTGCCTTGGGGAGGGTATAGTTTGGAGAGGGTATTGTGGATGTACTACTTTGGGGAGGAGAACAGCTTGGGAAGTCTTAATGGCCCATTGTGAAAAGACATAAGAAACACTGTCCCACCTGGTTTTAACAGCTGGCCCATTATCAGAAGGCATCTGCCCCCTCTCCTCCCAGAGTTAAAAGAGATAAAGAAAAACATCTCCCCAACTGCTTTCAACAGATGAAACAGAATACATATTTTTGGTTCCATAACCCAAGACAGTCCCTTTTTTAACTTTTAAAGGTGAGTACCAGACAGTGAGATTTGTGTAGCACTGAGGACGTACATTCTAAGTTTAATATTAGTTTTTAATAAGACCCTTGTAATAGTTCTACTAAACTAAGCTGAACAGCAGAACATTTATATTCCAGTATTCTCCTATGGAGTGTTTGTAGTCTGTTCATGAGTCTGATCATTTTTACACTCTTAATGTACTTTTAATCAAGAACATTGAAATTATTCTTGTAATTTCTATTGATGAAAACCAATTTCTCAGAAAATATTCCACCACGAAAAATTGTGAACAATTGTTTTTAAGCCCAACATTTTCAAACTTTTACGTTTAACTCAATAGCTGCAGGAAGAAAAAGCTTTATTAAACATGCTGTCAATGATCTTGTTGTTATGCATTGTCAGTGTTGAACACTACTTATATTCTGCAAGTAATGGTTTATCATTAACATATCCTGAACTTTTCTGAATATGAAACAGGAAAAACTGTTTCATATAAAAAATTCTGTACTTCATGGTTCTCAGCTATACCTGTTACGCATTTCTTCCTTTTATATTTATAAAAATAAATTTGTCTGGAAAGAGAAAACAAACAAAGCTACCATAAGTTCAGATAATTCCTCAACTGGGGAAAGTTTTACAAAAGACTAAAAATATTCTACTTCACCTGATCTGATGATACTCTTCTCTCCCTATCCAGTTTGTTTCTTGAAACAATCAAAAAATAAAAATAAATATTTTGTAATGATCTAAATTGCCAGAGGAAAAAAAAAAAAGGAAAAGTTAATTTTATATTAATTCAAATATGGGTACATAATCTTTGTATTTATGAATAGTGATATTTCAGTAAAAGAGACTTTTCCATAGAGCAGACCACTTATTACTTTTTATTTTGTCACACTGATACTTGCTGAGGTTCTCCTAATAAAACCCAGCAGAATCACACATAGAGATCTTTTTAAACTGTGACAAAGGCTTTCAATCAGTTGCTACCTCCATCAAAATCATCAGCTTGTTTCTTGTATAAGTGACTCTGGCATATCTCTAAGGAATTTTTCATTTCCCTCATCCTTTATGGTAGCTATTCATTATTTCTAGAAGACTGGAAAAACATTAACAATGACAGAAGAGCCATAAAAAGAACATTTTGTTCACTTCCAAAATATCCCTTACCTCTGGTAACCTTTTCTGCTTCTGAAAAGAGATTCCTTTCATCAGAGCTTATTTCAACAGTATTTTGGATCCTATTAGCATTCATAGTATTAGAAAAAAAGATCTTGTACGGTTTCAGAAGAAATGATTTAACTCCTGACACTTTGATCCCACAGAAACTATGTCATGGGCTTTCAGTGAGAGATCTCAGAAAATCAAATTATTTCATCTTACTAGTGCAGTAATCTATAAAATTGTTCTATTTTTTTCATTTTTCAAAAGGAAAGGTGTAGAATAAGGAAAGTATGAAGATAAGTCTTCATGTACACTGAACAATATGTAAAACTGCATTTACAATACAGAAAGTTCACATGGCTCACAGCTTCCATTTATGAGTGTCTGATCAAATTAGTGTTATGTCTCAGACAACTGCAATGTCTTGTACTCAGCAGGTGTGCCTGCTGTTTCCTACTCAGGCTGATGGATCTCCACAGCTGAGGAGAGGCAGGGATGGAAAGGACTTAATGTCCCAAGGGGTAGTCGCAAATGGCAGTAAATCTTTCCTCACATTTAAACTTTAGGAAAGTGTAGCATACTATGGGTTTGTTCTACATTCAGGTCAAAGGTTTTATAAATAAACATTAAGGCTATTACCACTGTATTTGTTAACACAATAAAAGGATTCAAGATCTATCCACAGTAGATGAATAGGTAATTTGTCTGTGGAACTGATAACAGTGGTCAGATAAGTTTTAATAAGGTAGGACCGAATGAGAGAGTTCCTGTAGCTCTGTTTCAGCGAACAGCCTCAGACATAACTGCAAGACATCACAGTTTAATAACAAAAAAGCCAGTGTTATTTAATATGCACAACCCCCTCTGTGTTTGCTTTTTATGTCATTGTCCACTCTCTAACTTGCAGTCATTTGAAATCACTTCCATATGTTGCAAGCATATAAGGTAACTAGGGCTTATAAATAGTTTAAATTATTAAACTCCATTCTGTCAAATTATCAGCACTTACCATATTATCATCATTGAGTCATGTTGTCTTCCTTAATAAACAAAATCTTTTCTTTCTAATAGTTGATTTGTCCTAACCTCATCCAAATAACTCTTTTTTTCTTCCATAATATACAGGAAAAAGTCATCACAGCCTCTGATTCAACAAAATCTATCAATGCGCTAGTTTTGCACGGAAGTGATTTTTTTCCTAAGAAAAGCTGTGATTAAACCAACCAACCAGTGACTAGCTTTAAATATTGACAACCTGATTAACCTATTGGAGAGCTAGATACACCTCTGTGGCCACACAGGTTAAAATCAGAAAAAGCCCGGGAAAAGCTCTCTTTTCTTCCGGACGGGGAAGAGGTGAGCTGGCCCCGGCTCCCTCCTTGCTGTGGGACGCGGGCCGGGTGGCTCTTGCCGAGGGGCCAGGCCCCTTCCCCCCGCATCGCGGCCCACAAGACCTGGCCGGGCCGGGCGCACCCCCCAGTGCACTCCAGCCAAAACTGAGGGACGGGCCCAGCCTTGCCAGAGGTCGCGCAGCTGAGACTAAGGGCAGCTCTGTGGCTGTGCAGAGTGGCCCCGCAGCTCAAAATTGAATGCAGCTAGAACCCTTGAGATCCTGGCCCTGCCCCAGTGTGCCCTGAGTTTACCATCTTTGGCCACTGCCCAGGAAAGACCATCTTGACTCTCTGCCGACTTGGGAGAAATTTTAACTCCTTCCTTGCAGAAATGAAACTAGTCCTCTCTCTGAGTGAGAGAATGGGACAGATTGGAGACATGTAAAGAGACAATATGAAGATATCAAAGTCAGTGAAGGAAGAGTTGAGCCTTAGGTGGAAAGGGAATGAGAAGATGCCTAGTCTTAGGCTGAAATTCTTTGGTAAAGCCATGGTAATGGACTGTAATATACTAGAATATCCCTGTAAGTCATGGAAAATGATTAGGTATTTACTGAATTAAACACAAAGCTTTGTGTTGGAGATCACATATTCAGAGATCTCCCCTAGATTATTATTTTGGCTAAGATGCATTTCAAGATTTTTACTAGATTCAAATTTTCCTCCATTTTTGAATGCTAATTGAAAGTAATGAGAATTAGTTATATGTCAGCAAATATTTGAAGAGGAAAGCAAATTCCCACTTTATAGCAGGATTATTTTTTTCCAAAAATGTATGCTCTATAGACTTTGTCTGAATTCTTTCTATTAATAAAAATGTTAGCATTGGTATTAGTTTTCGGGGGATTTTTTTATTCTCTTTTTCACTTAATAGGGATTGAAAATTTAAATATTGAGGTACAACAAAATGAAAGGAATGATACAGTGAAACAAATTATTCTCTTTTCAACACTCTGGGTTTATAGTACTCATATGGATAATCCATGTTGAAGACTTTCAGTTACAAACAGTTTAGTTAGCATCCCTTTTCCACAGCCTAATTCCTGAACACAGTAGTCAGCAGTAAAACTTGCAGTGTCATGCATTTTAGAAGTAATAAAAAATCTTCTGTGGTGCACTTGGAATTAATTTTTGACATACACCTACTACAGATTTACAATAATTTATCTTGGGTGCTGAATAAGCCTCCTATTTTTCACACCTCACCACACCACTATTGTGAGGCTTAATTACAACGCTGTCTCTTTTCCATTTAAAAGTGTCAGAATTTATATTATAACTTTCATACTTAAACCGGTTAGCACTAAATAGTCATGTCATCCAAAACAAAGTTCCACTGAAGCTGAAAAAATTAATTTTTGTTGTAGTTAAGTCTGATCTCCTGCTGATTTCCCTTTCCCCCAGGAAGGATATGTTACTATAACTTAACAACCAAATTATTGCTAAAACATGTAGTTCTGAAGGATTGAGATAAATGCATTTTAGTATTTTTTGCCAATTAATAAGCAGTACCTTCATTTTGAAAACACATTCTGAACAGTTTGATGTAAGCTGACTGGTATTTAGGAATTTTACAGCAAGAAATCAAATGGTTTCCTTACAATATGAAAATGTTTATGATATTTTATTACATTGTGAATTTATACTACTTTTGCTTCACAGAAATTTTAATGTGATGTACTCAAATCAAATGGGTGCCTACTCAGAATCAAAAAGTTCCTATATTTAAGAACTACATATCAACCACATTAATTTCTGCACTATGTACTTTATTCCTTCAGAGAATATCAAGTTCGTGAATTCCAGCACCCACACAGGTCCCTCAAGACACTGTGGTTTAGAATGTATTTCTTAATTTTAATTAATTACAGTAATATTCTTCAGGAAAATAGATCAAAACAACATTCTTATCAGCTCAAAAACCTACACATTTTTCAAGAAGAATTATATAACTTTAGGTAACATTTTCATGGCATTTGTGATTTTGTGTGGATTTTTTCCATCATGGAATATTCAACAATTTCATTGAAATATACCCAGTTGTAATAAAAGCTGGGTTTTTTTCTGATTCTTCCAAGAGAAAAGCGCTCCTGTGCATAAATATTTTCTTGATAATACTAAAAAATCACATCAGCTGAGCTTCTGATACACATCACAGACCAAGACATTTTCACTGTCACTCCTGTTACAATCCCATGCTACACACTAAAGCTATTATGTCCAAGGGATCAGCAAAGGAAGTTACAGATATTGAGATAGAAGCCTCTTTAACTACTCTAGTCTAGCCAGTCAGCACCAAATACAGTGATTGTTTCATATTTATTTGGCAGTATGCACTTTCATTCTAGAAAATTCTGGATTCTTCTTAGTAAATTTTGCTGTATGGAATTTACTTGTATGAAGTAAGGAAAACATGCACTGGAACTTGCCTGGGAAAGCACTGGCAGACTGCATTTGAGTAATTTAACCTTTAAAACAGACCTTAGTGACATTAAACAAGATTTCATTTTCAAAATTCTATTTCCAGTTCAGTCAACAGCCTCAGATTTACAATATCTCAGCATCATGGCCAAAGGATTTCACTATGGACAGAAGGAATATTGCATGTCATATAAGGTGAACCTATGTCAATATGAGGATACTTCAAGAGACAAAGGTAACAGTGACAGGAAGTATGGCTGTACACTCTGGCCTGTCCCAGAGACCTGCCACAGACCTCTTTTGCAGCCAGCACACAGCTGAAATACCTCTACTGTTCAAACCCATCCAAAACCTACAAGTGCTCTACATGGGATTTTTGTTCTCTTTTGTTTTAGCACAATATAATCCAATGGAATCTCTCATCAATGGTAAGGTTTAAGTTAGGCCACCTTCCTTTGTTTTCCACCCCACTGCAGATGATGTTAGAGATGATCTCTGTATTTTAAGAGGTTTGGAAAAGGAAGCTTTATATAAATAAAAAGCCTGAAGTGTTTTCTTAAGTATGAAGTGCATGTTTAAAGTAGTAGAGACAAACACTTCTATCTGAAGTGCTCTGACATTACAACTGTTAGAGCATTTCATTAGTCTTTTCAGTGGCATCTGCCAAGTTCAACTGACTTAGTACTGAGGACTGTGTTTTAAGTCTCAGGAAATCTTTGATTGTAGATGAAGAATGTTAACAACAATATGAAAAATGGACCAATAAACATTTTAACTCTTCAACATCCCAGAGGTTTAAATTTTTCTGTAAAATGTGGTTTACAAGTAGAAAGAAGTCATATGGTGTGTTCTAAATTGTTTTATTTGTGTTTCTGTATATACAAAGTTTTTTTTTTTTTTTTTTGAGGTTGGTATATAAAAAAAAGAGAATCCAGCCTGGCACTTCCAGATGCCTTGCTGTGCATCTTTGCAAATGTGCAGTTGCCTCTTGTCTTTCAAAAAGATTTGAAGTTAACGGAATAGCTAGTCTTGGTGATCAAAAATACTAATTCAGTAAAGAAGACAGAAGGTATATTTTGTTTTCTCTTGCCTCCTGTCCTAAACATGAACACATCAACTACACAAATCACAATGTGGTATACATCACAATATGATTCCAAGTGAACCCCACTCACTGATGGATGTGAGAGCAGTAAAAGCTACCAATTCAGAAAAAGGGAAAATTGATTTAAAATATGTAAATGTTTCACACAGAAACATGCTGTTAGATCATTATATTTTCCATACTGAAAGCTAGAATTGTAGTCTCTAATGTGTTAATCTGTTTTTCTGACTATCCACTGAACTTAGCTGGCTAAGTAGTAAGTAGTTTAAAAACCTGATACCTTTTGTTAAAGAAAAAGCTGTGCTTATAAAAAATTCTGAATAAGTTCCTCCTTGATTTTCTTAATTTTCTTTTTAAAATATAAATGACTAACTCAACTATAATGTGTGTTTGACAGAAATAATTTGAAAGTAATTATACAGAGCCAAGCATTTAAGCTCATGGGTAATTTGAATGCAGCTTCTTTCACCCTTTATAATTATGTACTTCTGGTGTTGTGCTATTGAGTGAACATTACCCTTTAAAAATGCAGAGACAGATGTAAGTGTTCAAAATTCACTCTGCAGTATAAGACTTCAAGATATGGTATAGTAAAAGAATGTAGAACAAAGAAAGCCTTTCTGTGAAGTACAGATGTATTTCCAGCAGGGACTTAGAACTCTCAAAACAGGTATGAGACACTTTTTCCTGTTATAAAAACAAATACATGACTTTGAAAAGGAAGCTGTACAGATTGTGTGTATACAGACAGAGACCAGCTATCTATAACCCTAAGATAAATAATCTTATTTTGTCTGATTTTGATTTTGCTTCTGTTTGTTCATCAGTACATTGAGCGAGAGGGCTAGTACTTTAATGGATTTTAAACCTACATATATTATTTAAAATGTAGAGAAGTTTTACAGTCAGTAGAATTGTTTTGGACTTAGTTAAATGAGAACACAGTTTTATAATAATGGCTCTTCTTCAGTGTGTTTGAATTCTAATTGATAAAGGTCATGTCTCTTCCCTGACCTTGTTAAGCAGGACAACATAGCATCCTCTGGTACTGTTCATTTTAGAGTGATCATTCACCAAAGTAATGGAAAAATCATAATTACCAACATTTCAAAAATGACATGACTATTGACCTTTAGCTCTGCAAAATATTGGAAGTTATTATAATGCAGTAAGATTTCCTCATGACTAGTCTGCAGTATTGACACAGTAGAGACTATATTTTTTATTTAATTCTGAAGAGGTTGTGATTTTTTTTTAAGTGTTGACAAGAAATTTGATACAGTCAGAGGCAAGAGTTTTATAGGAATTAGGTGGTCAATGAAGAAAAGAAATAAAAGTGTGGCCAACAAATGGAGAATGCTTCATAGTTTATGAAACTACATTTCAGCAGAAGTAGCAAGGTAGAAGCATCATCATACTGGAAATAGGAAAATTTGGATAACTGTCTCCTGCAGTTAGAAAGAAGACATATGTTGATTCATATTATTGAGACCACTCATAACTTGCTGATAGTTCAGTTTTTTCAGTATATCTTTAAAGATAAACTCACAGTTTCACAAGAAGCATTGAGTTTTTTGTTCTTACTGAGTTTAAGATCAAACTTGTTGCTTTCAGAAAATAATAAACTTATTCAGGTAAATTACAGATTAAACACTGACTTAAGGTCAAAATGAAGTTAAAGATAGATACCTGAAAACAAGAGATCTGATAATTTGTTATTTTATCACCTGTTCTCCATATTTGTTGTGGATGAATTTAACCTTTTTTTGGCAAGATAGTTTTGTTGGATGTCCAACTTCTTTCTGTGGCCAACATCAATTATTTTACCTTTTTGATTTTTTTTATTTTACAACTATTACTGTTCATCAAGTCCAAATGAAGTTGAAATTAAATATTTAAACTCTGTGGGTTACTGATTTGAAATGTCATGTCATATGAGTAACCTTCTGTGTTTTCCTATGTGGTAGTTTGGCCAGGAAGTGATTGTTCAGGAAGTTATAACTTGACAAACCAATTAGAGGTATGTCTACGTGAACATTCAAGAGTTAAATACAAGAGGTTCCCAGGGAAGTGCCCTTTTCTCTTTCTTTCCGGACAGTTGAACAGGTAACATCAGCTTGGGTCATTCTGGTAGAACGGCCTGAGCTGGCCAGGGCCAGCTGTTCCCCCACTCCCCTCTCCTCTGGGGTGGGAAGCCAGGGGGGAAGCCGGCTCGAGGCCTGCTCAGGCTCCACCGGCTCCCGGCAGGAAAAAAAGAGGGAGGCTGCAGCTCGGTCCCCATGGCAGCCAGCCCTGGCTGGGCTGTGCCCCGGGCCCTGGTTGCTGGTGCCAATGATGGCCCGAGAGAAGATGAGATTCCTCTCCCTGCCTCCACTGGGCCCCAGGAAGCAACTTTGAGTCTGGGCCCATGGATGTGACCAGGAGATGGGAAAAAGACAATTCATCAGCCTTCACGAGTATGTTTCTCTTCCCTGCCCCCCCAACATCCTTGAAACCTGACACAGTTTTGAACCAGCAGCTGAGGGAGAGAGGACCTGGGCCAAATTTAACTCTTTCTTAANGGTAATGGAAGATTGTGTTTCAATGGAGAAACTGACTGAAACACAACACAACACAAGTTGTCCTTTATGTTGTATNGTCCTTTCCCTGAGGGAGAGAGGAAGGACAGAGTGATTTAAGACATAGAGATAGCATGGTACAGAGTGAGCGAAAGAACTGATAAAGATTGTTAGAAAAAGGGATTGAGAAAGTGGACATTCTTGACTTCTCTGGATGTAAACCTTGGACACTGGACTAAATTATTCCTTTAAACCATGGAAAGATATGCATTTGGGGACGTGATCGTTTAAATTTATGTGTGGATTTTTGAGCAAAAGTGTTTGTGATGGACTAAGTGAAATTGATTTTATGAGATGCTTGAACAAAGATAGAAATGAAAAGCTTTCTGTGTGCAGTGGAGAAGTGAGAAGATACCTGTTTCCTTGAGATGAAGAATCCTTTGCCTCTGAATTGGTTCACCTTTAAAAAGTGACACCCCAGTCTGCAGTGTGTTTGAGTACATGAGCCATGGGAAGCTTGGGAAACTGCTAATGGGAGGAGTCATGGAAGCATAGTTTACTGGGTGGCATTTCTTGTCACAGTTAAAACCCACAAGAGAACTGTTTTAAGTTGTCAGTGGGATCTACGGGACACTAAGAAAGACTCCTCTCCCAAGGTAATGGAAGATTGTGTTTCAATGGAGAAACTGACTGAAACACAACACAACACAAGTTGTCCTTTATGTTGTATGTAGAAAGTAAACATTAGTGGGAGAGGGGAAGAGTGTTTTGAAGTTTCATTTTCATTTTTCTTTTTCTCCTTTTAGTGTGTGTGAATAAACTATCTTATAACTTTTAAGTTTTAGGCTTGTTTCTACTTTTTATTTCCTCCTAGTCATATTCCACAAAAAGTAAATACTAAAACTATCACATCCCATGCGAAAAAATTTTAGGCAATGGAGAATTAATGAAGTTTAAATTTACTTGGGGGTTATGTTCAGTCTTTCAGAATACAAATAATGACTCTCTCATATTGGAGAATTTATACTACACGTATCATTTTACATTGTTTTTCTAAATCATAGTGCTTTCTTACTCCACACTTCTGTGAATTCCATTGTGTTTTATGCAGTACATGTAAGGGCCTCAGACTTGTGTGATCAAAATATGTTTTGTAGGAAGTAATTTCTGAGAAAACTGTGTTTAAAGTTAGACATTCTAAAGTTCTCTGAAGTTAGAATATTTAGAGAAACTGCTGGAATCCTTATGGTTAGTAATACTCTCTAACAGTGAAGGAGAAACTGGACCATTGGAAATTCATGGGAAGACAAAAACCCTACTCTATTCAGAAACTCACAGAATGAACAGAATTCATTGGAGACTGGCATCATGTACTAAAAAATTATATGAGCAATATATTCTAAGTTGATAATAAAATCAGATGTGAATTGGAAGGTGATTATTACATTCAACCACCTTAGTAATATAGTGATACAATCTAGTAAATGGATGTAATTTTGACGTTAGAAATGGTTAGCATTTCCATCTCCTGCATGGGATATAGGTCATCCTTCTGCCCATTCAAGTCTATGTTACAATGTTACACCACACTGCTTATGGCGTTGAACAATTGTGCTATCATAGTTACTGTCTTAGGAGATAGAAGGCATTTTTGGCCATAGTTGCTAGCTTTTTGCATTTAATATGGAATGGCTTTGGTATTTAAATGCTTGGGAAAAAAACACGTCAGGGATCTGTAATGTATCTCAATTTTTTTCTGGAATATCCTGGCAATACATTTATCAATCTCCTATAAGATAAATTAATATCCTTAACATTGCTCTTTCTGAAGCTGGCAGACGTTCATAGTAAAGTAAAAGTTTCAATTACGCTTGGTTTTCTTTTACTGTTGTTTATTCAATGATTTGAAAGCATTCTACCAATTTAAAATGTAGAATTAATTGCCCATAAGGCACATGATGAATTTAATCAATTTTAATAATGGTGCCTATGACTGAGTAGCAACCAGAAATCAAGTGGTTTGCTATGTGAGTGAAGATATGCAGAACAGATTGTCAAACTCCTACTGTCATTTTTTTCAAAGGAGAAATACTGTTGCTTCCCAGGAGTTTGTTATTTTTAGTGACTACTTACAAGCTGATGGTTTCTTCTTTATTTTCTTTTTTGATGCTTCATTTTGAATTGTACTTAGGAGGTGGAGTAACTGCTATACTGAGGGCCTAGAAGAGGAGCATACAATGCTGATAGCTCTGTCATGTCTTTTGGCTTCAACTAAAAAACATAATAGGCAATCTCCCAGTTCAGTTCACTCTGTAGGCTCCCAAGTACACGAAACATCTATTTACTTGACAGTAATTTTGTCTTTGATCTCATTTAAGACAATATTAAGGTCTTAGTAATATGTTCTAAAAATGAGTAATAGGCAAATGTAAAATACTTAATTCCACTGTCAATCAATTTCTAAGTTGTTTTTTGAGGTTTACAAAAATATTATGCTATTAACAACTGTGTCCTAGTACTTGTTTAACACGCAGTTCTCAAAACTTTGGGGAATTAATGGACCAAAATTCCTTTATTGTTCTGTGGTGGCCTTGGCGGACAATGGCCTAACTGTACTGGTAAAAGCATTAAACACCAAAACATTGTCATTATCATTTAAGATAGAATCAGAGATTTATGTAGAATCATTTAGATTGGAAAAGATATTTAAATCATGGAGTCCAGTAGGAAACTTTACATTGTCTAATCCCTCACTTAACCATGCTGCTAAGTGCTTCATCTACATCCAGGGATGCTGATTCCTCCACTTCTCTGGTGTCCTGGTTAAGGGCAAATTTTGGGAGGAGACCTTCAAGAGGGGTCCCTCTAGAAAGCAGGTTCGAGTGGCCGTTTCCCCTACTGGTTCCCCCTACTGGGAAAAGATTTCCTTTGAGAAAAGTGGAAAAAACTATTTAACAAACAAAGTATTCATAAGCATGAAAAATGAACAATATTAAACCACAAAACCTCTCGCTGTTCTGAAGAGATGGCAAATTCAGACAGTCCTTGTCATGGGGGATAGCTCAGATTACTCAGTCTATTATCAGTCCCTCCTGTGCTGGAAAATACTGTACCCCAGGCCCCAGTGGGCCACAGGTGTGAGCTCCTGGTGTTTTTCTGGATTTTCAGTCCCGAGCAGGTTATAACAGTTTCAAGAAGAAGAAAAACCACAATCCAGGGAACTTCTCTGCCTTACCTAGCTAAAAACTAACTAAAAGCAAAGGAGAGCTCTCTCCCGCTGTCTGTCCATGCTGCAGACAACACAGTCCAGGAAAAGGAATGCAGAGGAGCAAGTGCAAGAATCAGCCTTAGAAGCGCAGAACTTAACATCCAGCATAAACAGAACAGACGACTGAGGATACAAGCATCACAAAGTCACCCAGGTCACCTGGTCAACCTGTTCCAGCACTTGGTAACTCTTTTGGTGAAGAATTTTTTCCTCATATCCAATTTAAACCTCCTCTCGAACAATTTGAGGCCATTTCTTCTTGTCCTATAAATTATTACCTGTGAAAAGAGACAAACCTCACCTGGCTAAAACCTCCTTTCAGGTAGTTGTAGAGAGGGATAAGGTCTTCTTTCATCAACTCTTTATAAGACTTGTGCTCCAGATGCTTCACCAGCTTTGTTGCCCTTCATTGGACTCTCTCCATCAACTCAATGTCTTTCTTGAAGTGAGGGGCCCAAAACTGAACACAGGATTTGAGGTGTTGCCTCACCAGTGCTGAGTACGGGGGAAAAATCACTTCCCTAGTCCTGCTGGTCACACTATTCTGATACAGGTCAGATCCCACTGACTTTGGGACACCCTGCTGGCTCATGTTCAGTTACATTTATATATAACACAGTGACAGTCTTTGCATATTTCTTTTACTCTTGTATAGAAAGCTAGAACATATGGATCACATAGAAACTGGAATTTCTGCCTCTCTGAAACTTTTGTGATTTGTGATCAAATTCTGGCTTCTTTTGTACAAGAGCGTTAATGATAATTTCAGAAGTTTTCTAAGAGCAACTCTCAGCTCTTGGTGGTGATTGCTTCCTTCTTGTGTGGAATGATCCCTCATCCATTCAGTAAGGGCTGTACATTCTGGTTGCAGAGACACCTTTATGCTGTATGAGCAGCTTTAACATACAGCCAATCCGTCTCTGTCTCAGATACCATGCTGTCTTTTTCCCTTCACTTAGCAGGCAAATCAAACTGAACAGAATGCAATGTTCCCTTCTGTCTTCAGCATTTTACCACATTTGGGGAGTTATGGATTTTTTCCATTAGTAGGAAAAAGTAAACATGGGTTTCTTTGATGCAATTCTGTTTACAAAGATGGCACAAAATGCTATTTCTCTAAACACAATGGGAAGCAGAAGAGAAACAGCAAAAAATGTCTTTCTGCCAAAGTGTTTTTCAGAGCACTTAGTCCACATGTTCTTTCAGATGTTGCCATTCCCTGAACTAATGGTGCTTGTGGTTTGTTTCACTGCTTCTCTTCTTTAAGAATGTCCTTTTTTCCTTCCCCTTTGCACGAAATAAGAAAAATGCACAAATCTACACCCAATGAGATTCTTTCTACCAGCATTTCTGTTTTTCAAAAACTAATGTAGTTTAAAGATATGGTGTTTAAAATGGATCAAAAATAAAATTTGGGTCCTTCAATTTTTTTCTCTAATCTGTAATGAATTCTTCCTTAGTAATGAAATTTTCTTTCACCTGTAGGTGAACTTTTATGAATATAATGTTTTGGAACTTTATAAAAGAAACTATACCTTTATAAAAAATTACTTGCAATTACATTTATTTTCAAATTACAATCTAATTAAAGTCACATAATCTTGTACTACTGACAGTTTTAGTTATGTTCCTTTTCAATAGAAGAAGTATAATTTCACAACTTAAGACCACTAATTTTGCAGTAACGTTTAGACTGCGGCTAAAAAAGCCTTTATTCAATTGTTATGTAAATTAATTAGGAGGATTAATGTGTGACTTTATGCCACCAGACAAACAATATGACCTTATACTTTGCCATTATTGACCTTAAAATCTGCAAGTAAAAAGATGCTAATGTAATGATCGTGTTGGCAAAATAACACTGAGTAAAATAAAAGCACATTTCATATTTCAATATTTTTTAAAGTTTTCAGGAAATATGCTGTTCTATAAAAGAATATTGGATGTTTTATACTAAGAATTTTACCAAAGCCTTTAAGAAAGGTTAACTTTTTTAAACTCCTTTGGACTCACTCCAACAGGCCAATTATTTCAGGGCATATTTTCTCATCAGACAAAAGAGAATATTGTGGAACATAGTGTTAGAAGACCAGGAGAGGTCAAGGTACAGACCTTTCACCCCTCTGCTTTATCCATATAGCCAATCTTGGTGAAAAAACTATCAGTTCATCCAACATAATTTTCCATTGTTAAATCTATGTTGAGTATTTCCAATTACTCACTTGCCTGCACACATCTAGACATATATTCCAAAGCAACATGCTCTCTCTCCAAGGAGAAAGAAAAGCTTGGCCAACCCACAGTTATTCAGGCACTCCTTCTGGCATGCCTTAATGAAGGGAATAACATGAAGCTTTTTCCCAATCATGGATCCCTCCTCCAGCTGTCACCTTTTTTCACTGAAGACACAGAGGCACATTACAATCATGACCCCCCAACCCTTTCAGCACTTTCATGCTGAAATAGCTGATGAAATGTTCCTGCTGTTCAAGCTGATGAATTTAAATATATCCAGTTTCTCTAGGTACTTCTAAGGTGTTGCTCCCAGATGATAGCTGCCTCACTCCTCAGACTATGCTGTTACACACAGAGGTGTGAAAAGAGGCAATGCCTAGGAAAATGAAGACATAAAGGCATTGAGTTCTTTAGCCCGCTCCATGCCATCTCTCACTTGTTAGTTCCCCTACCCATCAGCAAACCCACCTTTTCCCAGAACTTTTTTTTGCAATTAGTTTAACTGCAAGAAAAATTTTCTCATGTCTAATATTCCTTGCTGGGTTTATCTCCAGCTGGGCTCTGTTCTTGAATTTTTCCCTTACTGTCTGAGAAATGTTATGCCACTCTTTTGTTGTCTGTCATTTCCATCTCTTATACACGGCTTTTTGCATCTTAGTTCAAAAGTTATTAATATATGTGTAAAAAGTAGGTCATACTCAGGATGAATAAGTATTAGACCAGGATAAAAACTTACCAAGTTTAAAGTTTTACAGATGTAAATATTCTGGTGAAATAGAAATTCTGGACTACAGAGAAGATATTTTGAAAAAGAAAAATGTTACAGATACAACAATGTTTTTTTAACAGCCCTATATATTTGGCAGCTTTTAATTAACACAACAAGAAAACAAACCAACCAACCAACCCCAAATGAGAGTCTACTGAAAGATGTGATCAAAATGGAAATTCTGCATGCAGACAACTGAAAAAACCCAGATTAAACTAGTACATCTTCATCAACATGTTACTTGAACATAGTATTAGGTTTTGATACCATTATTCTAACCTAATTCCTTGTAGTTGAAAAGCATTTCAGACTCCTAGGCTAAGGTGGGGAGCAACATCAATCAAGTTGTTGCATGTTAAATTATGCAGAGGAAAGTTGTGTACAGAAAAGTGGCAAGGTCTGTTCCAAGATGTTATAGAGGATCATAACTCAATATATGTCTTTATTTTGTACCTGTATCCCAGGGTACAGAAGGGACACAACTTTTTTGCCTCTGATTTCTTCTGCATTACTGTTCCATTCTGTATAGGCTGTATTATATATGTTGGCAAAACATTAAAACCTCCCTCACCAAAAAAAACCATGACCACAATATACAACTGAAAAAGCTGGCAGAGCACATACTATAAGAGGTGACAGAAGCAGTAGCAGCAGGTCCTGCAGAATGAAACTTCATCTTGAGCCAGGTTGTTCTTTACACTTTACCCAGTTTACACAGATTAATTTCAATGAACAACAAATGCACCCTTGAAGAAAAGAGTTCTTAAAAAATCACATTAATAGGTCATTGATGTAATGGCTGGCAGGCTAGCTGTCTTTACAGAGAAAGGAAACTGAACATGGGAAAGGATTTGAGGATAGCTCTGGAAAGAACTTGCTATCAGGTAAAATCAAGGCCACAGAAAATAAAATGAATCATCTTACATGACTGAAAATTGTTTCAATAATGCTTTTTCCTTCTCTTCTCTTCTCTTCTCTTCTCTTCTCTTCTCTTCTCTTCTCTTCTCTTCTCTTCTCTTCTCTTCTCTTCTCTTCTCTTCTCTTTTCTCTTTTTTTCTCTCAGAATGCCTAATTTATAGAAATAAATTTTAAAAAGAGACTACATTACTGGGGAAAAAAGACAAAACAAAATAAAAGCAAACAAACAAAAAAATCCAAGAAAAACCCCTTATGGTTCATACTTAAATTAGGTTTAATAAACTTATTTTGTGTCACTAAATATCTAAAAAACAAATCCCTTTCAGAGGTCTATTCTTTATCCTCTGCTGAGTTGTCTTACACTAGAAGAACTCTACTTTTGTAAGAGCTTATCTCTCTTGAATTGAAGGTATGAAGTGGATGGCAGTTTTTCAAATAACTACAAGGGTAATTCTATAGATAAACAATTTTAATGAACTAGCTGTTACAAAACAAATGCTACACAAAATAACAATGCCCTTCATGCCCAGTTCACCCTATCGCTTCAGACTGTCTGAAATATGGAGGCTTTTACTTGTGGTGTGGAGAATGTATTTGTTTCCTTTAGGTAAGCTGGCTGGTTTTGGCTCTCTCTCTTCTGTGACCCTTGGGGGTGGAGTCAGCACAGATTGACTGATGCGTGAAAATCAGTGCATAATATTGAGGATCTTTTATGTATTATATGTTTGTGTCTATTTTACTCTTCCCTTTGAAAGTCCACAGTCTAGATTGGCCAAAAGTATTTCTGCTTTTTGTCAGTCTTATACAGATTTTGATGATGAATTCTGATTAATAAAATTGCAGTTAATTAAACTTCTGTGACTTAATATAATTTATGTAATTCCAACACTGCGCAAGGCTCTTATCATAATATTCTGTGCAAATCCATAGCAGAATAATAAATTTTTTAGTTCTGGTCTGAGAATATCTTTGTTGGTAGAAGGAAGCATAATCTTTTTTAATTAAGACAAAACTTGTTTAATCTGTTGGTTGCTTAATCTGTCCAATGCCTAAGTGGCATTGTTATTTAATAACTGTTCTAGTTGTGCTAAGATCTACCCTTTAGAAGTTTCTGGAAGGAGAACTCTATGAACAACTCCTTTATTTCTGACTCACTAATTTAATTAAGTTACAGTCTACTTAATTAGTTATATCTCTTTTATATCTTTTATATTTTTATATCTCCTATGACCTTGTCCGGGTAGCAAAGTCTGTAATACTTAGAAATTTTAACACTGAAATTAACATAAAACTCTAGCTTGTAGAGTTCCACATTATGTTTTCATGCTGCTAGACAAAGATTTTACTCTCTGTCATTGGTGTCAGCAAAACATGGGAAATCAGTAATGCAAGATATTAGAAAGAAATACCTAAAACTCTGTATGTTTATTCTATTGTGACTCTTCAAATGACTCACGGTGGAGTTCATTTAGAGGTAGAATACCCCATGTCAGATCAAGTTCTATATGTAACTATCTTGTACAGCCAGCTGGAGAACAGGGAAGAAACTTTCTCATACCAACTTTTCCTGTTTGGGAGTAGTGTTAATAGCTTTTTGCTAATGAAAGTTTACAAATTATATTATAAATGGAAAGAAAAAATTGTTGCAGTTCAGCTCACTTTTGCATCACCCCAGGTACAAATTCTTGTTAATCAGAGCAAGTCTCAGCTGCATTTCTTCAACATTATCTGAACTGCAAGAAGTCCAAAATCAAAATATATTGAACAACAACAGCTGAGCTTTATTGCTGAGCCAGATTTCCCCAGAGTTTTAGTAGTACAAACAAATTAATTTTGGTGGTATATTATAGCCTAATTAGTTTAGCACACTCAAAGTGGGCTTTTGTGGATTCCTCTCAGGTTTTTCTCTCTATAAGACATCATTCAGTGTAATAGTGTTCTCCCAAGACTCATGTTCCTTCCCCTTGGCTGAAATCTCCAGAGCTCTGGTCAGTTTGTCCTTGAAGAATACTCAATATATGTCTTTATTTAAAGGCAAATTAAGGATTAAAGCCTTCCTGCCTACATGAAAAACAAAGTATTATGTGAGATGCCAGCCACTAAATGTTACAGCTATTCCCTACTCCCTTTCCCCCTGCCCATATACCAATTTTAATTGTTAGTGGAGGAAGAAATTAAAGTGTTAAGTCCTTGTGAGAAACAGGTAGTATCTGAAGACTTTGGCTAATTCAAATGATAACCTACAAATACAAGCCTTTAAGGTATGCTTACTGTTCTAGCAGTTGATCTTCCAGTCTCTGATAAATGGTAGCTCACGTCAGTGAAAAGAAACAGAATATATGATATTGATTCTACCGTGGCTCGTTGAAAGGTCTGTTGTATAAAGTAATACTGTGGAATTGCTATATGAAAAAGTGACTACTGGGCAGGAACATTCAATCTCCTCTGTTTTCTCCCACTTTATCTCTGCTTCATGGGAATATGCAATTCCCTAGAAAAAATATATATGTACCATATAATTTTTTTTGCAGTCAGGGGAAAAAAAAGTTGAATCAACTTTACACATAGTCATAAATATATTCAGCTTATATAATTTCTTGATGTTCCTAGAGCTCCTTGTATATTGTCTTGGTTTGGAAAGACAGGTATCAGCCAGGCAAAGCTGGAGTTTCCCTTAGAATGGAGAATGTAAACCCCTCACCCCCACCAAATTATAATTTTGCAATTAAGGGCTTTCAGGCAAAGATTTGGGAATAGAAATAACAGTTCTTTACTAGGAGTACTAACAATACAAATGTAGTAGAAAAACAAAACCACCCACCCAAACCAGCAAACAAACAACAATTTTGGAAANAGCCTAAATATTTACATGTTCAAGTCCTGAATTTCCATGATACCTGAACATCTTATTTGGAAATACATTTCAAAAACTTGCATTTCAGAGCTGCCTTTAATATCTTAGTATAATATAGATGTGGATGCATGCCCTGGCATGATTTCAGAGCTTTGACAAATATAAATTTTGTCATACAGATACAAGTATATGCCTAGCTTGGTTTAGCACTGAGAGGAACTACAGGAAATGAAGAATGGGCAGTTACCTTTTGTTATCTTCTGTCATTACTATTATTTTTTTTTTCTTCTTAAACATGTATTGCAAGGATAAAGCAGTATAATAATAAATTAGAAGTGGTCAGAGCTAAGGAGCAGTGAGCTTAACTGACATGCTTTATAGCAACTGTTGAATAAATCAACAAAACTTGTGCTAAACCTTCATTTGCTTTTGCTCTCAATAGAAGGTGCGTAGTTATTGGTGACAATTCTAAAGCAAAATTACTCTACTAATAGTAATTTCCTGTTGACAGCAGTAGGGAGTCTGCTTGTATATACAGGATTATATAATGCCAAAGTCTTGCCAAGCACTACCTGAAGCACATTATCTTCCCCAGCTCAGAGCAAGTATAAAATAATTTGTGGTTTACAGTTCTTGATTAATTAGATCCAACTTTTACTTAGTATCAGTCTTCTTGTTATAGAAGATGTAATGGGGCTGTGGTAGCTATGAGAAATAATGAGAAGAGGAAATTAATATAAAATAAAAATGTCAGAGTAATGGATCATGTGTGTTGAGAGGAAAAAAGGAAAAAAGAGGACACACTGTTCATTAGTGTGTTGCCACACAGTGCTTGAGCCCTAAGATAATCTCTTTTTTTATTCACTGTGCTGTACATATTGTTTACATTTTCAATCAGAGATTTGAGTGAAATCCCAAGTAAAATGCATGCAAGTGCTGGTGTAAATACAATTTTGTTGCTGTTACCCTCTGAGGCACTAAAGCTAACTTCAGTTAGAACTACACAGGTGGTGAATTTTTAAAATAGATATAGATGTAACAATACGTGCTCATAAGTCACACAGAATCACAGAATCACAAGGTTGAAAGAGACCTTCAAGACCACCGAGTCAAATCCTTGCCCTAACACCACAACTAAACCATCACACCGAATGCCAGTCTTTTTTAAACACATTCAGGGATGGTGACTCCACCACCTCCCCAGGCAGACCATTCTAGTACTTTATCACTCTTTCTGTAAAAAGCCTTTTCCTAATATCCAACCTATATTTCCCTTGGTGCCGGTTAAGTCTGTGTCCTCTCGTTCTGTCAGCTGCTGCCTGGAAAAAGAGACCAACCCCCACCTGACTACAACCACCTTTCACAAGGTTGTAGAGAGTGATAAGGTCACCTCTGAGCCTCCTTTTNCAAGGTTGTAGAGAGTGATAAGGTC
>VWYO01000329.1:0-34429 GCA_013400275.1 Rhadina sibilatrix
TTTAAGGTCCTTTCCACCCCAAATGGTTGATTCTATGTTCTGCCAGTGGTTCTTGGAATCTCCTGTCTTGCAATGTCTGTTGTAAACAGAATTTGCATCCTGGAGTGAAAAAAACAAAACTGATCCAAACCCAACCAACAAAACAAAAAGCCCCAAACCAAACAAAACCCACAACTCAAACCACAAACTCAAATCCCAAGAAACTACTTCATAACTTGGCCATGTTGTCTGCAAATGGACTGGATTTTTTTTTTTCCCCTCAGCTCTCCTGGCAGGTTTTGTACTGTCTGCCTCTGATCCCTATCTCCTGGCAGGCAAGGCAGCATTTCCTTTGATTTGACAGCATTTAGAAACAAAATCTGAAAGGAAATCTTGTGATCTGCAGCTGTCAGAAATGCCACTTGCTCCAACTGTGAGTGCTTGGAAGCAGGGAATCTGCTATGGAAGGTGTGTGTTTGTGTGCTGGGACTGTCTGCAGCCCTCTTGAAAGAGGGGTTAAAATACATAAGTGAGATAAAACAGAGGGGTTTGGCAGCAGATTTTTTATACATATATAAAATTTATATATTTCTTTTATTTATATATATATAACTTTTTCTACCAAAGCCTTGCCAAACCCTTCTGTTTTATCTTATGCTACAAGGCTGAAAGGGAATAAATATTTCTATATATCTGCTTTCCCTGTGCAACCAGCTGGTGGTAAAAGGCTGGGAGTGGGATGGTAATGGAAGTTGTGGGAGAAGAAATGGGAAGAAATCTTTGAGATCTTGGCTGTCTTGAAAGATCAAATCACAACATCAGCATCACGTTGGCCCTTCTCTACCCAGAAGTGCCTACTTTGGGGTCACTCCAGGTGAATTTCCAGGCTTGTTTTTAATTTTTTTTTTTTTTTCTCAGAGTCAGGAGCTGTTGTTTGGCCCACTCTGAGCCGTGAGTCACCGGTGCTCTCAGCAGCAACAATGGCAGAAATGGGCAGCACTTCTTACAATGTGATTATTCCTAATTTGGCAGGATGGAGGAGTCTGGAGCAGGGCTGTACCTTACCCCTGTGCCTGCCGTACTGAAGGGAAAGTGCCCTTAATTCCTTGGGCAAGGAGATTGGCATCTCCCATTAGCAAACAGTTAAATGTGATCCACGGAATCAATTGTGGTCGGAGGGAAATCTGCGGGGATCTCTGGTTCTGCTCCAAGGTGGCTTTTAAAGCAAGGTCAGCTTCCTGAGAGTGAAGGGTGGGAGATTCTCCCACCTCACTGGGACCCTGCTCCAGTGCTTAGATTTGGTCATTAAGGAAGTAAGAAAACCCCCATGTGATGATGATGGAGTTGGCATTTCCATTTTTGATTTCTAAGGCCTCTCAGAGCTGCTTGCTTTAAGGTTGATAATCTTGCAGCACTGATGAGGAGAGTGCAGTTTCTCTCTTCAGAAATCCCTCCTGCTCTAGATAAAGCAGAACCCAAAGTAGCATAAAATCAGTCAAAAAAGAGTTTAAATTTCAAAGTTGCTATGAATCTATGAAGGAATGGTGCTGATGCTACTGGGCCTTGTCTTAAATTCTATGGGTTCTTTAGGGATTGAGAACAAGGGGGAATGGCTTCCTGCTGNAAGGGATTGAGAACAAGGGACAGCCCTGCTGTCAGAGGGCAGGGCTGGATGGGATATTGGGAAGGAATTGTTCCCTGTGAGGGTGGGCAGGCCCTGGCACAGGGTGCCCAGAGAAGCTGTGGCTGCCCCTGGATCCCTGGAAGTGTCCAAGGCCAGGCTGGATGGGGCTTGGAGCCATCTGCGCTAGTGGAAGGTGTCCCTACCCATCCAGGAGGTTGGAATGGGAATGATCTTTAAGGTCCTTTCCACCCAGACCATTCCATGACTGAAACGATTCATGGTGAGCAAACCCACAGCTTTGGCTGCTTCTTTGGAACTTGCTGGATCAGAAGTGTCTGATGGCCTCCTCCAAGATACCTCAAGAATAACAATAGCCATCCCACACCTCAGAACATTCTTTCAATAGATTTAAATATTGGCATTTCCCCAAATAACTCTCTTCCTCCTCTCCTGTAGGAGAGATGACGCACTTGCTTGTGAGGGAGGTGAGCTGATGCTCAGACTCATTCTTGTCTTGCTTTAAGGTGATAAACAGAAGGTTTAAGTCTAGAGCAAACAGGCTGGAGCTTGGTATGAGCTCTCAGATTACTCATAATTGAAAGGCTTAAAACTTTTATGCACCAGCTGCTGCTTTAGCACTAAAACAATGAGCTTCTGCAGGCAATTACCCTGCTGGCTTTGGAGGCTTTCACCTGCACAGACAGACCACAGGACTCCTAGGGTGATTTCCTGGATTCCTTTGAATGTGGTCAGGCTTCTTAATGTGGCAACTCTGCCCTGGCCCTCCTTTGTTTCCTAATCTGGTGGTGACTCTGGCGTGACAGACGCTGATTCCAAGGAGAAGTGTCTGTATCTGATGTCTCATTAGGATTTCAACAGTGTTATGCAAAAGGTTTGTTCTAGTCCTAACAAGAAGTTTGAACCCATTTCTGTTAAGATTTGCTTGTGCTTATTTTCTGTTAGGGCGTCAAACAAGTATCCTTGCTCCAGGTCCAGCTCTGGCTGTGGATGTGTTTGCAATCCAAATTGGGTCTATCTGCCTTGTTTTCAGTGGTAGTTCCAAGTGAGTCTGTCAGAGGTGGTTTCTTGCATGCTGAGGAACATACTCTGGATCAGAACAGTTTGACAAGGCCTTGTCTGGTCAAACTGTCCCTAAGACTATTTTGAGGTTTTTTTTTCTTTACCAAGCTGGGTGGCTGAATCACCTGGCTAAATTAGCTAAAAGTAAAGGAAGTGTGAATGCTGGGCTTTTCCTTTTAGTGTTGCAGAGTTTCTCCCAGTGCTTGCCTGTACAGCTACACTGCCCAGATTTCCTTCCTCTGCCCACCATGGCCTGCAGGTTCAGCTGCAGTTTCCTTCTGCTCCAGAGCACTGCTGCTGCTCCAGTCCCACCAGTACCAACAGGTCTGTGTCTGCTGGTGTTGATGGTGATAGGGATTTGCAGAGAAGTGTTGGGTTGGGATCTGGAATAGTCAGAGCCTCCACACATCAGCACAAACATGCTTGAAATTGATATCTTTTCATGTCTGCCTGTGCAAAATGATCCTTGGGCTAATAATGGAGACTGTTGGTTTATTAATCTCTGGATTCCCATGTTCCTGCTGTTATAGATTCCCTTCAAATGAGCCATTTTCCCCCTGAACACAGGGGTTTGGCTGTTCAGGCCCCATCAGCCCCCCTGGCAGCCTCTCCCAAGATAAAGGAATTAAGGAATGAGTTTTTAATAACAAGCCAACACAGGGATGCCCCATGCAGCAGAGCTGGAATGGCTGCTCTGCGTGCACTGCAGGCTTGGGGCTGACAGCTCGCTCAGCCTGGGGATGCCTTTCACTTGGAACCGAAATAAAAACAAATGTCAGAGTCTTCCTGAGCTGCTGCTGTGACTGAATGAGGTGCTTCAGCCTCAGAAATGTTCCCCTGGATTTGTGTGTGCCAGGAGCTGGAAGAATCAAAGTTGATGGAGCCCCCAGCACTGAGTGCGCCTGGATCTTGTCACTCCGAGATCTCCTGTGGTCTCTGCACTGGGTGTTTGAAGTAGGATAACAAGGATGGAGGAGGTGTTCCCAGCTGCTTTTTCCCCTGGAGGAAGGTGGGTTTTATGTAATGGTGCCACGTGAGTCCTTCCTGCAGCAAGCCAGAGCTGACAGGTGATCCCAGAGCCTCGTACAAGGCTGAAAGGAAAGGGGAATTGCTGACCGGCATTCCTGCTACAGGAGTTTCCTTGCAGAGTCTAGATGGAAGCTGAGGGATCCACCCAGGGTTTGGAGTCCAGGGATAAATTTAACTCATAGAATCATGGAATGGTTTGTGTTGGAAGGGATCTTAAAGATCATCCCATTCCAACTCCCTGCTATGGGCAGGGACATCTTGCCCTATCCCAGGTTGCTCAGAGCCCCATCCAACCCGTCTCCTCCAAGGATGGGGAGTCCACAACCTCTATTCTCAAGAAAATACTTGTTTATCCAATGCCAGTCTCAAACACCAAACTGTCCAGCTTGGATTATGAAGCCACTTTTACCTGATCTCCCTTCCCCAGTTCCTTGGGATTGGGGGGGTTAGAAGTTGCCCTTTCCATGTTCAGAGTGTTGTGGTGATGTCCTCTGAAAAACCCCTTAATTCTGGACAGTTGAGTCTTTATCCTTTGGCTGGAGCATTTCCTGATGAATTATGGTACGTGACAGAAGTGACAGGACAAGGGGCAGTAAGTTCAAGCTGAGAGAAGGTTTAGATCAGATAAGAGGGAAAAAAAAAAAAAAATCTTTTCCTGTGAGGGGGAGGAAGCCTTGGAACAGGGTGCCCAGAGAAACTGTGGCTGCCCCTGAATCCCTGGAAGGGTCCAAGGCCAGGTTGGACAGGGCTTGGAGCAGCCTGAGACAGGGGAAGGTGTCCCTGCCCATGGATGGGGGCGGAACGAGATGGTCTTTGAGGTTCTTTCCAGCCCAAACCAGCCTGAGATTCTGTGACAGAAGAGCAAAACTGTTCCAGAGTCTGGCATGGGTGATGTGAGATGGAAATGCAATCCCCTAAAAAACCTGCTCACCTTGACCTTGGAGTATGCAAAGCAGTTGTGTAAGTGCCTTTAAGGATATGGGGTTACAGGGAAAAAGGATGTTTTGGTGGAGACACAGTGACATGTCTGTTGCTTCAAGAAAGCAGGATGCATCCAGGTTGTGTAAGAGCTGAGAGAAAAGGGATGAGCCCAAGTCAGAGACAAGTGGAAATCCAGGGACAGGCTGAGCTGAAGGTTGAACCTCCCCTGGTATTGATGTTGACTTGTTCCTCAACTTGTTTTTGGTTGGAAAGCCCAGGGATCACCCTAACTGGATGAGACACATTCCCTGCCTTGTTATCATCAGCTTCAGAGCGTGTCCTTTTCACCTTTCTGCTGGTCTTGTTGTTACCTTTAAATCTACAAGAACTGTTTTTAGAGGGATTTGCTGTGCCCAGCAGTTGTTGTAAGGATGATGTGGCAGAGCAAGTGGAAGTTGTTTGACACATTTGGGACAGAGCTGAGACCACTAACAAGCGCTTGGCTTGACAGTGACTGGGAGAAAGGCTGTTCAACCTGCCTCGTACTAAAAGTACAGCTGTCTTAAATACAGCAGGACTGTGGAATTGCTAATGAGGATTCTACCCAGGCTGGGGATCCAAAAAATCTCATTTTTATGAAACCAATCCTCTTGTAAACAAGTTTGGGTTGCGTTTTTTTTTTTTTTTTTGTCTCAGTAAATAGACACCAAGTGCTGTGGAATTGCAAATGTGAAACTGAACTGTGAGGGGTAACTTTTAGGGGTAGACTCCTGTTCTGTCTATTTCTCTTCAGGCTTCATTGTCTTTCCCTGCAAGCCATAAATTGAATAAAGTAGTGTAACAGATCCATTTCTGCCTCATTTTTAGATGCTTTCATATGCTTTTATGGTACCCTAAACAAGGTATGAAAAACTTTGTGTGTATGGAAAGCTGGCAAGGGCTAGAAAAAACAAGACAAAAGCACGTAAAGCTGACCTTCTTAAGAGTGTGGGCTGACAAAAGGGGAAGGAAAGGTTGCTGGGGTCAGATCTGAAGTTAACATTTCCATAATGTGTACTTCTAGTTGCTTACACTTCTAACAAACCTTGAAACACTTGACAAAAGTCTTTTGTTTCCTGCTCAAAAGTGAGAGTGACTAAACTGAAGGAAAAGAGGTGGTGTGTAAGTCTTGGTCCTGAGGAGGTTTTGGGCTTTAGAGCTCTGCTCTGCCCCTGATTAGAAGCAGGAACTCTTGGCTCCCACCAGCAAGTGGTGAAGTTCTCAAATACTCCAATCCAGCCCCTGCAGCTACATTAGCAGAGGCTCATTTGAAGCATGAAATGAGCTGAGTGTTACCAGATTCTGCTTGAAGCTCCCGTGAAGGAAGAGGATGAGATTAGAGTTTTGACTTTTCCTACAGCCTCTACCCCAGAAGAGATAAAGTGCATGAACCTTATGCCTGTGGAGTTGATGTAATCTTAGAACTGGAGGTGCAGTCTCCATCTGCAGGTTCTGGACATTTAACTGGGTATTTGTATTCATAACCATTTAACCCCTGCTGGCGGACAACTGATTTAAGTCCTAGTACTGTGTAGAACCCCTCACTAGAACTGGAAATTGTGGAATGGTTTGGGTTGGAATGGACCTTAAGGATCATCCCATTCCACCTGCTGCCATGGGTGGGGACATGTTCCACAGACCAGGTTGTTCCAAGCCCCATCCAACCTGGCATTGGACACTTCCAGGGATGGGAACACTTCCAGATTGCTTTTCTGGGCACCCTGTGCCTCACCACCCTTACAGGGAAGGATTTCTTCCCAATATCCCATCTAACCCTGCCCTCTGGCAGTGGAGATTCATTGTCCCTTCTCCTGCCTCTCCAGGCCCTTGTAAATAGTCTTTCTCCCCCTTTCTTGGATCCCCTTCAGGTACTGAAAAGCCGCAATTAGGTCACCCTGAAGCCTTTTCTTCTCCAGGTTGGACAATCCCAATTCTCTCAGCCTTCCCTCACTGCAGAGGTGACCCAGCCCTCAAATCAAATCGATGCCTCCTCTGGACCCAATCCAACAGGAAATCTCTGGAGCAGTTTATTCCCGTGGTGGCAGAACCATCTGCTGTTGCCTGTGCCCCGTGCTTTTCCACCCCTGTCCCAAAGCACAAAGGAAAACTGGATAACCCTCAGATCCAAGGTTAGACAAACGTTGGGCAAGGCTTCACAAACGCCACAGTTTCAGATCCCTTTCCCTCAAGCACAAGACCCAACACCCAACTTGGTACCAGATGGTTGAAGGCCACCAAAGCAGCGCGGGGGAGCCCAGAAGAATGGAACTAAAGCTGGATGTTTTATGGGGCAATAATTAAACACTGACTGGCGCTCTTTCACTCCCCAAATCCGAAAAACTTGCTAATTCCTGCCTGCTACTGGGAAAGTGCTTCTCTGTGCCTCTGGTGTTGGGGCTGCCCAGCAGCAGGTTTGTGTTTGCAGGGCTGCTGGGCACATTCTGCTCCTTAAAACAACCTCCGGCAGCAAAGCTCCAGCCTCTGACTGCAAGGGCTTTTCCAGAGCTGAATGCAACACACAGAATAGGCTTTGGCAAAGAGCTCTTGTGACTGCTGGAGAAAGGGTGAAATGAGAATCTGCCCAACCTATAGAATGTTGGATGGGGCTTGAGAAACCTGGTTTAATGGAAAGTGTCCCTGATGATGGCAGGGTGTTGAAAACAGAGGATCTTTAATGCCCCTTCCAACCCAAACCATTCCATGATTTTCTGCTTTATGTTGGAGCCTGTAGAGCACTTCTTGGCACCTTTCTCTTGATGTCCTTTTGTCTTCCCAACTTGCTGCTCTGACCCTATTGCCTTCAAACCTGGGTTTTGAATCTCCTCCAGTCACCAATTCTCCTGGAGTATCCCCTGCTGTCACACATTTCCTTGACTTTTACTCTGCCTCCTGTTCATTACCTCCTGCTTGCCCCATACCTGCTTCCAATTTTCCTCAGCAAAGCCAAAACCCTCGAGTTTTAAATCCTGAACTCTAAGGGCTGTTGAGCATATGCAATTTAGCTGCTTTTTCTCCTCCTCTCAAAAGGCTTATAATTTGCCAGGATTTTTGGCGATGACAAAAATGAAATTTGACATAAAAAGCTTGTCCCTCGCTCATTAAAGCCCTTGTTCTAAATCATGGGTCCAAGGCTTTAAGGAAAAAAATGGAAAAAGCCACCAGAAATTGAACAAAACAATGTGTTTATTCCCATGCTGCTTTCTGAGAAGCAGTTGGATTCACATGTTCCAAGAGAACTGTGCCCCAGGCAGACCCAGCCTAGCATGCAAACTCCTACCCTGAACAGCCAGGGCTTGATGAATTTATAACCAACTGAAAGCAGAGCTGGAGAGAGTCAGGCAGCCTTGATAACCCTGCCTGGAGATGCACTCTTGGAAGGAAAGTTATCTCTTAAAAAATAGCCTTAAAAAAGTAATTCAAGTCCTGCTGAGCTCCCATAAGGATGTGAAGGATGGAATTCAGGCTTGCCACGCTCCAGACCTCCCCAGACCCTACAAAATCCCATTTAAACATCCCAGTGGTTCATGACTCCGCCACAACAGCACAAAGGACGAATGGAAGCCATTCTGTGCCTTTCAGGGGTCATGGGCCATGTGGCCCTGCCTCAGCTCCACAATCAGACCCCGAGAGAACATTGTCTGCTGGAGAACTTCCTCTGCCACGCCACCCTGCTGAAACAGCACGACAGCAGCCCCGGTTCAGGCTCCAAAGGGCTGCCCTCAGCCAACTCTGTAATTAGGACAATGAGGAATACGTATCTCTAAAGTAGTCTGCCTCTTAATAGTTGATTTATTTTTAAGAATGGGTGTGATTCAACAGCTTTTTAAAGACTTCATCTCCTACTGTCTGTATCGTAAGGAACGAGCCTGGTGTTGATCTGGGAGATTCTTTAAATGGAAGGCTGGAGTTGGCTGAGCTCAGTGTTTTGAGTGAGGTTTTATCAATGCTGCACCAGTGTCTGGGCTCTCAAGACTTGCTCCTTGGCCTCTCTGTCACCAGCAGAGTGTCCCTCTGACCCACTCCAGTGAGTGCTTCGCCATGGAGATGTTTCCTGTGAGAGGTTAGTGGTGATTTCCAGTCTGGCAGGGGTGTGTGAGCTTTGGGACAGCCAGCACAGTGCTTGTGTGTGAATTAGCCTGTTGGAAGAGGGCTGTATTCTCCCAGTTTTGGGGGTTTGGAGTGGAAAAAGAGATTCTGAGTGTTAGGGGATTTTTTTTTTTTCCCTGCCTGGCTGCTCAGGTTATGGTTGCTCCAGGCTTCACAGTGGATTTTGATAGTTTCTGAAGGGTTCCACAAGGTGTTGGCAGCCTCCAGGAGAGCTGGGGAGAGACTTTTACAAGGGTATGGAGTGACAGGACAAGGGGGAATGGCTTTAACTGAAGGGAAGTAGGTTTGGATTGGATATGAAGAGAAATTCTTTGCTGTGAGGCCCTGGCTCACATTGCCCTGAGAGGTTGTGGACTCCACATCCCTGGAAGTGTTCAAGAGCAGGCTGGACAGGGTAACCTGGGCTGGTGAGAGGTGTCCCTGCCCATGGCAGGGGGTTGGAACCAGACAGTCTTTAAGGTCCCTTCCCACCCCAGCCCTTCTGTGACTTTTTTTTTTTTTTTTTCATGGGTTTGGCCGCGATTTGTGTAAGTGCTGTAGAATTTTTTGCAGTTTCTGCAGTCCAAAAGCCCCACAAGCACTGGAGGATCCTTGCCATCCTTCATCCTGGATGGGAAAGAAGGAAGAAATAATAATTGTGCTGCTCAACCATGCATTCCTCTTCTTCCCTTGCTGCCTTTTTAATGCCACATATGATACTGGAATGTGAGAAGCCCCTGCCCAGGTTTCTCTTCTCTGCCAGGGTTTCTGCCCCCTTGTTTCTTCACTGGGAGGTGCTGCCCTGTGAATAATCCTTTCTGAACAGCACCTCTGGATAACTTTTCATTATGCTGGCTGATCATAGAACCACAGAATATTCTGAGTTGGAAGGGCCCTGCAAGGATCATCCAGTGACTCCTGGCCCTGCACAGGGCACATTAATTATTTTGCTTTCCTCTACTGTCCAAATTCCTCATTCTCTGAGCCTTAAAAAGCAGCAAAGTGTTTAATATTCAGCCTGGGATGAACGTGGGTGCCAAGTTTGAGATGAACCCAGCTGACCACCAGTTTCCTCCCCCTCTTTCCAACCTACGAGTGGTCACTTCAAATTCAAGCTCCGCTGGTTGCTGGAAACTTTAAATTGGCATTTTGGGTGTGCTGAATTATCTTCCTGCAAAGTCCTTGAAGGGTCTTGCCTGTGATAATGTTCCTCGGTGCCTGGCGTGGGTGAGCAGCTCTGAACTCCCAGCAGAGCTCCATGGTAACCAGAAATGGCATTAACAAGAAAAATCGCCAGTTCTGCTCAGTCACTCTTATGAAATAGCCTTGCAGGTGGAGGAGCACGTGCCTGGCTCAGGTGTGACACAGGTTCAGGCTGGAGCAGCCACTTTCATCACGTTGGTCTTCCCTAAATCCCAAGTTTTGGTCTTCCCTAATTCCCTGCTGAATGAGATTCCCTCTGCAGCGCTTCCAAAGGGAGTTTGGAAAGGCACCAAGAAAGGGCAGGAATGAGCACATCCATGTCTTGGCTGCTCCAGGTATCCCTCACACCTTTGGGACTGGAATTTCTTAAAAAAAAAACAAAAACAAAACCCACCCCACATTTGATTTGGATTTCATCATGACCGCCTCTCAAGGGGCTGCTGGTTAGAGTGGGATGGAAGAGCCATCAGGACAAAAGATAAGAAAATGGTATTTCCTCAAAGCCACAGTATTTCCATTTGTCATTAGAGGCTGGTGATAGCTGGCAAGGGTTGGTCAGATTTATTTTTAATTTATTTTTCTTTTTAGTCTACTCTGACTTTCAAAGGCTGACAGGACATCCTGTACTCTTGGAGCTGGTTGGTTTTCCAGGTTTTTTGTTTTGTTTTGTTTTTACCACTGAAAACCTAGAAATGCTTCAACTTCTGTGCTGGAAGAGTTGAATATTTCCCTTACAGACTCCACATGAAGGGGAGAAGACCAGTTCTTGTCTACTGAAAATGCTCTTCAGTACCTAAAAACTGGCCTCGACTTCAGCTGACCAGACAGTGGAAGAATTACCTTTCAATCATAGATTTCAGAGAAATTTGGAGCACTGAATTTCTGTCAGCAACAACAAAATTCAGTTGCTGATTTTTATTTAATCATTTTGCCCATGCACAGCAGAGAAAAAGTGAACCTGAATGAGGGCAACTCTGAAGCAATAAACACTTGTTTCTGACAATTGAAGGTATTTTTGGTTTGTTTCTGGTAATGAAGATGATCTAGACTCACTGAAGAGCTCTAACAAGCCACAGTAGTGCTCCCCACCACATCTTATTTAAATGTATGTGGGACTCCCATCTTGATGATCAGGGGATGAAAACAGCCCAGAGAAGGAACCTCTGCTGGAAAAGCATTTGGAAATGAGACCCTTCCTTTATGAAAAGCTCAAGTTACTTTCCCTGCTAAATTATCTTTGACTTTTTTTAAACTGGCTTTTTTCCATGAGTACTTTATGATGACACTCAAATAACACTTTATATCTCAAAAGCACTAAGTGTGCATTAAATCCTGCTGTAACTATCAGGAAATAAGACTTATGGCTACCAGCAAAAAAAAACCAAAAAAAAAAATTAATGTGATGCTTTTTGGTATTTGAGTCATTTATTACCTAAAATAGTACAAAATGGAGGGAGTTATGCAGCCCAAGTGTGACACAGATATCCAAGAAGGAGACCAATCCAGGCAAGCACAGGAAGGTTGGGATGATGAGCACTAATTCCCCCAGGCAGGTTTCTATTAACACCACTGTTCCTTGAGTAATTTTCAGCTGGAGCTTTTGCCTCAGTCATCTCTGTGGGTATATTAAATAGTACATGGTGTACCAGAGGCTGAGAGATGTTTTGTAGGGAAGGGGTGTGTGGATCCTTCCCCAGCAGAGCAGAGTTTGTAGCCAGAATTAGCAAAATACAAAGATAGATACAAGTTCTGCGAGGGTGATACCAGTCTTGCTCAAGTTGGTTTTAAGTAAGCAAAAAGGGTGAGGGTTTTTTTTTAAGCAAACCTGATTTGTAGAGGGGAAAGCGAGATTTCCCTAAATTCCATCCTCAGCACTGTGCATTTGTGGGTGACAGCTCCTTTTTCCTGAGGGAAGGAAAGTCTGAGCATTAATTCTGTGATGGCACATTTTGCGTTTGTTTTGCCTTCACTGCCATGACTTTACCCTCGTTCCTCAGCTGATACTGATGTCTTGTTAGCGTGGTTAATCCTTTTCCCTCTTTGAAAACACTGGATTTTTCAGCCGCTCTGCCAAGCTGAGAACCAGGTTCATCATTAATTCCTCCTGTGGATCTCAGGTGCTCCTCATTCCCACGGCTGATTTTTGTGGAGGTTCTTTAGTCCTGCAAGTCCCCCTGCTCTCTCCTCCAGTTGCTATCAGCTGGAAGTAGAATTTCAGCTCTTTTCATGCTGACAGACACATCAGTAAGTTGTCACTTCCCTGCAGAGCTAAAAATCTGCTTCTGAAGTGTGGAGCTGACTTTCAACTTGAGCTTGGCGTGGTTTAATCTTAGCCTGGTGCACTCTGCATCACCAAAGGCCCCCCAGCCCTCTTGTTCAGTTCTTCCAGGGTGCCCTGTGGGCCATGAATTTCCCATCTTTTGCTCCCCAAGAGATTCTTTCACCCTCTCCAGTTTCCACCTTGTAGGGAGTGGATTGGTTATTTATCTAGATTTTTATTTTTTAATATACAGGCATCTCTTTATGGTGTCTTCTTCTGGCTATACAAACACCTCACCTGAGAGGCTTTTTCATTACAAAGTCCCTGATGTAATCCAGCTGCTTTCAGAGTTGGGATAGTGTTCTGTCAGGAAAACCTGCCCCTGAAAACAGAGCAGCTGAAAGCTGAGGCTCTTAGGGAAGTCCAGTTGCTTAGAAATAGGAGTAGCTTTGCTTTCACCTGAAAAAAGGCAATAGATGAGGACTCTACAAATCCAGCAGTATGTGCACAGAGCAGCAAGAAACCAAATGCCTCAATCTTATCACCGAAATACGGAATTTTTTGGGTTGGAAAGGACCTTAAAGATCATCCAGTGCCACCCCCTGCCACAGGCAGGGACACCTTCCATTAACCCAGGTTGCTCCAAACCCCAATGTCCAAAATGACCTTGGAAAATTCCAGGGATCCAGGGGCACCCACAGCTTCTCTGGGCAATCTGTGCCAGGGCTCAGCACCCTCACAGGGAAGAATTTCTTCCCAATATCCAACCTAAAGCTTTCTTCCTTCAGTATAATGCCACTCCTCCTCGTCCTATCATTCCAGGAGCTTGTCCCAAGTCCCTCTCCAGCTCTCCTGGAGCCCCTCTAGGCCCTGGAAGGCTGTAGTAAGTTCTCCCTGGAGCGTCCTCCAGCCCTGTGGTTGTCATCCCATACCCCATGAGCGGTTTGGTGGACCCTGATGTGTTGATGCTGGAGCTCTGCCTCCTGTCAGGGATGGGGGAAGGTGTGATGCAGGCACTGCCTGGAGCAGAGCAGAGGTTCTTGGAGGAGGAAAGGTCTGTGAGTGCAGCCCTAACCTTGACTCCAAGTTCACGGGCAGATAAAAACGAGCTGGAGAGCATTCAGATGTCACGAGCACGCCGGGGTCGCTGGGTCTCCGCAGCTCCGCAGATGGGGGAATGTGCCAGTGACATGTTTTTGGAGGAGTCTGAAAGGACAGGGCCAGCTTGATATTTAAATCTGCATCCGGGGAGGCGGCAGAGTTGTGTGTCTTGGAGGAGGATGTGAGTTTGTTTGCTTGGATGAGTGCTCGGCCACCACTTGTAGCATGAAATGCGCGTTTGGAGAGCAGCTCTCAGAACGGCTCCAGTGACTGCGGGCAGATGTGGGGTGGGGCTGATGCTTATTTAATGAGCTCTGGGTTTAAATGTTCACTATAGGAGCCCAGCTCTGCCTGCACACCCCCTGTGACCCGCCTCCCCCCCCAGCCCCAGGGTCTTTGGCTGCTGAACTCTGATTTAATTGCAGCTTTTGCTTGTACTCGCAAGGCTGGTGTGAAAGAACTGAGGGGAATCTTGAAAAAGGTGTCCTGGAGAGCAGCACTTGAGAGAGTTTGGCCTTGGTTTTTCACTTCTGAGGGGCTTGGGGGGATTTTAAAGCATGAGCTGCTTCTTGAGCGACTAAAACTCCAGATTACTTTACCTCCACAGTTTTTATTTTACCTCCACAGTGTGAGAAGGAACAACCTTGTATGAGTCACCCAGCAGCTCCTCCTGAGGTGACAGGGTCTGACACAAGGCTGGACAGGGCAGCTTCAAGTACATCTGCAACACGATTTCTGATAAAAAATTCTATATACGTGTGATTTTTAGCTGCACCTAGAGACCAACCAAGAGCCAATCTGGCACTGATAGCATCAAAGTTAATCTGTGGTGGGATTTTTTTTTTGTGTGTGTGTGTGTGCTGTCTTACTATGAATAAACAGTCTTCCCCATCCAAGTGTTAGCAATAGCAGAGCAGGGGATTATAAAAAACGTAAACACCCACCCTGTTTTGCCTGAAAACCTCTTAGAAAATAAACACTGCTGCATGATAGACTGAACTATTTACAAGTCTACTTTTGCTGCTGATGAGAGTGGATGGGAAGGAAAAAACACGTTTAATGCCTCTGGTGTCTTGTTGACTTCTGCACAAACTGTGGAGAACCTGGAGGTGCAGGTCCAAGGTTGCCCTTAAAATGAAGATCTTGATGTCTACCAGCTCTTCTTTCTGCCTAAAACAAGCTCTGTGACTCCCTGGTGGTCTCTGCAAGCTCTCCATAAGGTTTGGTTTTAGGAGTGTGAAGGTAAAATCATTGCTCTGGTCACTCCTATCTGAGGTAATGCTTCCAAAATCAGGAATTAATTCTGCTCCTGAGTTTCGGTTATTAGGGAACAGTGCTGTTAGTAAGGCTTGTGTTAAATGACCACAACAATTTAATACCTTCTTCTGTTACCAGGCATTACCTTGGTACAGCCACACTGGTGTCATCTGAGCACTTAAAATGTAATTTTACTGAAGGACCCCCTCAGGGTAAGGCTGTAATGCCATTATACAGCCCTCAAAATAACCTCTCAGGCCTCTGAAATTCCCTGTGGGGAGCTGAACCTTTGCAGCAAGAATCTGCTGACCAAAACCAGCCTGACCCACTTCAACGGCACTGGGGAAAGGTCCCATGTGACATTTGGGGCTTTCCTCTTGGATAATACAGATGGATTTCTGACAGGAGAATGGAGCCAGCTGGGGGTCAGGCTCTTCTCCCAGGGAACAAGGGACAGGATGAGAGGAAANAGCTCTGGGTTTAAATGTTCACTATAGGAGCCCAGCTCTGCCTGCACACCCCCTGTGACCCGCCTCCCCCCCCAGCCCCAGGGTCTTTGGCTGCTGAACTCTGATTTAATTGCAGCTTTTGCTTGTACTCGCAAGGCTGGTGTGAAAGAACTGAGGGGAATCTTGAAAAAGGTGTCCTGGAGAGCAGCACTTGAGAGAGTTTGGCCTTGGTTTTTCACTTCTGAGGGGCTTGGGGGGATTTTAAAGCATGAGCTGCTTCTTGAGCGACTAAAACTCCAGATTACTTTACCTCCACAGTTTTTATTTTACCTCCACAGTGTGAGAAGGAACAACCTTGTATGAGTCACCCAGCAGCTCCTCCTGAGGTGACAGGGTCTGACACAAGGCTGGACAGGGCAGCTTCAAATACATCTGCAACACGATTTCTGATAAAAAATTCTATATACATGTGATTTTTAGCTGCACCTAGAGACCAACCAAGAGCCAATCTGGCACTGATAGCATCAAAGTTAATCTGTGGTGGGATTTTTTTTTTTTTGTGTGTGTGTGTGCTGTCTTACTATGAATAAACAGTCTTCCCCATCCAAGTGTTAGCAATAGCAGAGCAGGGGATTATAAAAAACGTAAACACCCACCCTGTTTTGCCTGAAAACCTCTTAGAAAATAAACACTGCTGCATGATAGACTGAACTATTTACAAGTCTACTTTTGCTGCTGATGAGAGTGGATGGGAAGGAAAAAACACGTTTAATGCCTCTGGTGTCTTGTTGACTTCTGCACAAACTGTGGAGAACCTGGAGGTGCAGGTCCAAGGTTGCCCTTAAAATGAAGATCTTGATGTCTACCAGCTCTTCTTTCTGCCTAAAACAAGCTCTGTGACTCCCTGGTGGTCTCTGAAAGCTCTCCATAAGGTTTGGTTTAGGAGTGTGAAGGTAAAATCATTGCTCTGGTCACTCCTATCTGAGGTAATGCTTCCAAAATCAGGAATTAATTCTGCTCCTGAGGTTCGGTTATTAGGGAACAGTGCTGTTAGGAAGGCTTGTGTTAAATGACCACAACAATTTAATACCTTCTTCTGTTACCAGGTATTACCTTGATACAGCCACACTGGTGTCATCTGAGCACTTAAAATGTAATTTTACTGAAGGACCCCCTCAGGGTAAGGCTGTAATGCCATTATACAGCCCTCAAAATAACCTCTCAGGCCTCTGAAATTCCCTGTGGGGAGCTGAACCTTTGCAGCAAGAATCTGCTGACCAAAACCAGCCTGACCCACTTCAACGGCACTGGGGAAAGGTCCCATGTGACATTTGGGGCTTTCCTCTTGGATAATACAGATGGATTTCTGACAGGAGAATGGAGCCAGCTGGGGGTCAGGCTCTTCTCCCAGGGAACAAGGGACAGGATGAGAGGAAATGGCCTCAAGTTGTGCTAGGGGATGCTCAAGTTGCATATGAAGGAAAATTTCCTCACTGAAAGGGTTGTCCAGGACGGTGTTGGAGTCACCAGTTCCAGAGGGATTTAAAAGATGTATGAATTTTCCATAGCAGGGCATCCCCTTCATGGGCTTAACAGGGATAAGGTGTCTGTGGTTGCCACATCTCAATGGGCCTTCAATTAATTAATGCCCCTGGATGTTCTGGCCTCAAACAAACATTCCTTCCATCTTCTCTGGCCCTGGTGCTTCTTTCCAACCAAATGAAGTTGGAGCTGAAACACAAAACAACTCTTTGAAATTAAAGCATCTGAAGTTTAAAGCAATGCAAAAGCCATGCTGGATTGCAAGACAGGTCTGTGTCTGCAATCCCCCTCTAAGAATGCTCCCATGTGAGTAATTTCTGCCTATTAAAAATCTAAAATTAACCCCTGGGATAACACTCTGTGTTACAACTGAGGAACAAATTCATCTCTTTCTGAGGCACTTAGTGTTTTAATCCCTGTGGACTCTCTCCCTTGTGACACATCTTGGCAATTTATAGCAGATCCCAGTTTTTTAAACTTGGGCTCCGGAAGCATTTTTCTGGCTAAAAGTCCAGTTTCACACCTGACAGACTTCTAATTGGGGGTGTGTGAAAACAATCTCAGACTTATCCCTCCACAATCCAACCAGGCAGGAGTTCAGGACCACTTCAGAGGGCTTTTAGCCCAGATCCTGGCCGGTGGTTCTGTGGCCAAGTGGCCCTGCGAGGCTGAGATGGTGCAGGGGTGACACGAGAAGGAGGTTGTGACGATGTGTGAGGCTGGGGAGATCAGCAAGGGCTTAAATCATGCCTTTGTCACCTCACAGGAGGCTTTGCTGTGAAACAAAAGATGTCAGGGCGAGGCCAAGGGGAGTGCTGGCAGAGCCAAGAGGAGCAAATCCGCATCATCCATACGGTCAAAGGTTGCACTGGATGGTCTGGGAGGTCTTTTTTAAAGTAAATGATTCTCTGTACCTGTTCTGGAAGTTGTTTTGTTGTGGTCAAGGTCCCTCCTCTCGTGTCTGTACAAACCCTCTGCCTCCAGAAATGCCCCAGACATGTGGAGGTGCTCACGCTGGGAGATGTTGGCTCTCCAGAAAGCTCTTTCAGGAGGAAAACCACAACCCTACAGCCCAGATGATACCTTGGGAAGGCTGGAAGAGAGACTGGACAGAGCTAGAAAACAAAGTAGATATTTATTGAATGTCCTTTAGGGTACACCTTGGGCAGGACAGGGCCTGGCCAGGGCTGCACCCAAGGTGGACCCAAAATGGTCACAAAATGGACAACTGGTCAGGAGGTCTCACACTTTTATAAGTTTTGATCCGTTTGCATATTGGGGTTTAATTGTCCAATTACAGCTTCAGGCTGTGAAGTCCCATCCTTTGGATTTTCTCTCTTCAGCCACAGTTATTTGTGCTTTGGGGCCTGAAAACTTGTACCAGTTGTCCCTTGGTCTCCAGCAGGAAAAGGATTTGTTTTGTCTACCTATCCTGTAAGAGAGCCGAGGAAACGCTTAATGTGAGGCTCAGAACTGCAATCCCTGGGCAGCACAGAATCTGAAAAACACGAAAGCTCAAACTTAAGGGGCCTGGCAGTCGAGCTCAAGATGTGCAGAGCAGGAGCCCCGCGGTGCGGGACAAAGCAGGCCCTGCTGTGCTCTGTGTCCTGCTGGGCCTCCCTTTCTTGTGCAGGCAGGAGGAGGCCGTGCCCCTCCTGGGCACTCTTCGTGGGGAAGAGTGAAGTTTTGCAGCACAAACCCAGTCTGGCTGAGCAGAACCAGCGCCTTCAGTGCACCATAAACCCCATTTGCTAACTGGTGGCTTTCTCAGTGGTTTCACAGAGTGCCCCTCCCTGAGGAGAAACTCTCATCCCTCCCCTGGGGGTCTCTTTGATGTAGCAAAGCCCATTCTGACAAACTCAAGATGTTTTGAGTTGGATGATTTGACCTTGCTGCAAAGTGCACTGAAGTGCAGCTGCCTCCTGAAGTGACCTTGGTCTCTGTCTTGGTGTTGGTCACCCCTGAGGCAGGGTCTGTGTGCCAGTGTGGGATGGGCAGGGGGATGTGAAACGTGCCAGGGTCCCTGCCCCTTGTCCCCTCAGGCCACCTCTACCTCTGTGCCCTGTGTTTGCTGCTGATGGGCACCAGTAGCCCTGTATTTTGGGGCTCCTCAGGAGTCCTGGGGGGATCCCAGGGGTCCCCCATGCCCAGGGTCCCCGTCCCCTTGCAGACCAGCTCTGCTTGAGGGTCCCAGGGGATCCTGGGTGTGTCCATGTCCAGTGTCCTGATCTTCTCTCAGGCCAGAGCAAGGGATTAAAAAGAGTAAACACCCACCCTGTTTTGCCTGAAAACCTCTTAGAAAATAAACACTGCTGCATGATAGACTGAACTATTTACAAGTCTACTTTCACCGCTGATGAGAGTGGATGAGAAGGAAAAAAAAAACATGTTTAATGCCTCTGGTGTCTTGTTGACTTCTGCACAAACTGTGGAGAACCTGGAGGTGCAGGTCCAAGGTTGCCCTTAAAATGAAGATCTTGATGTCTACCAGCTCTTCTTTCTGCCTAAAACAAGCTCTGTGACTCCCTGGTGGTCTCTGCAAGCTCTCCATAAGGTTTGGTTTTAGGAGTGTGAAGGTAAAATCATTGCTCTGGTCACTCCTATCTGAAGTAAGGCTTCCAAAACCAAGAATTTAATCTGTTCCTGAGGTTCAGTTATTGGGGAATGGGGTGTTAGTAAGGTTCTCCAGGCTTCTGCAGCCTGAGGTCCCTGTGGGTCACCAAGTGGGGTTCCAGTGGTCCCAGCTGCCCAGAATCCCTGTGTCTTTATTCCAGCAGTGCCTGGGGGTTCCTTGTGCCTAGGGTCACAGGATAATAGAAATTGTCTCTAATAAAATGAGGGAGCAAAGCAGGCTAAGTTTTGGCTCCTACCAAGAAACCTATTCTTGGGTTGCCCAAGAGCCTTCTGGATTCCCTTGGAGGACCACACCAAGAGAAAAATGCCCAGGTAGTTCATTTGGCTCCATCTGGAGAAGTGAAATGCCAGGGCAGTTGGGTCAGGACCCTTCCAGAGGCGAGGCTGACCCCAGGAGTGGTGCTGTGGCCCTGGTGTCCCTCACTCTTCAAGGGAAGAGGGAAAAGACCTGCACAGGGGTTGGGTGGTGGGGTTGGGATAGTTGAGGGCTACAGGGGTGGCTTCCATGAGAAGCTGCTGGAATTTTCCCCATGTCCCACAGAACCCATGCCAGCTGGCTCCAAGGTGGACCCAGCTGAGCCCAGGAAGAAGGGAGGGGTGTGGGGAAGGTGTTTCTAAGATTTGGGTTTACTTCTCCTTGCCCTGCTCTGATTTGATTGGCAATAAATAAAATGAACTGCCCTGAACTGAGTCTGGTTTTCCCTTGATTTAACCAGTGAGGGATCTCTGCCTGCCCTGGTCTCGACCTTGAGCCTGTTGTTGTGTTTTCTCAGCCTTGTCCAGCTGGGGAGGGCGGTGACAGATCTGCTTTGGCACCCAGTCAGGGTCAGCCCCACCACAAGCCCAAATACCTCCTCCAAGGCCAGCTCAGTGCTGGGATTTGGAGCTAAAGGCTGCAGAAATTGGGGGAAATGTGGGGAGTGATTTTTAACTGAAGATGAATTAGCTGCAGAGATTTTTCTGCAGAGTGCTTCGTTCTGTCTAAACCTGCTTAGATTTCCTTGGATCTGGGAAACACTTGGGGAAAAATTGCCCAGACTGCTTTTTTAGGCACCTTAAAGTCTATTATGAATAGAGAGTCCTTCTGGAAGAGATCAGCTTTAGAGCAGGAATTTGAAAAAAAAAAAATTGAATGTGAGGGTGGTGAGCCCTGGCACAGGGTGCCCAGAGAAGCTGTGGCTGCCCCTGGATCCCTGGAAGTGTCCAAGGCCAGGCTGGATGAGGCTTGGAGCCACTTGGGATAGTGGAAGATGGCACTGGATGGTCTCTAAGGTCCCTTCCAACCCAATTAATTCCTTATTTCTGTAATATCCATGTTTAAAAGCAGCAGATGCATTTATTTTGTGCCTGGGGCTCACCTCAGCCCAAAGCCTCAAGAGCAGGCTCTGAGGATCTGCTGCCTGCTCCCCCTGCCAGCTACTTGATTATATCCAAGAATTACAGGTGAGCTGAATGAGTTTGTGTTGGGAATATTGTCACACTCCAAACTGACACCCTTAACTGGGATCTGCCTTATAGACAAACACTCTTTGTGATAAATGACAGCATTTCTTGTGCATGGTTCTTAACTTCTTTATGCTTTTATTATTCTTCTTTCCCCTCCATCCTCATGAACCAGGAAGATTAATGGGAATTTGCTGTTCTCAGCTGTAGGTTTCTTCCCTAATTCTCCTGGTAGGGATAGCCCCTGTCTTCTGTCTGTGGGTAAAAAAGAAAATGGGACTGGGGATTTTGGGTTTATCCAAGCAAGGAAGGAGCCACAGGCCATTGGGAAGAGGAGGAAGAACCATCCAAATACATTGCTGGGGGTGCAGAGAAGTAAGTTTTGCTCCTGTTGTTATATTCCCCTCCTGAACTTGGCTTTATCTTTGTCTTAATCTCCTCCAACCCTTTTTTTCTTCGATGCTGGGGGAAGCCCTGGGGTGTCTTCTCAGGAGATGCTGAAAGGATGAGCTGCTGGGATGCTCCCAGGTGCCCTTGCAGCTTTGTTCCTGCTTCCCACACATGGCCCTGGGGCTGTCCTGGGATGTGGGGAATTGCCAAGGCTGGGATGAAGTGCAGGGGTGTCCCCAGGTGGGGCTGTCCTGAACAGGAAGCTGCTGAGTTCACCTTGGAGCTCCTTCCAGAGGCTGGAGACCTTCCTGCACAGGGATGGTGGCCCTTTCCTGGAATTTTTTGGAGGATCTGTGCCCCACAACACTGTATAATTCCTGTAGATCAGTCCAGCCTTGGGCTGCTGTGGTGGAGAAGGAAAAAAAAAACACTTCAGGATTAGGGTAAGGTGGTGAAGTGTCCCATGGCCATGGTGAGGCTCTCCCAGGGCAGATGGGGGTGGCAGGACTGTTCACAAGCACTGCTTTGGGTGAGGCTGGAGACAAGGATTGCCATGGGAGATCTGCTCAGCTTGTCCTTTTCTGCTTTCCCTTGGGATGAGGGAGCCTGTGGAGCAGATGAACTTGAAACGTCACAGTTGGTGTGATGGGGATACACCTCATTTTCTCTTTTGCCAGAGTGGAGAGTGCCCTGTGGGTCAGATGTGGGCTGTGGGGTGGGGCTGAGGCTTCTGCCCTGCAGAGCTCCAGGGTGGCTGAAGGAGGAGGTGGAGGGATTTTGGGATACTGTGGATAGCTCCAGAGCTCACAGGTCCTGCAGCACCCTCCACGCTCTTGGTTCAGGTGGGCAGGCAGCGGCCCAAGCTGGCCACGCCTGGGATCCCCAGCCCTCAGAGGTTTGGAGTGGCTGGGAGCTGTTCATGAAAAGTACTTGGAACCCGCCCAAAAATTGCTGGTCTTGAACTTATGGAGAGCTTCCAGCTCTGAGGGATGCAGGTAGAGGAGGTTTGCTTTCCCCTTTTCCTGTGCCAACAAACGGCGTTCCAGGATTGCAATGTTCTTAAGAGGGGAGTTCTGGCAGCCTTGGGGTCTCCTGGATCTTGGGGGCTGCCTGCTCACCCCGGCTGTGGTGTCCCCATCCCATTCCCAGGACTCCTGGAAGGGAAATGCCACCATGAGGGCACTGTCTGCCCAGGGCATGTGGAAGTCCTGCCTGGGAAGTGTAAGAATTGTAGAGCCTGGAAGGGACTTTTGCTTTTCCTGCCCTGATCCCACCCCACACCAGCCTGTTCTCAGGGATGATTTATTGGGATTATGCCCGTGTATCTCTCCCTTTGACAGGGAAGCCTTCACCTGCTTCAAAGCACTTCAGCTGCTTCCCCCAGAGCTCCCTGTTCTGTTCTTCTGGGCTGCTCTGCTTTGTGCCTCCTGAAAAAACTCTTCCAGATGGTTGAAATCACTGCAAATCACCTCTCTTTGGAGCAGAGGTGCTGTTGCTTCATCAAGCACCAAATTTTGGGTGGGATTTTTTTTTGGTTTTTTTTTGTTCATGTTAGCCACAAGTATTCTGTTGGGATAATGACTGGATAATTACTTAACCTCTTTTGAGTTTTGTGGTGCTAATCAACCCTGTGTTCTTTAATCTGTGCTCCAGTGTGACTGGGGCATGATTTACAGGGAGGAGAGGGGCATAAACTTGTGTTATTGAGCCAAATTTGCTTAACCTCCCCAAAATAGCCTGTGAAGGTTGTGTTGCTCCAGGCCACAGCTGATCCTGTTTGTGCTGCTGGAGATCTGAAGGGCTCTGTGTGATCTGATCTCCCTTGGATTCAGGGTTCTCTTGGTTACTGCCAGTGCAGGGAGAAGTTTCTGCCTTACCCAGACAAATCATGAAATAATAAAAATCTCCAAGGTCACAAGGGAGGAGACTGAAGAGTGTGGTTAAAGGTGGGGGAAAAGAAATTATTATGGAATTTTTTTGCTTTAAAATCTAACAAAAGGTAACTGTTCCTGTGACACAATGCAGAGCTGTAGGTCTCCCTGCTGCAGGATTTTTGGAGATGCTGAAATGGCCTCAGAGGATGAGTGAACCCTTCTATGAAGGGCACATGTGCTGTAGATACCTCTAACTCGAGATCCTTGGAATCCAGATTTGGAGAACACCTTAGGAAGCCTCTCCATAGGCTGGGAAGCTTCAAAAGCTCTTTAATGGATATTTGTTGGTAATTTTTATTGAGTCTAAGGTTCTGGGCTGGAGCAGATTTATGGGTCAGTGGAAGGAGCTGTTTTTAGGCTCTTGAGATGCCCTTTTCCCCCCTCCATACCCATCACCAGTGACTCCCACTGTGTTCAAAGGCTGGCAGCAACAGTGCTCCAGGCTTTTGCTTTCTCTGCTGAACGAAAACCTTAATGGGATGCTTGTCTGGGAATTGTGGCCAGGAACACTCACTCTGAGGGGATGTCGCAAGGAGAGGGTGCTGAGCCTTTAGCTGTCTGCATACTGCTCCTTATGGTTTTCACAGGGCTTGCTCAACTCTTCCCTCACAGTTTCTATTTCTCCTTGGTGATCACGACAGAGGAAATGTGCCAGGTGAACCTTTTAGTCTTTCAGAAAGTCAGATAATGACCTTGAATACAGCCAGGATGGTGCTGTCAGCACCTCAGGGTGTTTTGTGCGATGGGGACACAGCCACTCAGTGATTTCAACCTTTTTAATGAGTGAGGCTGGATGCAGCCTGGTGTCCCAACCCACAGCAGATCTGGGCAGGGATGAGCTGGATATGGGCTGGAATCAACCACAAATTGGGCCAGACTTTCCTGGGCTGCAGGATGTTCCTTGGGCAAGAAGGGATAAGACTTTGGATTTCTCCAGAGCCGTCAGATCTCACCTTGCTCAGGGTAGAATTTAAATCATTGAATTGTAGAATATTTTGAGTTGGAAGGGGCCCACAAGGATCATCGAAGTCCAAGAATCCCACCCTGTGCCTAAGAGTGTTGTCCAAACACTTCTGGAACTCTCTCAGGCTGTGCTTGAATTGGATTTGGTATTGGGACAGAACCAGCCTATATCTGATGGGACAGAAATTCCCTTCTCCTTCCTCCTGCTGGGGAAAAGAAACCAGGGATGTGATGTCTGGGGAGAGCTGCTTGTGGTGAAATCACACAAAGCTGGGTCACAAACTCAGCTCAAACCCTGAGTGAGGATTTCTTGCTAAAACTACCGTGAACCAGGATGGAATATCCCCATCCCAATCCTTTGGGCACTGAATGTCTCGATCCCAGAGAGGTGAGAGAAGCCCTGGGGGGATTTGCATCACTCACCCAATATGACCACAATGAACTTTTAGTACTTTGTGGTGTTTGTAGCATCATTTTGGAGTGCAGGGAACATTCTGACTGTGAGAGTTCAGGTGTAGAAAGCACGAAAACATTCTGTCTAAGCTGGAGGGGAGTCCTGGAGCCAGAAGGTGGCTGGCAGTGAACTGGTGTGGTGTTTCAGTCTCTAATCAATAAATGCTTGCAATGGCAGGCAAACTCTCTATTAAAAAGCTTTGAGAGTGTCTGCTTTGTGTCTCCAGGCTGAAAACAATCATGCCACGACAGCAATCCTCCCTGATTTGATCCTTCCAAATGCTGCCTTTGTTTGCTCCCCTGTTTCTGGCAGCAGTTCAGGGGGTGCCTCAGTGTGATGGGCAGAGAAGGAGCTGCAGGGATGGAGTTCATGTCCCCCGTGAGCTGGGAGATGAGGGGTCTTCACCCAGCCTGAAGTGATCTGCGTGGACAAGGAGATGAAGCAGATGTGAATGCAGCTCCTCACCTAAAGGTTTTTATGTTTTATTAGGGAAGAATGTTGTAGCTGCTGTGTGAGGACTTGGCATGTTTGTGTATAAAGACAAAAATATCAAGAGTTCCAGGCTAGGTTGGATAGGGCTTGGAGCAACCTGGGATAGTAGGAGGTGTCCCTGCCTGTGGAAGGGGGTGGAATGAGATGAGCTTTACCATCCCTTCCAACCCAACCCACGATTCCCTGATACCTGTAGGGGTTTTTGGAAAGGTGTGCTTGGTCCCTGGGAGGGGATGAAGGTCAGTTCTGGCTGCTCTGGAAAAGGCAGTATTGGACCTCACCTTCCCAAAGCTTAGAGCTGTCTGGAGTGACAATAAACTCAATCACTTAAGGACCCTCCTCTGAACAGCCTCGTGTATTACTTGGAATAATACCAACTCTGACCCTAATTTTGGCTGCTTATCTGGTTCCCAGCAGGCTTCAGTGCTCAGAGACAAAATCATCTGGGGCTGGTGCTGTCTTGGGGGAAGCAAATGCTGCAAAGAGAGGAGTTGTTTCTCACTCTGGAACTAAAACATTTCCGAAATCAAGCTGCTGCCCAGCTTATCAGGGTGTAAACACGTCCTCCTGTGGGAACAGGAATTGCAGGCCAGTCTGAGCTGAATCTTGCTGCCTCTCTTCATATCAGTCTGCTGGAGTTTCTCAGACACTGGAGGTCTGCAGAGGGTTTGAAATGCATTGTTTTTCTCATCTATTTTCTTCACGGGGGAGGCAGCAAAGACCTTGGACTACCAGGAATGTTTGGTTCCATTCAGAGCTGCTCTGTGGTGGGTGTTACACCAGTGCAAGGGAATGCACTGCTTTTATTCCCTTTCTCAGAAAACCCCTTGTTTTGGTGGTTCTGGTGCTGAAAGCTCAGAAATGAGACCAAGGCTCCTTCCACAAACCCGTCCTTGGGGATATTTCAAACTTGTTGAACTTTTGGGGGTGTGGACCATCCCCCAGAATAGGAAGGACAGAATGTTGTGATAAAGGAATTGTACTTTATTTTCCTTGGGTGAAATCTCTTGCCACATCCCAGGACTTGAGGCTGGTGAAAGGGTAGGGCATGTGGGAGCTCCCCAGAGAAGGAAATTACTCTCAAGTTACCCTCTGCTTTCATTTCAGTCATTTCTACCTATTTTCTCAGGATTTCCAGCCAGGAGCCAGCCTGTCTGTGAGAGAAGCATCTGAATGGATGAGAAGGTGCCAACACTGTTGTAGGTGGCTCTTTGAAGTCTGCTCACTCTCTTCAGCCAGGACACCCCAAAATACAGCCTGGAAGAGAAGGACAGGCAGCTGCAATTACAGGAGTTGTAATTGCAGCTGAATTCTGCAGAAACAGGAGCTGCAGCCCAGCAGACACCAGTCTGTCGTGGTGGACAGCTCTGAAGTGCAGCTCTCCAAGTGGCAAATAATGGTTGGGTTTGGTTATTTTGGTGTGTAAAAGTTGTTCCTGCTCGCTGGGCTACGAGGCAGGATTAAAAGGTATTTTCTATAGTTCTGCAGCCTCAGGTGGAGAATGAGGAAAGGGGAGTATGGATGGGCTGTCTACAAAATAAATACAGTATAAATTTTATGGAGTCTTGCATCTCTTTGCATGTAGAGATCTTTCCTGTAGCAAGGAAATAATTTTATGTTTTGGCACAGGACTGATAGTGAAACACTGGATTCAGAGATAAGAATCACTTGTTTTTCTTCCAGCTCTCCTCCATTAAAAAAGAATAAAACTCATCAAACCCCCCCTTGTTTTTTACATGGCAACCTTTGGGGTTTTCTGGTTTGTGCAGGAAGAATAATCTCCTAGGAGATGACGACCAGACTGGTGTTTAAGTGGCTTAATGTTGGAAAACTTCCCTGTTAGTGAGTCAAAATTACCTTGCACTGGTCCTTTCCTGTTCCTCTGCCTCATGGCAGTAAAACATGGCAAAAACTTGTGGTCTACTTGGAATTTTTTCATGGTTTTCTTTGTAAACTTGCAGGTGATTTCAGGCTTCTTACTTTGGGTATCAAATGCTTTAAAGTTTCCCTTTCTGCCTTGTAAAGACTGAAAAGGAAGCTACAAACCTCCAGCTCCCTCTGGGACAGTTTCTTCCTGTCCAGAAAGGGCTGCAAGGCAGATCTAATCTCTCAGCTGGACTAGACGATCATTGTAGGTCCTTTTTGGAAGTTCTCTACCTCAGGAATGGCTTTTCCAGCTGGTTATTCTTTCTTCCCTCTCATGGAGAAGGGAGGTGTTTGGCTGGAAGAAAAACCCCTCTGCTTTCACACTCTTTTGTTTGTGTTGTGGGAGTCACTAAATCCCACTGAATTTAATTTTTACATTAAATGCCACTAAATAGTCTATGCCATTTAATGTAAAAATATCATAATAAAGATACTGAGCTGCTTCCTAAAGGCACTGAGGTCTTTATTTATCCTGTTCTCCAGGTGGTGGGAATGCTGCTGATCCAAATTAATTTGAGGAACACGTGCTGGGCTGTTAGCATTAAATGAGCTCAGTTTTGGTTAACGTGGCAGTAGGGAGAGCAAGTCAGCCCCATTTTGGGTTGTGCTGTTGCATTGGTTTCCATTAGTTGCTGCTTCACTGATTTCAGAGCATAAAATTCCTTTAAGTTGCTGCTGGTTTGAAGGGATGGGCTCTCAAACCTGAGGCTCTGGATCTGTGGGGGCTCTGTGATCTTGGTGAACCCATGGAGGACACAGTGAATCCTCCTTCAGGGGCTGCTGCATTTCTCCACTCAACCCTTTAATGATACTTGTGCTTGACACATCCCTTGCAATGCCTCTCCTGCCGCATCCTCTCCCCAAATATCCCATCCTGGTCCAGGCTGTTGTGTGGAAGCTCGAGGTGTGAAGCTTTCTTGGGGTGCTTTGTGCATCCCTGCCCCTCATCCCCTCTGTCCCATTGCTGGGGGAGGGTGGCACCTCAAGGAGAGAGAAGCAGGAGGTTTTTCCTGCAGCCCAACTTGAGTCCCATGAGCACAATGAACTCTGAATCCGCTTTAGCAGCGAGGAAAACCCTGCTGGGCTTTGAAGCTGCTTGTGGAACTTGAGGGGCTTTTCTTCCTTTTTTTATTCTGTTCTTACAAGTTTGCTGCCAGCAATTGTACGTGTTCAGTGAGATGAAAGTCACCATGCCCAAGTGTGAAGAATCTTCTTCACAACCACATCCCAGAATCCGACCCCTTTTTGTGTTAAAAGTGGGAGTTTTAGGTTGTCTGGAAGCTGTTCCAGTTGCTCACGACTTCTCTGTGCTGCAAGTCCTCATGAACCTGCTGCTGAGTCAATTAAAATCTGCTCCTTTTTTTGCCTGGAAAATGGTCTTCATTAGTTTTTGTCTCTGCTGCTTCCCATGTGTTTTTGCCTGGTGTGAAGCTGCACTGCTGCCTGGTGCCCTCCTCTTCCTCCTCGTGAAGGTTTCAGGTAAATATTTACGCCTGTGGATATGCGTGATTTAACTGGGTGAATTAGTCAAGGGGCTCTGCATGGCTGGGATTTAAGGCTATTCCTCATTACATCTTGAGGAGCTGCTGATTGTCCCTGTTTTTTATCTGCTGCTTTCCGTTGTGTAATTCTTTATTGCGTTGTTGCATGACATCATCTGGATCTGCTGCTCTGCGCTTTGGGCTTCAGAAACATGTTCAGCTTGGGCAAGGAGCAGGATTTATTACTAAATCCGTTAGAGTTCTGAAAATAAATAAACACCATGCTGAATTCCTTATCCACCAGCACGTTGCCTCCAGCAGCAGTGAAAATATTCACATTGAGTTGCCGCTGACTGCCCGAGAGGGGCTGGGGTTGCCAGTGCCTGGAGTGACTGAGGGTTTTTTCCTTTAAATTGTGCTCTTGCACAAAACCCAAAAAAGGTTGGCAAGTGTGTTCTCCACTGGAATCAACAATCTCTTAATGCTCTGAGGCTAAACTAAGGCTGAAGTCAGCTATTCAGCTGTGGCTCTGTGCAAATCTATTGTGTTTATCTCTGCCCGAGACGTACTCATTAGGCAGCAGGACTCTTTGTGTAGCTGTAACATCATTTTAAGGGTAGGATTTTCCCAAGGTTTTCCCCACAAAGAAACCAGAGCAGTGGAAAACCATCTTCTGCTGAATGTCCCCTCTTCTTCAGTGGCACGGCTGAGCCTCAGCAATCCCACTGTGCTGGAGAGGAGGGGCAGCTCTGATCTCTGCTCTGTGACAGTGACAGGACCTGAGGGAAGGGCTGGAGCTGGCTCAGGGGAGGTTTAGGTTGGAAATCAGGGAAAGGTTCCTTGTCCAGAGGCTGGTGAGGCACTGCCCAGGCTCCCCAGGGAATGGGCACAGTCCTGAGGCTCCCAGAGCTCCAGGAGAGTTTGGACAACAATCTCAGGGACAGGGTGGGATTGTTGGGGTGTCTGTGCAGGGCCAGCAGCTGGACTGGCTGATCCTATGGGTCCTTTCCAACTCAGGATATTCCATATTCTACCAGTGTTTGCTGTGTCCTGTAAGGATGTGTTGGGTCTCTGGTAGCAGGGAGATGGAGCCTGGGCTGTCCTGCAGGGTCCAGGCATGGGTGTGACAGCCACTGTGTGACACAGAGACCCCCAGCCCTGTTGTTAACCAGCCATGAAATGGGGATGTGCTCTGACAAGCTCCATGGAGAGATCTCTGATTGCCACAGAAGGGAACACTGACACCCAGGTACTGGAGGGCCAGAGTAGAGCTTAAGCTGCTGCTTTGGGAGATAGATTTCAATCCCACAGTCCCTAGGAAATAACTTTTTCCTTTATACCAAAATGATACCACAATAATTGTTGCTTCAAACTCTGCTTCAAATGTTGCCCTGGGATGGTCTGGCTGTGCTCAGGAGCCTGAGGACAAACTGTGGCTGTAAGAGCAACCAAGTCCATGTGCTGTTGCTTCTCTCTCCCCCAGCACCAGGAGGACATGGAGCTGCTGACCCGATCCAGATGAGGCCACGGGAGCTGCTCCAAGGGCTGGAGCCCCTCTGCTCTGGAGCCAGGCTGGGAAAGCTGGGAATGTTCACCTGGAGAAGAGAAGGCTCCAGGGAGAGCTCAGAGCCCCTTACAGGGCCTAAAGGGGCTCCAGGAGAGCTGGAGAGGGACTGAGGACCAGGGCTGGAGAGACAGGACACAGGGAATGGCTTCCCACTGCCAGAGGGCAGGGATAGATGGGATATTGGGAAGGAATCCTTCCCTGTGAGGGTGGTCAGGCCCTGGCACAGGGTGCCCAGAGCAGCTGTGGCTGCCCCTGGATCCCTGGAAGTGTCCAAGGCCAGGCTGGGTGGGGCTGGGAGCAGCCTGGGATAGTGGGAGGTGTCCCTGCCCATGGCAGGGGGTGGCACTGGCTGGGCTTTATGGTCCTTTCCACCCAAACCATTCCATGATTCCATGATCCTCTCCAAGCTGCACTTCCGTCCCGTGGCTCCCTTCCAGAGAGGCGATGGTCGGGTGGGAGTTGCTCCCTTTTTGTCTCCTTAGACACCTCCTGGAGGTGGGAGATCTTCACAAAGAAGTGACTCCTGGTTTAGGGGGTGAGAAGGGGCTGTGCTCAGGGCACAGCCTGTGCAGTGACCCCACTGGTGCTGCCTGAGCTCTGCCCTCATCTCCCCGTTCGAGCCGGGGGTAGCACGAGTTGGCTGCAGGGTCTGGCCTAATAAGATCTGCATGTTGGCATGGATTTGGCCAGGGAGTTTCTGCCTCCAGCTCTGGCAGAGCCTGCTGGAGACTGGCTGCCTTCCCCAGCTCCTGCCACTGCCAGGAGGAAATCACCATCTGGGTGCAATCTGCAGCTGAAGGAGCCTGACCTTCCCAGCAGCTCTTGGTTGAGCACCAGCTCTGGCCCTCACTGGGCTCCTTTCCTTGCTAGGGAAAAAGATTGTATAGGAGGGGACAAAGGAGTGAGAGTTTATGTACATTTTAACCAACTATAGCTGATTTCTTCTTTTGTGGGAGATGACTCTCGCTTTCTGGTTGGGAGCATGAGCAAGGAGCAGCAGAATATTGCTTTGCCTTAAAGCTTCAGATTTCTGGATCTGCTCCTTGTGCAGCTGCCTCCTAAGCTCCCCAACTCCCTTGTGCTAAAGGGACTGTTGTGCCTTTTCCTGGAGTTGCTTTATGAATTTCATGGTCTTCTCTCTTATTTGGGTGAGTTTCTCAGGTAGGGGCAACCCTAAAATATTTGACTCTTAGAGGAGGACTTGATGTGCTCTCTTTCACCTGGGTGAGCTGTTGCTGTTCAGTCTAATGTTTATTTGTGCCTTTGTGGGTTGAAAAGGCACCAGAAGAAGGTGGCAGTTGCTAAACTCACCTCAAAGCCTCAAAACCCTCTCAAATTGCAGGTTACTGGTTCCCTTGCCCTCTAAATTTAATTTATTTGATTCCTGAAAGCAAACCTGGTGCCTCAAACCAGCCTGGGTCTCCTCAGAGCAGCCTGAAATGTGTGTCCTGAAACGGGATCCCCAGAGCTGCTCTTGTGGGATTCAGCTCCAGGGGTGGAGTCGGAGAGCGCTGAAGGAACTGGTGGTGGGATCAACACTTAAAACCCACCACAAATGACACAGAATCCAAAGCAGGAGTTACCTTGGAGTTCCCAGCAGGTCGCTGCTCCCTCTGCTGTGCCTTTGCCTGCAGTGTCCTGCAGGTGATGGCACGAACAGGATGTGCAGCAGGAGCTGGGAAGAGAACTCCGGTTTCCCTTGAGTTGCAGTCAAAGCAGCAGGAGGTAGGGTGGGATTTAAGGAGTTCATGAGTCAAGCAGAATAAAACAACCCAGGCTAAAGGTATGGTAGTACTTAAATTTTTTAATTTGGATCCCCTGAGCAACTTCTTTGCCTTTGTTTCAAGTCTTGGCTGTGCCACAGCTTGGGAATCCCAGTGCTGCTTCATGAGGATGGGATAAGGGTTTCTCTGCAATGCTTGGGTCCACCTAGTGTTACTTTCTGTGTCCAGGCTCTTGCAGCCTCCAATGTAAGGCCACCAGAAAGAAAGAAAAAAAAAAAAAAAAAAATCAATCAGAGTCTTGGAAAAGCATCCTGCTAAAAAGCAAATACACCTGGCATCTGTCCCTGGCTTGGAGGGAACCCAAGAACTTCTGCTGGGATACTCGGCTGATCCTGCTGGACCAGGCAAGCAGGTCCTGTATGATCTGGTTGTGAAGCAAAAATCCACTTCCCACTGGTTTCCAGCCACAAACCAGCCTGGCTACAAAGAGCTGTTTAATGCCAACCAGTCAGTCAATAAGAGAGGAAAATGAACTTCTGCCTGGGAGGGAGGTTGGCTTTGTGCATAAAGTTAAGAACCTGCTGGAGGGGAATGTTGGGATGAGGCTCCTCAGAAGCTGATGGGCTCGGGGAAGGGTGTAACTTGGATCCAGCTGCCCCTGGGTGACTGTGCTTGGCAGTGACAGTGGAGAATGTCTGCAAAGATCAGGTCTGGAGACGCTGGGACAGACCAGAGAGCGCCAGACAGTATCTGATGTCCCCTCTGGTGCCTGGTGTCAGATAAGATGAAACCCTCCAGAAAATGCTGCTGGTGGAGGGGGTAAGACATCCAGCATGAGACAGGCACTGCTGTAATGAGAATTTATCATAATGGGGAAATACGGTTTGGTGTATTAAAGGGGAGTTAATATGGAGCCAGTTTTCTACCATGAACTGGGAGCCCATAGGATGCAGGACTGGAAGGGATCTCAAAACTCCTGGAAGAGACTTCCTGGCCCTGTGAAGTTGTCCCTGCATGCTCTCATGTATTCCCTAGTCCTTCCTGGTTATCCTCTTCCAGGAGGAGCTGGCAAGGTGACCACTGGGAACATTGGGCTCCCACTCACCTGGGGCAGTTGCCAAGTGCTCAACGTGTGCACAGAGTTAAATCTTGCATTCAACATGTACAGCTTAAGCCACTCAAACAAGGATTCACTTCCACAATAAATGCATCTTCCAAGCCAACATAACCGGGTTAAAACCAAATCCCCCCACTTTTTTTCCTCTTTTTGGGTGATGTCCTTGTTTTGGCTGGGATAGAGTTGATTTTTTTTCTTCCTCAGGGGCTGGTAAAGCACTGTATTTTGGATTTAGTATGAGAATAATGTTGAAGTAATAGCTTTAACCTTCAACTTTTGGCAGGGAATTTCCCACCTCAGTTAAAATTATGCCAAATGCTTTCCTGGGTGGTTTGGGTTTTTTTCCCCTGGATGTGGTTTGTTGATTTAGAGGATGGGGAAGGCTTACTCAGAGTATGCTGCCTCTACACAAAGATCTGTAGCTATCAGAAGCCAAGATGTTACTAAGATTTCTTTAAACCTTCTTCAATCCTCACTTCCAAATATCCAAATTTTGTGGCTGCCTTGGATCCCTGGAAATGTCCAAGGCCAGGTTGGATGGGGCTTGGAGCACCCTGGGATAGTGGAAGGTGTCCCTGCCCATGGCAGGTAGGGTGGGACTGGATGTTTTATAAGGACCCTTCCAACCCAAACCGTGCAAGGATTCCCAAATTGCTGTAGCTGGATAAGCTGAGACCCTTCTGGAGGAAAGAAAACTTAGGAAATGGAGAAAGAAAACAGTCCCAGTCCAATCTTTATGGTATAAGAACTTAAATGTGCCTAATTTTTCCTAAAGCAAAGGCTGCAGGTTGTTTTTTTCTGCCCCTGCTTTTCAAACTTTGATGTTGCTGCTTGGTTTGATAAAGAACCTCAAGCTCCCTCACTGTGCTTTACCTCAGGGATTTATTTTGATCCCCAGCTGGTTGATTTTGACTCAAAAGTGCCTGTGCCAGGTTATTTCAGAGGAATTTTGAAGTGGCAGAGAAAACCAGTCTGGATGATGGGACCCCATGGTATCCATGAACACACCTGATGGGAGAAACAAAATTTGTCAGTGCTGTGCTTTCCCCCTGTTCTTAAGTTATGGACATCATCTCCCCTGCTAATGCTTCCAGCAGCCTGCATCCCTGGAAAAGTGAAGACAGATTTAATTTTTCATTGAAGGGAAGAATCTCAATCCAGGGCCTGTTGTGCTGGAACAAGGCAGGATGGTTTTAACCTCAAGGATACATGTCCATGTAGGTATCAATGAGTATTAGGAAGATTTTTTTTTTTTTTTCAATAAGAAGGACGGTGGGGAGGCCCTGGCACAGGGTGCCCAGAGAAGCTGTGGCTGCCCCTGGATCCCTGGAAGTGTCCAAGGCCAGGCTGGACAGGGCTTGGAACAACCTGGAATGTGTCCCTGCCAGGGCAGGGCGTGGCACTGGATGATCTCTGAGGTCCCTTCCAACGCAATAATTCTATAAAATATCCTACAGACTCCCCGAGGAAGGGTCTGCGGGGAAAGATCTGACTTCGCCGTGTCGCTGTCCCCGCCGGGGCCGCGGGCGGGCTTTAGGACCCGGCCGGGTGTGACACCGCCTGTCCCTTCCCCTTCCAGCCGCGCTCCTCACTCGGGACTTTCTCCAGTTTTTTTTTTTTTGTTTTTTTTTTTCTTTTTTTCCTTCCCTTTAAATTATTACCATTATTTTTAAATCGGCGCGCGTGCGGGGGAGGGGTGAAAACCGAGTCGTCTCTCTTTTTAATTTTTTTTTT
>VWYO01000330.1:0-23448 GCA_013400275.1 Rhadina sibilatrix
TTATTATTATTATATAAGATCTTGGAAACTGATACACTGTCTCTTCCCTTTTAGGGCACTAACCATGACATAAAAGACACCCACACACATTCTACTTCCCAAAAGAACAAATATGGGGAGACATTCTCAGTTCTTTACATCTCATGAGTAGAGCACAGGCCCTGAAGGATAATCTTCCTAAACCATGTTGAGGGACATTTCAGCAACAGTCTTCAGCAATGTCCAGTTATTAGAGTAGGCTGCAGAAGCTGACAACATGCTTGTCTTCCTTCAGACCACCAGCAGTTTTCATCTGAACACTGTTCCTCCCATCACCCACAGGGTCCCCTGTGCACCTGCTCCTCTGTGAGTCTGTCTTTTTGAGTGGGGTTGTGAAGTACACATGACTTCAGATTTAGCTGATCCCAATGTCACATGCAAAGCCAGCAGTTCCTGCCCTACTGGAGACACATCTCTTTCTGCATCCTGGCAGTATGTTTGCCATTCTCATGCCAGTGTCTCTCTCATATTGCTCATTCTTTGGTTAAACAGACTGTGAATAAAACACACAAAAAAGGTGTTTAATATATGAACTACAATCAGAAGTAGGAAATCTAAGGGTCAGTAGTCCCAAGGTAAGACCTACAATGTTACACTCAGGAAAAAGTTTTAGAGCCTAGAACTTGAATAAGTCCTGCACTTCATGTTTCCCCTTCCTCTTTCTTTCTTCATCTTCTGAGTAATAGATTTCTGTTGCTTGTTTTGTTTTACTGTTTTTTACATGACCTATCAACTGAGTTATGAAAGTTCTGATTAAAAAGAACTATCAAATTTCCCTTGCTTACTAAACAAGTGCTCTTAGAAGAGGGAGGTAACTGGTTGATTTGGAGTGATCCACCATTTTTAATTTTATCCCATTTTTAATTTACCTCTATGGCTGACTTGTTCTTCTGTTCAAAATACATTAACAGTACAACTCCACTAAGAATCAGCAGTTCATTGATTAATGTTTTCCTTTCATGGTTTGTGGTTTGATTTGGTTGAGGGGCACTATTGGGGTTTTTGTCTGGGTTTTTCTTTTTTTTTTTTTTAAATAAAAGAGGAATTTAAGGTAATTTCAAATGTTAAATTCACTGTCTGAACAGTAGCACATATTAATATAGTAAAATAGGTAATATACATAAATTTGATGCAGAATGTACAAATTTGAGCACTATATTAATGTCTGAGTGAAAAACAGGTAAGATGATTTATATAAGAGATTTCTTTGTGCAGAAGCAGAATTTTAATTCTGTTTCCATTCTCAGCAGATTGGAAGTGATTTCTCATCATACTGTGGATTTTAACTAGTGTGTGCGTCCTTGCAAGTGATAATCATACACATTTGGGAAATTACTCCCATAAATGTTTTTCCATTTGAGAATCTTATGTTTTAAGTATCATGTTCAGCACATATTGGAAAGAAGGTTGCAGTTAATATATGGAAACATCATTTGTATTTAATCACGCAGTTGGGAGTAGTTATAGTAACTAAGTAGATGCAGACAGTTTAAAATGCACAGATTGTTACTGCAACCTAGCTTGCCACGGGCACTTTTTCCCTTTGATAGCTCAAGTGCCGAATAAATAAAGTACAATCAATGCTCAGAACTGGTGGAAAAAGCTGTTCCATGTAGGTTATGCTGTCAGTCCTGTTAAATAAGGCCGCACAGCTTTGCTATGATAGTGTGAAAACAAAGGGCATATGGGCAGCTTTATTTCTGCCTTTTGCATGTTGTCTCTGGCATCCAGAGGGCACAGCAGCAGTTTCACCAGGCTTAGCTGGGCTTCCCTTTGTGCCTGGGTGCTTTTTACAGCAGATGGAAGTTGGGCCAGGACATTTGCCATGTCTCCAAGCATCTGTGTGATGCCAGCTGTATGCACGGGGTCAAAGGTGTGACAGGGTGGCTCTTGTACTGGGTCTCACCTGGCAATTTCTGTTCAGCACCTTTCTGCTCACACAGTGTTTAATCCAGTGTTTGACAAATATTGGAAAATAAACATGTGTTTTTCCAGTAATCATTCTGGGACTGAGTTTAAAGAAAAAAATTAAATTAAACTAGAACCTGAAACTATTTTCTTAAATGTATTCAATCTACAGACACAGATACAACAGTGATCAAAATACAATTATAGACATTTTTTTCTTATTCAATTAACATAAAAACTGTCAGAAAAAATGATGTTTGGTTATTAAATCTTAATAAACTTTCTCAGTTGAAATTATACAAAATATATGCTGTTATGCGTATATGTTAAGTATATGTTCTGATATGTGTGCAGATACATGCACATGCAAGGAAGCCCTGCAAAGGAGAAAACAAATGATTCTGTGTTTGTGTGAATACAGTGCAATTTGTTGTAAGGCACTTACATATTGAAAAAATGGCCATCAGAGAAAAGCTGAAGCTGTCTATACATGTACAGTACCATGCCTAGCTTTTAAAAACTCACTTATGCAACCTTCCTATAAAACACCGAAACACATCTATGCCCTTATACTATGGCAGAATTGTTGATACAAAAAATTTGCTGCCTCCTACATTATTGTTGCACATGATGTTTGTTTTTCCGTCCCTCCTTTTCCAAGGTATAAATGAACTGCTTATGTGGAGTTCAGTAACATAACTGTACAAAATTAGTGACAAAGAGAAATGTCAGAGTTGATATTCCTGACACAGCCTTTTTAACTCTTGTTATGTCTTAGGTTTGCATATCAGAGATGGAATAATGCAGCAGTCCAAGATCCCAGGAGGCTCTCTCTACCATTGTCTTTTAGGTTTTTAGCCTGTGGCCTTGATTGAAAGGAGAGCTTCAATTGGGACTAGTCATTCATTATTATTAAAAAATGGGCATTCTGGCATTCCTTTGTGTAGAAAAAATGGGGAAAAAAAAAAAAAAAAAAGGGAGAGGAGTTTAAAATATTTGCTCTCTTTTCCTATGTAAAAACTTCTTAGATGGAGTTTGGCAATTGATGTTGAAGTAGAGTTAGACAGCCTTTGAAACACTTACCTAGTTCACGAACATTATGAAGGATCTAGTTCACTGCGGTTTAGATTTATAGACAGCATTTTGCTTTTCTGTGATCAAAATGCCTGTACAGTTTCAAGGGCTTATCATCAGAGTTGAATCCACACAGAGCCTAACCTAAGAACAGCGAAGGAAAGCATACGTTTGAAGGGCTTTGATGCTCCATCACATAGCCATCCGGTGGCTATAATGGAAGAGGAGTACATGACAGACTTTGGTCGTGCCTGTCATTCATAAATCTCAGTAACATATATCAAGTGTTCCAGATTTTACACAGAAAATGTGCCAGTACCTCATTCGGCTGCAGAATGAACTCTCACTTCTTTAGTCATGGACATTATTTTTCTTTATTCATATTACTAAAGATATATCTATATATATATAGATATAGATATATATATATAGTTAAAATTAGATTATTTTCTTTTCAAGGAGATATCTTTAATATATTTAAGTAATTTGGCAGATTACAAGGAGCCTACCAGATCACAAGGAGCAGGAATATTGATATGTTTTATACCTCTGATTAAAGAATAAATATGTGCAGGCACTTACAGTTGAGAAGCAAGCAGACAAATGACAGATTTAGTATTATATGCAGGATAATATTTTTCTCACTTCTTCAGTCTGAGTAAAGTCCTTTTTAAAGTAGTTTGGAAAAGGATTAGGACTTGTAACATAGATTTGGATGAGACAGTAAGTAGATTGGCCAGAAGCTAGGTATTTTTGCCACTGGCTTCAGCAGAGCTAAGATTTTGGCCCATGGTCTAATTCTGTTTTCTTTCATCAAGAAAAATGCATGAGTATCAAATATATCAGAACTATTTCTGCACATGTCATAATCAAGGCTGTGAACACACAGTAAATAAAACAGAGAAAAGGGAAAACTATTTTTTAGGGAATGTAGTCATTCAGATGAGTAGCCATGGGCAAATGCTGATCTGTTTGACTCTCAACTTCTTCAGATGTATTTCTGGTAATACAGCTTTCTCTTTTGCAGCATATTATCCTTTCTTAATCCAAAAGCACTTATTACTTCTGTATTGTTCTATCTATTTCTCTGTCAGAGATGATCATTACTAACTGCATTGCCCATTCCTTGATTCTCATTTCTGTGATTGGCTTTGTACATGACTTCATTCTGGTGAATATGGGATTTTATACTTTTATTTTTAATCATTAAGAAGAATCTTCTATTTTTATTAAGAATACATATTTCATCCCTGCATATTTCCCTCCTCTTTTCCTCCCAGTAATTCAGTCTACTATTCTTATCAAAACAATTAGCAATTATGCATTTACTTCTAGTCCTTTGATGAAAAATGAGCAGTTAAATTATTTTAGCAGAGGAAAAATCCTGTTATGTAAAGGTCTTTTCAATTGTTTAATTAAATGATTCTTTCTGAAACGCAAAACAAAATCTCCAGATGCTCATTAGTTGTAAGAGTTACTGGGGATGTGCAAGTCATGTCCCACATTCCCTGAGAATTCAGAGATTTATCTCTATTAAAAGTGTCCCATAGCCTTCTCTTGGTATCAGAAATCCTTTTGCATCCAAGTATATGTATTACATCTCTGTGGAAAATGTACTAGGTGAGAGGGTCCTCAAAACCTTCAGAGAGTGAGAATCAGGAGAGGATGCATCCTTCTCTGGTGCTCTTCCCTTATTCCATGCCCAGTCCCTCCTGCCCTGAGAGTCTGTGCTCAACTGCAGCCCTCCTCTGCAACGTTTCTCTGCAAGGCCATTCACAGACTGCCTCTCATTTTTAGCAGACCTTCTAGTCTTATCCTTGGAAGATGTCTGTACATCTGCTCTCTGGAGGCAGCACACAAAAACTTGGGAAAAAAATAAAAAAAGCCATTATATTTGTTGTGTAGCACAAGCAGAAGTGGTCATTAGAGTCAAAGTTTCACTGTTCATCAACACAGATCTGAGACAGAACCTTTGTTTTCCGTTTATACTGGCTAGAAGGTTGCAGTCTGGTTGATGTATTCACCTAACCCAGATCCATCTGAGTAATCTTTTAGGCCCTGCCAGTGCAGATGACAACTAAGCTTGCTTAGCCCCTGCTTTAACTGAGATATGAGTGGTGCTAATTGCCTGCTCGTTGCCAGACTGAGCAATATGTTTTCCAGATTCCCTAAAAAGAGAGTGACTTGTTGGCTCGAAACTTCTCGTCTTCCTTCATCACTTCTAGTATTTATTATTATCTTATTCTCCAGTAATACCTTGGTTCTAAATTAGATCAGTGACTCAGTAATTGGCAGTGTTTCTGTGACATTGCTACTGAAATGGTATGGCAGCTGATTTCTTCATCACTTTTATGTAACCACAATACACACAAGTCAGGTGAGGAATTTTTCCTCTTGCAGACTAAGCTCCAGGTTCTAGCCTCTACTGAAGCCTATCAAGTTTCCCCTTTGACCTGAGTGATTACTGGCCTTAGATTCAAAATAGATCGTCACACAGCTTTTTAAAAGATCTTTGGGATTTACAGTCAGAGATCTGTTGTAAAATGTTTTCAATCAAATTATATTGAGTTATCTGCCTATCTATTCTTTTGTAGATAATATTTTAAATCTTATTTGTAAAATTGCTCCATTCCACTTTAGCTACAGCTTTGCTAACTTCATGGAACAGAGACATCAACATCCTCCATGATAGAGTTCTTGCATGCCTCACACAGCAGTCATTTCCAAATGGCTTAGGGGGTTTTGGAAAGTAAAACATTCATACACATGGTACCATGTTCAATCTTCATTGATCTCCCACACCATATGGGATTTCATAGGATCCTATTGGTGATCTACAGGAAAAACATTGCTGGATTGGCCTGTTCACGATGACTGTTACTAGACTCAACGTGAGAAATTCAAAGGACTCTAATACAATAAAATCACTCATGAGTGGAGTTGCATCTCTCCCTGACAGAAGTGTCAAAGAGTTGGGAAAGTTTTGTTGTGAGCTTATGTAAGGTATATCATGCATGAAAGCAAAAGGAGGAGGGAGGAGATATTCCCACCTGAAGGAACTTTACCATATAAAGCTACAGTGAAAATACAGAAGTGGCTCAATAACAAAAGAAAAAAAGAAATAGGAAATAACATGAATCAATTTTTAGAGGCTGTAGAGATGTAGATCATATAATTAGAAAATATCTTGAGCTTAAGATTCAGAGTAAGCACTTAAGTAAATCACTTTTCCCTTCCTCCCTCCAAGAATATATTTTGTATATTTCTTCTGTAAAATATTGTCAGGCAAATCATTAAATGTTTATTTATTTATTTATTTTAAAATAGAAGATCCAACACTGAATGGGGAGTGCTGAGATAACATGGAATCCAATAGGGTCAACCAACCACAAAAATGGAAAACTGTATAGTGGTCTTTGTCCTTTATCTAAGCATGATTTTCTTGTTTCATAGCTTCCCATGGCTCTTGTGTCTTCAAGAAATGCCACACATGATGCTGTTACTAATCTGTGATTTACTGCAGCTGCAGAACAATGAAACGATGCCCAAAAAAGTAAATTAGTGAGTGAAACACTTCTGCAATTCCAAACAATACAGATTGTTTGCCCCATATAGGAAATACCTAGCTTGAAATAAACTTAATACAAAGGAGATTTCCAGTAGATAGTTTATCAATAGGTCTGTGACTCGGGCAGGGCCACCCCTGATGCCTGTGGCTTGCCTTTTACAAGCTGTTGTTCCCTCCCAAACTGTGTTTTGGTGTTATTGCTGTCCCCAGAAGAAGGAAAGGAGAGCAAGAATTTCCCAGAGTAGGTACTGCTGGTGACTTTGACACTTCAAGGGAGGCACAATAAACTGGAAAGGTGTGCAACTAAAAGCAATGAAAGGCAAAGATTTTCTAGAATAATGTGATTAGGCGGTGTAATTCTCTCCCATAGCTATTATACGTAATTATTTCAAAAAGTGACTACATCTGCATACCCTTAACAAGAATATTTGGTTATTATCATTTGTAACAGTTTGGGATGAGAACCTTGAAGAACCTGGTAGCAGCCTTTGACAGAGAGAATCTGATGATTTATCCATTCATATGATTTCTGACAAACCTAACCACTCCTTAGGTCAGCTGTCATCATTTCAGTGTGCTCTAAAACTCAGGGAATAACCAAATAAATAAATGCCTCATGACTGTCAATGCCAGAAGGATACCAAACAGATGGAATTCGTTTCCCCCAGAACACCTATTACCCCTCTGAAAATAAAAAAATATTAAAGGGTTAGGTGAGACTGATTTGCCTTTGGTGTTTTGTCTTGTTCTAAGTTGGTTAAAAAGGTTGATAAGTAGATACACAACATGGATCAGCTAAAAGATTTCAATAAGGAGACATACATTTAGGATTCTTACCCTATCGGGGCAGATAAAAAGTTATTTTGTTATTTCATATTTTTGGGATTTTTTATAAAGTATTTTTGTTGCTTGTTTTTGCTAAAAGTTCACAAAAGGAAAAATGTTCCTTGTCTATGAGGCTGGCTTTATAATTTTGCCAGACGAAAGTGGTTGGGTGTGTACAGTTGGTCTAATCAGTGACTAGTGCTGCTTTATTGTATTTTTTTTTTAAATAAGACTGTTGCTCAGTTCCTTTGGAAATCATACAGAGGATTATCTGGATTTTAAATCAATATCAATAAATCTGGGGCAATTTGCTTGGAACATCTAATTACTTTTCCCCTCCCACTAGATTTTCAGGCCAGCTTGTTACCTCAGGGCTTCAAATACCTTGGGATCCATCTTTCTTTCAGAATTGTTCTCAATTAGCTTTGCATGCCTGCTTCAAGATCTTGGAATTGGCAGTCCTAGGTGGCAAAATCTTGTATTAATTTATGGGCAGAACCGTCCTAATAATAGAGTATAGGTGGGGTTTTTTATGCATTGTATTTTTTTCACAATATGCAAGAGTGGCTTTTAAGACATTAGAGGAAGGAACTGAAAAAGTTAAATTACAATTTTCTCTGGTAGGAAGGAAAGAAACCCAAACAAGTAAAAACCACCAACTTTCTCTGAATCACTTTGTTAAGACTAGTATTACAATTCATCTAAATATCTATTCTGCAAATACTCTGTTTGAAAGACTTTGGCTCTGTTGTGATGGAAATTAAACAACTGGCAGAGCCTCATCTGATCATTTAGTCTGATCACTTGGTTTCTTCTAATTCATCTTCTCTTAATCTGGGGTAACCAATAGTAGAAAGTCATCACAAAGACTGCAGCAACCTGTCTGCTTTCCCTTCTATGACATAAGGCAGCTCCCTGGGATGAGCTCTGTGAGAATTCAGAATAGTTCCCCTTAGGATGTGTGGGGAAACCTCACCATCACTAAAGTTATCTTTGTACTAGTTACAGCACTAGGAAAACCACAGGGATATCCTTTGTCATCAAGGAGAGGGCCTAGATGCTATATATATATATATTCAAATATCATCTATATCTGGAAAAAAAAATCAGCAAGTAAAGGAGAGATGGAGATCTGAAAAATTCTGCAAGGAAAGTCTGTTTGGAGCAGTTAATTTCTCCTCCAATATAGGAACTAAGCCACACTAACATGCTGCTGAGAATTTCAAAAGGAAAATATGGGTAATTTCTAATTTTGTCGTTTCTTGTCACAGATAGTACAGAAAATAGCATGAAAGCACACACAAAGGTTCCAAATAGCTGCTGAAGAAAAATAAATGTGCAAGACTTTTCAGTACCAAAATACCAGTTCTTGCTCAGGAACATCTCAAACTGTCAGCTGTTTTCTGTAAATCTGTACTGGGGGGAAGCATCATTACATGTGTTCTGATTTTCATCTTCTTCCCCAGATAGCTGATATCATTCACTGACAGACACAGGATAGATAACTAGCTGGTCTGACCTATTCCAGACATTCTTACAGATTTTATGTGAAATAGTGTTACTGACTGTGAACTTAAATATGTTCCTTGAAATAGACTCTCTTTGGCTTTTAAACACAAGGGTTTGAATGACTCTCATCTCTATAAGCAAGGAACTCCAGGATGTTCAATTAGGTATCTGTGAGCCTAAGGGAGAGCCTAGTGAATTATTCCACCAGGATTTCCGCACATGCTTTGCAGCATGGAGGTTGGGGATGGGCAGGAGAGAAGGAGAAAAGTCAGAGTTTAAGGCTGGAAAGAATCAGCCAAGCACCTATACTGCTGCACAGAAAAACGCGTGTTAAATACAGTTTTTAGCCAATCAAAAATCTGCTTTTTAAGAAGAAAAAGGTTGATAATTTATATTGATATTGATATATATTATATATATTTATATAGATAATTTCTTGGGTTTTTCTAGTGGTTAATCACAACTACTGTTACAAAAACATACCATGATGTTCGTGCCTTCAAATACCAGCAGGAGGTTGTTGAAAGACCTGAATTTGTAAGAGTATTGTATGACAGTAGCTGCTATATTTTTCTTACAGATGCTCTTACACTTTGTAGTTAATCTCTCTCAGTCTTATTTTTCAAAAACTCGACTTCTTTCTCATCGCTTCTTAAAGAGGACCCTTTATGTCTTTAAACATTTCTGTAACTCTTATGTATGTTTCAAATTTCTACCATTCTTTCCCAACTGTGGGTTGCAAAATGGGTAGATGGCCCCAATTACAGCTTCACTTCATTTGTAAAATAGCCTCCCTACCTTTACAGTAGGGAGGGGATGAGAATATCCTTTGGTATTACAGCACTGAATGGACAGTTTCTGTTGTTTGCTGGTTCTGATGTCTAGGTCACGAAACTGATCCCAATTCATTTTACAACAATGGGCCAAAGATACAACTACAGATATACAATGTAAATAGAGATTTGATTCTACGTGAAATTTGGAGGGTGTTATTAGCTTGATAATGATGCCTTCCTTATTGCTATATTAAAATCAGCCCTCTAGACCACTTGGTACATTTCATTGACAGTCAGTAGTTTATAAACACCATTGCCAAAACTACACAGAAAGCAAATGCCAAAAGCATAAACCACCATGGTCCTGATATGCGCAAGAGCTAGTTATGGAAAAGTTGCAGTGCTTGCTAATCTAGATTCCTAAATGACTACTAAATGACTACTTTAGACTTCTACTTTGCAGATTTATTCTAGGACCCTCGTGAATACAACACTCAAAATAAATGTGTTAATTAGGTGCCTCATACCACTTGGTGTTGCACATGACTGATCTGTAGACATATACACAACACAAAACTTTTTAATGTCAGAAGGCAGATGTATTTACCACAGCTCATCAGTATTGTGACATAGTTTATCAACGAGGGGATAACAGTGATTCTGCTGGGACCTGAAGAGGAACAACCACCAAGTCCATTGGTATCTGAATGGCAGGGCCTTACAGCAAGCATAATTTGCACCCAAGTTCATCAGAACCTGAGGAGGAGTGAGGGGAGCATCCCTGCCCATGGGAGTGATAGGGGAAGGGCGTGCTGTCCTCGTACATTAGCCGTGAAGCAAGACATGCTTCACAAAACATTGTTCAATGTTTATTAAAGCAGCAGCAGTGAAGGAGACGAGGACAGAACACTGAAGCTCTGAGTTTCACTTCTCTTGTAATTATTGGTAGCTGCTGACAGTAAGTCAAGCAACAATCTCAACACCTTGATAGTACCTGTAGATTTTCTGGATTTCTTAGGAAAGAAATTGTTGGAGAAAGCCTGATGGGAAATATGGACAATTCACATGCGGTCAAGTTTACTTTTACTCAACCAAAAGTATTTTTAAAAACAATAGTTTCATTCAGCTGCCTGTAAAATTTCTGCCATTTTATCTGTCATTTCTGTGGATTACACTGCATGTTGCAAAGAAAACTAAGTACTGAAAGAACTACCTGTCTCTTCCTGCAGGAGGAGGAAAACATGATCCTGGCTAACGGGCCATACTGGGAATATGGAAGTTGTCAAGAAATTCTTGTTTCAAGGTTACCAACACTTTTTGCCACAACTTCAGCCCTTACCAGCTCTGGCCCTCTTTCAGCACACTGGTCAATTCTCAATTGCACCCTGGTACATAACATGCACTTTTGACACAAGAGTTTAATTTAATGAAAAGATTTGCCACCTTTATGGCTAGAGAATGTCAGAGGTGCTCTTTGCATAGACACTGGGGCTTTTTCAACTGGTTTACCAACATCAGTTTGCTGTTTGTACCCAGGGGATTTAAGAAAAACACGGTTCCTGACACAGTCACCATGAAGGCCTAATGTTCATAAATGCCAGGTTGTCAGTCTCATCAGGTCTAAGCAACTGAAATGGAAGGTGCTTTTTAATGCTACCCCAGAGTCAATTAAAATACAGTAATGCTGACATCTGCAGAATACAGAATGATCAAAGTAAAGAATGCCCATACAGCTTCTGACATAAAAACAGTGTGTTTGGCGGCAGAGTGACACAGTGTAACAGGTCAGGTAATTATGAGAAAATCTATGATGTATCTGTTGCAATTGCTTAGCTTCTTTCCATTATCAGAGCCATCAAACAGAACAGTGCTCTCACTTCTCCTGATGGATCGTAAAGCTAGTGACACCCTCTCTCTCCTGATACAGATGGCATCTCAGAAGCAGCTGAATTAATTTGACAGTAAATAGGTGATAGCAATTGCTGTCTTCTCTCTCTCTCTCTTTTTTAATATTATTTTTTTTAATTGCACCAAGACAGCTTTTAACACTTCTGGGAATACCTAAGAAAGCCTAAGCCATGATTAGCAGTGTACCCTCCTCTACTGTAAGTCCCTTCCAACGCATTTGCTGCTGTTTTATTTACATGATAATTGCTCAATGGCAACAAAATTTTATTCTCCCCCATCTCCCCACCCTAACTCTCAGGCTGAACTATGTGCATTAATTAATTTTTGCCTTGATATGTTTATTAAATTAATGAAGGAATCTGACAGATGGGTTTACACGCTTAGGGTACAGTAATGCAAAAGTCATGGGTGTATTTTAGATGGCTGTACATTTTCTGCCTCAGTAACATTATAATTGGCTTAATGGATTTTCAGTTATGTGCATTGGCTTTCTCCCCTCTCTGAAGCAGACTAATTACAGCTTTTTACATTAAATTCTAATAGATATCCATTTATCTTCTCTAAATTATCACAATAATTATAGTAATAAATTAGGCATGTAACTGTCATTAATCTAAACAATTTTTAGTGGGTATCATAGCAGCACAACACAGACTATGTTCCCTAAATGTGTATTCAAATATGTTTCTAGCTGTAAAACTATTGTGTGGGAGGGTCTTGTTTCTCAACAAGCTGCAAAACCCAGAAGGCAGAATGGGAGAGGAAAGGAAAGGGCTTTGGGGACATGGAAATGGGATGACAGAATGGAGTAAAACAGACAAAATTTGAGGGATCACTGCATACAATCAACAGTGTCTGAAGAATTGTCTTGGACAGTAACATCCTGGCAGACCTCAGATTCCATCAGCAATCCATGACTGGTTTTTTCCATTTTTTATAAAGCGTCACAAGTGTTTCTTTACTCAAGAACACCTACTTGAAATTATAGCTGGCTGGAACACAAAATTTCACCTTTCACAGAAATTTTGGCAGAGACAACTTGGTTTTGTTTCTCACTTAGCACAATTTCCAGTTATACAGAATACATCACATAATGGAAATTCTGAAAAATTTCATGGAGGAAGCTCATGTGATCATGTGATTGATTTTAAAGTAAGACCATTCCTTACTTTTATCTTTCCCTCTGCAGAGAGCTAGTGAAAGAAATATTGACTAGACTCTAGTCAGCTTTATAATTGCTTTTCAGCAGAAAACTGAGGCATTGACTTGCTCCTTCCATTTTTGTTGGTAGCTGCTTGGCTTGTAGGATTTAGGTTTGGGACAAATGCCTTTGCATCCCTCTGTTTCTTCTCTTCCTCTCTAGGCACCTGGACTTCCAAAACATCTGGCTGTCCATGTGCCTGAAACCCAGGCAGATGGACCCTTCACATAGCTGCAGTCAGAACCAAGTCTGCCTCAATAGCAGTTCAGGCAGGACTGTGGCAAACTCAGACCAACAGACAGATCACTCCCTGGCTGTGATGGATGTTGGGTTCTAGATTCTTACAAATGTGCTGCTCCCTCCTCCCCAAGAGGTTACAGCTACTTCGGCTGTGCCTACACTAATGCCCAGCCATGCTGATGTGTTATGAAGAAAGGCCACTGTTCAGCAGGATGACATGGCCAAGGCCTAGACACTCTTCTGGGGTGACAGCCAGTCTGACTCTGAAAATGTAGAACTCATGTTCAAAGCAGCAACCTCTTCATAACTGCAGATTCATGAGGATGGGTGGGAGCGCAGGAGTTTGCTGCCCTGACAGAACCGTGGACAGAAACCTACATGTGTTCCCATCTGTGGGGACAAGTGGACACCTTTCACTGTTACCAAAAAGAACCTCTAGGGTCTTCCTCTAATACAAAGCACTGCTGGTTCAATTAAGTGCAATTTCTTATATATAGCACCTCATGTGACCGAGTACTTTCCAATCAGCTCCATTGAAAGTACATTTCAGTAACATAAAACACTGGGATACTTTTATCCTGCAAAGGGGAGAAAAATTTAGATCTGTGTTGTCAGCTCTGCTTCATTATCCTGACACGTAAAAACAGAGGCCACAAATTATGTAACACCTGAATGTTGTCCTGTTCTTTTAAAGTTTTTCTAAAGTTCTTCTAAGCCTTCTGATGTTTTACATTTTTGTGGTGGAGTTTCTCATGCAGTTTTCATGTAAATAATGATTGGTTTACATTCCTTTCTGGAAGAGGAGAGAATTGATGGACCATTGATTTGACCAGTGTGGTTAGAGAGGACAATTTTCTTCCTCCAATCCATGGTCACTGTTAGAATTCTATAAATGTCGAGGTCTGTAAATAAACTCCCCTTTTTTGCCTTGGACATCACAGTGCATAAGTGTCATTCATTTGTGTCATATTGCAACACCTGAAAGCAAATTAGTGTATACAAATAATGATATATGAATATATGAATTCATGTTATGTATTAATTTTATATGTATAATTATATATTTTCAAATTTCAAAATATTACACATTCAAATCTTTATATGCTACATATCTGTGAAGCTTTTGGCTGTTTCTGTCACAAGAGGACAATGGATCTTGTGTAAGCATTAAAAGCATTAGAAAAGTGAACTCTGTACAAAACTTCAAATTTTAAAACACCTGTACTGCAGTTAAAGTGGTCTTAGAACACTGATACCACATATATATGTATGTGTGTGAGTGTGTGTATGTGTACATTAAATAGTGTCTACAGCTTTCCTGAGCACTGAAAGGGAGCACCTAATGTGCAGTTTGAATTGAGTTTCAATACATAAGAACACTTACTACATTTCTTTTCTACCTCTGCAAGATGAAAAAGAGTCACCTAACATTTTTCCTAGTGACTAAATCATTTCACAAATTCAGGCTGTTCTGTGAATTTAGAGAGGTTTAAATTGGTAACACTTAAAATAATAGCACGTTGATTTGTGCAGCTCTGCAGTGGAATTCCTCTGGAAGGATGTATGACCTCTCCATTAATATGAAATAAGCTCCTTGTGATACCTTAATGAATATGCAGTGTCCCCTTAGTGACATGAGTAACATTTGAAACCTTTATGCATTTTCAACGGGCATTCACCTCAGCTAATCCTCAGAGCAGGTTCATTCATAGTCATATTTCCTGTTATCTGCTTACAAAGTTAAGATGTTCTTATGGTTTGAAATTTGTCACTTACTCCAGAAGAAGAAGGGAAAGAAGGAAGCAATGGCTTCAATGGGCAATGTGCCAAGATAAATGGTCCCTGCTGTGCATGTTAAATTTGATGCAAGTGTTCTTTCTGTAGATACTGCTTCCTGTACAGAATATTGCAGCCTTATGGCAACCTTTGTCCTTTGTCTTGATGATTGTATGAAATATTAATCTCTGAAACAGTAAAGCTAAAAAGAAGCATTCTGCTGTGTGTCTGGTGGCTACAGCTGTGGGAAGGGATTCAGATGCTGGATTGTCTGCACCATAGTCTGAATGGGTACATTTTTCTGTGTTTCAGCTCCCTCACTTGACAAAGAGGAAACATCATTGTTAACTGAGCCTGGGGGTTTTCTGCACCCTACCTAGATAAGCTGGTAAAGCACACTTGAGTCCATGAAGGACTGGGTGGTAAAACTTTCTGATTATTCTAATTTAAATACTGAACACAGAGAGAGTAACATTTGACTGACCAGAATAGTGAGCACTAAACAGCCTGACCTAGGAAATACTTTCCAGTCTTACATTCTTGGAAAGTTGTTGCACTTATCGCTCAGGCTAATTTAGTGGGTTTCTGCTTGGAGGCACATCTATAAGGATGTGTTTGGGAGGTTTTGGAAGGCTGACAGTCTCACAATTAATTTTCATCTTTTGGATGCTGACAAAAGAATGGGTGCAAATTTTCTTTAAATCCATTGATAGTAAAAAATTTAGAGAAGATATATTTAGTGATGATGGAAAAAAAGCCAGCAAGTTTTTGTTCTGCACATCACTCATGGAGAGTACAAAAAGCTGTTGTAGACTATTATCCTACTTGTCTCTATATGCCTAAGAAAGAAACACATCAAACAAGGCATTTTCTATACCTACATATCCTACATGAGTCAGTTTCCTTACGTAAACCCTTTTACACTCTAAATAATGTAGTGTGTGCCTCTGTTGAAGGAAATAAAGCCATTTGCTTCTTCTAGTTGTGGGGTTTTTTTTCCCCCACTTCATGGTCTCTACTAGTTATTTCTTTTTCTCTTAAAACGAACAAACACACATAAAACCAACCCAATTTATTACTTAAGTTTTTGGTGCATTTTACTGCTCTCCACAGAGCCAACTGAAGCCTAGTATAGAAGGCAGAACAAAGAAGAGGAGAAGGAAAAAAAAGGAATGAGATATATTTGGATTTTTTAATCTTTTTTTCAGCAGTCCAAAACTTACAACAACCATTCCTGCTTATATGGCTCTATTTCTACATTGTTTATAGCCAATGGACACAGGGATGAAAGGCATAAGTAAAGGGATGGGAAAGAATTGCATAATTAACTTTTTAAATTAATTCATGACCCAGTTAAAAGGACAAGGAGGGGGTTATTAATTAATTAAGGTGGGAAACCCTGTGGGCATGTGAGATTTAGAAAGTTTCAACTTACCAGCCAGGTTAAAAGGCTTTCTAAGGGTGCACTCAGCACTCAGTGAATCTGAAATGGCAGTTAATGCAAAAAGAAAAGGTGAAAATATATTGTAAAGGTTTTTTCAAGGGGAATAAAACTCTAAAAAGACTGAAAATTAATTAGGCAAAATTCTGACAAATGTTTCATCAGAATTTGAAAAAGAGTCCAGCCTAGTTCTCAGTTTTTAAAAGCCTGCTTAGCTCTATTGAGCACACTGGATGCTTAATGCTATAGAGATTTGGACCAGAAATATATTTTTAAAATCTTCCCAGGTCCTAAAAATTTCCTCAGTACTGATGGATTAACAGCTATAGCAAAACCAGCAATATCTGATATTACTCCAAGTGAACTTTATTTTGACTCTCTGGAGACATTATAGACTTTCTTTGCAGATGTGACACCTCTCAATCAAAACACGTTTTAAATTGGCCATCATGAGTTCCCTCTTTTCTCAGGCATCTGTGACCGCAAAAGCCCATTTGCTATAATATTTGTCTTTATCACCTTAAAGGCTCACATCACCTCTGCTGCTTCCAGCACTTTTCCAGGTACCTCAGGGTAAAGCTTAGAATCTAGGTGAGGTCAAGAAGTCCTTACATCTTGTTTTTTCTTCCTATTATCTTTCTTTTCTATATTTTGATGTCATTGAGGTTTGCAGTTTTTAAAGTCAGGAATAAACCTTCCATGAACTTGTGCCACAATCAACAACAAACATGCTACTTAGGAGTTATTATCTGAAGTTATGAAAAAGAAGATTTTTTTCTTGCCAGTATTTAAAGTGAATTGCATGGTTTGCTACTTGTTTATTTAGCCAGTCTTATATTTTAATTATCCAAAGATAGATATCAAGACTAATTGTTTTCTGCTGACTTTAAATGCCACTTTCTTTTGTTAGCTATGTGTCTCTGTCTCATTGGTATTTGGCAAAATCTCAATCATTATTCAGACATTGTCAGAAAAGCTAATTAAGCAGTAAATCTTTGCTTTTTTTCCAGTTGCCACCTTGAAATAAAAAAGATTTGAAAAAATCCCCAAGCTAATAACAAAAGATGTCAGGCAGTGATGTGAAAGTGTTACTACAAACTATTTGAAAATTAGGGGGAAAAGAAAATTATGATTACTAAAGACAAGCCATTGCTAAGGGTATTTGGGTCTCTTTATGCACAAAAAATGCCCTACTAGCTGTGCTGCATTACTGCTCCCTAGACAAGCAACAATCTTCATTGCTTTATGATTCTCTTTTTTTTTTTTTTTTTTTTTTTTTTTTTTTTTTTTTTTTTTTTTTTTTTTTTTGTTTTTTTTTTTTTTTTTTTTGGGTTTTNAAGCATTTTGGTGTGAGAATTTTAAAATTAAATCTCCTTATTGTGCAGGCAGGATGTCCAGATTTATTCTATCAAATGCCACAGAAACAAAGGGAACAATCCATTTTTCCTGATAGAAGCCAACAGTTCGTAAGAGGTTTGAGATGAGTGTAAGGATACAATTTGCCTAGAGAGTGCCTGAGGATCAAGACAACCTGACTTTCCACGGAATGAGTCTGTCAGCTGGCATCTTGCAGTAATTGCTTCCCATGGCAGGACCTTACCAGCCGAGGGAGGACTGCTCTCGTCAACCCAAGAATCAATTTCTACAGTAGCTGAATGATAATTGTTTGCTAAGGCTCGGGGAACTTGTTGCCAAGCCTGAAATGGGGGCTGGAGCTTTGATTGGCACTCATTAACCCGGGATTTGGATTTGATCATTTACCTTAGTAGAACAATGTGTGGGGGTAAAGAAGGGAAAGGACTGCAGAATGCTCTTTTGTTCGGAAGAAACAAATGAGATCAACTGCAGAATCAGTATCTGAATATCAAGCCTGAATCCATAACTGCCTTCAGTCAAAGGAACCAAATAGCAGGAGTAGGTGGCAATTTGAATGCTTTCCTTCAAGTACGAACATCTCTTTGGATTTTTTTTTTTTCCTGGTAGATAGTTCTGCTTGAGTGTTTTGTTCATTATAGTCACCAAATCATGATGATTGATGTCCTGAAGTTGGAGCGCTGACTTACACCGCAAAGAGAGTGGGAGAAAACCTGCCAGAGGTCCAGAAGACTAACTTCTGACTTCCACAGCCAAGCAGGTGTTTTCGCAAGAGATAGTCACCTCTGTCTATCCTCTGTTGCAGACATTTAGGCACTGAAAATTTAGCAGCATTTGGGCCCCAAAATATTTTCTGAGTATCTGTATGTGGCATGTTCTGATCCTCACTGAAGTCTACCTGGTGCTGGATACTATAATTGCCTAAGTCCCTGTGACATAGCATTTTTTCAGGTAGATACCTTAAATGTGAGTTAGAGTATCAGCCTCTGATAGCGCTTTTACAGTAGTCTCTCCTTGATTAGTAGTCTGCTTCTTGATTATTTATGTGACCTTTCCAAGTCTATTGACTGACATACAGACATTTTTATTTCTATGTCACAATCAGTCCATTTACTTAAGTCTACTGGTGCTGGAAGAAGCACAGGGCAGTGACTAAGTGGTCAGTATGGCATTAGAAGACTGCTTCAGAGTCATGCTCTCTCAGAAAACTCATATATCACATTTAGTAACTATCAATGTTTTGGGAAATTCCAAACCAAGCTCAATTCTTTTACTCTCAATGTACATATGCATTACCTGAAAACAAAAAAAAACAACCAGTCTCTCTTTCATGGTCCCATCAAGACTGTTCCTTCCAGATCTTTGTGTGTTAGGGTCTTGGAAACAGCAAATCTGTCTCAGTATCTGGCAGACCGAAAGTGGCCCAAGGGCGGCTTTCAGTGGTGGCTCTAAAAAGTTTAACTTGTGGAGATCTCAACAGAGACTCTTGCAGCTTGAGTGTCAGCATCTTTATGTGTGTATAAAGCAATGAAAATTAAAAATAACAGTATTGTGCACAACATGAAAAGTACAGTTTATTTACTATCAAGATAATACTCACAAGATAAGGGTATTTAGCTGTTAACTGCCAGAAACCGCCCCCCCACCCCCCACCACAAACCAACCACAAAAGAGCTGTTGTAACTTTCTCCTTTGCAACCTTATTAGTGATCATCCCAATCTGCTCATGCAGACAGTCCCTTGACACTCAGCAAAAAGAGATGGTATGGATCCTGCAGAGACAAGAAGGATGTTGTCTCTTGCATAACCTCTGGAAATGCAGCAAAGTTGTAGCTCTTCTATGCAGGCCTGGTTTGCAGCTCTTTCCATGCCTTGTTTGGGTGCACAATAAAACTGGCTTACTCATCCTCATTTTTAATAGTAAGCTCTGGGGGACTGTTTCATCATCAAATGTAAAATAACTAGTTAGAGGTTGTTTTATTGCACACCTACAAGCCATGTGGATGTCTTTTATTTTTTGCCTGTCCATATATAGTCTGGAGTACATTTTCAAAACTTTCCATTTCCAGGAAGCTCTGAAACTTATCAGGCTGTAGTTTCCATTGCATTCTGAATACAAACCAGGTTATTCAATTTACACTGCGTGGTACAGACATGTCACTTGTAGTCCCATAGCAGATCATTTGTGTCTTCAGTGGCTGTAGTACCAGGGTACTTGGATGCGAATTAGGCAGTTAGAGTAATTAATCATTAGATATGCAAGGTAGAAGACAAGCATCCTGCAGTGAACTAGCCCAAAGAAGCCTCCATCTTAAAAAGGACTCTCCTGTAATATATCCTGATTTGGGATAGTTCATGTAAAATGCTGGATGATTTGAGTGGAACAGGATAGGTTCAATGCCTTAGTAGATCAGAATTCCTTCGAAACTGTAGACTGATTCTTTAGCTCATGTGACAATTATATCTCAATTTGATCACAGGGGAATACATTTCTTCTTTTCTAAGAGTTTGGACATTACACACTATCCCTTCAGAGTGAGTCTACCTGCAAATCAATGTGAACAGATTGTCAAGTTACAGAAACCCAGCCTGGCAATGGGTTTGTGTTCAGATTCTACTGGGGGAAACAGCTTTTTAAAAATGCCAACTTTTCTAAGGTTCACAGCCGAGAAAGGTACATTATATAAATCTTGCACTTTCAAAAAGCTGACATCCCTTATTAAACTGGTCCTAGAATAGCTCATGTCCTTTAACTAGAAGTATGCATTATCTAGGGTACATGATTTTCAATCTCAGTCTACAGGCTCATATGAGCAATATGTGCACAACCGATGTAAACAGAAATTTTATGTCTGACATAGTTTCTTATGCATTTTCCAACTGGTTATGAACTGCTCCTTCTTAGAGAGCAGATATGGTGCTTCAAAATAAATCTGGATTATGAAAGGCTTGTTCTTTATACTTACTGCACGAAACACTACAAGCTGAGTTCTTCTGATCATGCATCCAATAGTTTGTATAAAACAACTAGGGTGACATGCCTCTTTGATGTGTCAGACATATTTAATCTGTAGGCCTGATATTTTCACAGAACAAGGACTTTAAATAAGTATCTTCAAAGGATCTGTGAGCTTCCAGCTGTTCTGGAGGGGTATTGCCTAGCCAGAGAGGCAAGAGGAGTGACACCAGGTCCAGGTAATTTGACTTACACTGTGGGTTTAAGACCCATGAAAGGAGAGAGAAGAAACCATGCTCCTCAAAGTTATATCAGAGTGTTGCCATAGAAATATTTTGGGACTGATGTCTGGTTTGGAAAAGATAATAGCCTCTCACCTGCATTCGCAGTTTTGATGGGACTACCTCTGTATTCCCAGCAGGAAGGCCAGTCACTCAGAAGAAGCTATATTTTGAGGGCTATATTATGTAAAAAAATGCCAGCTTGCCATGTAAAAAAAACCAACTTCTGTGTCTCTCATGCTCCTGCCTCTAATCTGTGTGGGGAAAGCAAAGTGGCACTGGTTATCCCTGATGTTCGTTTTTTCAGTCAATAAGCATTCCATACCTTTATTTTCCACATTCCTGTAGAATTACAGGAACCTATGCTATCAAATAACTTACACAGAGTTTGCATTATGTAACTCACTAGGATGAGAATAAATCCCTGCACACTACCTTGAAAATATTAGGTTGAAAGTGAACAATATAATATCAAAGTATTGCACAGCCAATAGTCTTTGAAAGTTGAATCGATGAAATATGATGAAATTAACAAAATTAAACCTTGTGCTTTATCTGTTCTTGAATAGAACATCTTACATCAAGGTCTCTATTTGAATGTCCTCACAACATACTAAAATAACAGTGTTAGGAAAAAGGCCCATCAAGTTATATATTTTGTGGTTAATGGATTTTGTTGTGTTTCATTTCAGAAGAGCAGTTCAAGAAATTCTTTCTAGTTTATGTTCTCCTTGGGAGGATTCCTAGTCCTAAACTTGTATTAATTTTCTTCAGTGTCTAAATCATCCTCTGTACATAGGCCTCCATTTATATAATTGGGAATCATTGCAGTTATTGCGTGTCTCTATCTCTTCAATGTTCTGCTGCACCCATAACCCATGACATCTTATCTCTGATCATGTTTGTCACTGCACTCTCCTGGAATGAGATATACTAGAGAATGTATTATTATTTTAATTCCGAAGGGCTGACTAAAAAGAAGATATAAAGTCAGCTCAAAAACAGCTGACAGCAAACGAGGTATTTTTCATTTCCTCAGGTGTTACAGGTGTTGTTTGGAGAAGATCCTCTTATGGCCACCATGAAAGACAGACAAATCAAATTGGCTGTAAATCAGGACTGTTTCACTAACAGTGAGGTGATTCCATGGTGCAGTCCCAGTAAGCAATTAATGACGGTGTCATCCCCATGGTGTGAACATTTACAACAGTTGTGGCTTTTTCCTGAATGACTAGCCCAGTCAAGCTGACCTCAAAAGTGGTAGTGTTTCCTCAGGAAAACATTCTCATTTCTTAGAACAACGTTGATTTAAAATATAGATCAATAGCTCATGAGGGTGTTTTGGTTTTGTGAGGTTTTTTTTTTTGGTTGTTTTGGGGTTTTGTTTTTTTGTTTTTGTTTTTGTTTTTGGTTTTGTTGTTGTTGTTTTTTATTTTTGTTTGTTTTTTTGTTTTGTTTTTTATTTTTTGTTTGTTTTTGTTTTTGTTTTGTGAGGGGTTTTTGTGGTTTTTTGGGGTTTTTGGGGGTTTTTTTTGAGAAGTTATGAATTTTCAAAATTTTGTGTGAGCACATCTGTTAGTGTCCCCTCCATGTTGAGGATTTTGAGTCAGCAGGACTTAAACTGTCCCCTGTTGCCAAAAAACACATAGCTGGGTGAGTGAAGTGCCGAATCTGACTTCAGAAGCCCAGTTGGCTTGTGTGCTCCTTGGAAGGTATTTTTATTCTAACAATGATATTTGTTTTCTTTAAGCATATAAATAATTTAATGAAAAGTCCTCCATTTACACTGATGGTTATTATGTCACTGTAAAGTGTGGTGTTAGTAGCTTGGCCCCTTCACTGTTGTTTTGTGGTGTTATGGCTCTTGAGTTGAAGATGGCTTGTCTCCTTTTGGCTTAGGGTACAAAGATTCATTCAGCTGTATATCTCTCCATGGGCAGAGATATACCATGCTGTGTATGCATGGGTTGTGCCTAAGGAAAACTAGGCCAGTGGAATTACTAGTTTTAGATGATTTTTATTTTGATTGTCCTCTTCTTCAATTTCTGCCCTTATGGTTTTGAACTACCAGGTAGCAATCCAACCTACACCAGTTTTTGTGATAGTGTTATAAGCACGCAGCGCCTGTTTATTCCTCAGTGGTGAATAGTTCTTTGTTCAATAAAAAGTCCACACCACTGTTCTCAAGTCATTTACTATGAGTAGAACTCATTTCTCTTTATTATGTAGTATAAGTTTCTTACCTCTCCCATAACTCAGCAAGTAAACTCTGGAGCTGGGCCATGGGGGCATTAATAGCATCCTTATTGCAGATGTGGTGGTAGTGAGATCAGATCAACACAGAGAGGGAATTACACTGTCTGCAATGACAGCCCTGCTGAGCTCATTGCAGTGCCAGGAAGGCCATGGCACCAGTAAAGCCAAGGGAGCACTGGGGCTCCTCTGCACCAGCACTCTGGGGGCATGTCACTCCCAAAGGACCCAGAGCCTGGAATCTGCCTGCCCTCTGTGTGCTCCCTGTGGCCCATGAAAAGGAAAATAAGGCCTCACTTAATTTTTTTTTTTTTTTTTT
>VWYO01000330.1:29369-49742 GCA_013400275.1 Rhadina sibilatrix
AAACAAACAAACAAAAACCCCAAACCAAAAACAAAAAAAAAACAACGAAACCAAACCAAGAGCAACAAAGAATCTCTAACTGAAAGTATTTTGGTATTGCTGGAACACTACGCCGCTGTCCGTGCCGGCGGAGCTGGGGTCCGGCGGCGGTCCGGGAGCCGCGGCGCGGCGGCATCGGCGGGGGCCGGCCGCCCTCTGCCGGGGATGCGGCGNAAGATCCCCTCACCCAAACCTCCCCAAATTCTGAGCTAGCGGCAGACCAGGGGGGCAGAGGGTAGGGGAACACTTCATCTAGTGGGAGAGGAGAACAGACAAGGCTCTAATAAATGCTGCAGCCAGGAAGGAAAGCAGTGTGGCTCGCAGCTGCACTGCTTTGGCGAGCGAGGGGGAGGAGAGCACATCAGGCTTCTCTTTGCCCACTCTTGCTCCTGGCATTGCCCCAGCACTGCCCCTGGCAGGCACCCGCCCCAGTGCAGCCCCGCTGCCTGCAACAGAAAGTCTCCCGCAGATTCATGCAGCACACACCACTCGTGTGAGCGAGCCCTACGTGTCTGCACTGTCTTGGGGCTCATGAGTCTAATAACACCCTTGAGTTTCATACTGTGGAGCGGGGGGAACCCAAACCAAAGATAGTGTGGGTTGCTGACCATGGTGAAAGGCAAGAAAGAGGGCTGTGGGAGACCTGCACACGGAATGGGGCTGCCCGCTCTGCCCTGCTACTTGTGGCAGGGCTGCATTCACTCCTGACACCTTTCCTTCCCTCTGCCCTGGCCCAGCGTGGGCAGTGGGAGGAAAGTGCTGGAGGGTCCTGGGAGGGCCGTGGTTCCAGCACAAAAAAAAAGCCTGGCCTGAGAGAAGTTGCTCTTTGAGAGCCTTCAGCCTCCTGCAGGGAGAGGGGGCCCAGATCCTGCTGCCAGGTTGGACAGGGACCACACAGCAGCAAGAACAGGGAAAGAAAAAGAGGTACAAGTGTGTTTCCAGTGGGGAAGCACTCCCGGGGTGCAGGTGGGCTCACAGCTTCTCTGGCACCAAGTGCAGCTGTGCCAAAGACACCAACTTGGCCTAGGCCTCCTTCCTGGCACGGGGGTGCTCCTTCCTCTACAGGACAGCCAGCCACCATCGGCAAATCTCACTGGCTGCATGATGTCTGCTTTTATCCACATAGGCAAGGAAATTCAATCTTTGTGCAAAAACTCTCATCCAAAGTCAGCAGCCAGTGCAGTGCACCCTGCCAGGATACAACTGGGTGGGATGAGGCTGGTTTAGCCGTACCCCAGGATCTGATCGCTTACAAAGGCTTCAATTAGATCCATCATGTTATATGAATGGTTATTTTGTGACTTAATTCCCCCTGCTTTTTTGCAGTGGTAATTAAATGATCGAGGGAAAAAAAAGAGACAGATTAATTGATTGAACTGATTCCAGGAGAAACCATTACTCCCGTCCTCTTCTGCTCTATACAGTGTTTAAACAACTCTGAAATAGAGCTGGGTGAATCCTGCCAACATATTTCTGTGAGCACTGCTTTGATTTTCAAATGAATTGTCTTCATCTGCTTTTATCCCCCTATTGCCTTGGCTTTATGTGAACATTTGTACAGCTTAGTTTGCTCATGAAAAGAAAAAAAAAGAAAACCTAGTATGTTTCAATACAATGGAAAATTAATTTCATTTCTGTGAGCTCAAGAGTTATGTAGTGACAGGACAAAAGTAGTGTCATGTAAAAGACCAATAATCAGTAATGACATTGTTCAGATATGCCACAGTGCAAATGAATACTACTACGTCATAGATCAAACAAAGTTTATGAAAATTATTTAACAGGACTGCCAAAATCGTAGTATATGGAAACTCTGCCTTCAGAAAAAGAGGTGAAATATACCAAATACTGCTGTTATTACCAGTTATTCCCTCTTTTATTGAAAAGATTAGGAATATTTTTCTTTTAAATTGCATTCAGTTAATGTACATTTATAAATGTGATGGCAGCAAGTATAGAGCATATTAGTCAAATCTGTGTTTAGGGAATATGAATAATGTGAATTAATCATGAAAGTCCCTTGGTAGTAACAAATAAACTTACAGATTTTTAAAGTATTTTTAAAGGAAGGAAGAAGCAAGAAAAATCACACAGGAGTACACTTTTAAAGGAATTTTACAAAACAATCATCAACATAAAGGAAGTGCCATTTTTCATCTGGATCTAATTTATAGCTTCATAAAATTTCCTTGTTGAACAATTATTCAGAAGGAGATTAAATAAATATAGTGCTAAAAATAATAATAAAGGTCTCCAGGAAATTTGAAAAGTAGGCAAAAAACTACATGTAGTTACTTTACCTCCATCTGTAAGAAAGACCTCTATTTCAGCTGTGCTTATGTGTGACTTTTCTTTTTCATAAATTGATCTATGAAACAATATCAGATTGTACAAGTTTATAGAATGTTTGAGATTTTTCAAAGGTATGTTTTGAAATTTTTTTAACAAACAGATGTGATATTTAGGACAATGCATTTTCCTAACTCCTTGTTTTAATTGTTGTTTTAATACTTGTCAGTACTGGGATTCCTGTTTCATCTTGGATGATTGTTCACCTCGGGAATGTACTGTGGATCAACTTCCTTCACAGAGTGAGCTACATGGTTGGGGAAATCATTATGATTTTAAAATCTCTCAGAAATAATGCAAAAGGCAAATTAGAATGGTAAAAAAATATAAGGGAGCTAGGAGAAGGTTTTTCACTGTGTTCTTTAACTCAGAGTGTAGCTGAGTATATACACAGTGTATACAAAATTCTCAGTTTAAAAATAACTGAATTCCTTCAGAAATTATATAGAAAACAAGATAAAAATTGGTTTTATTATATAGTATATAAGTTTCACATACAATTGTCTGTAAAAAGTGACCAGACTGGTATGCAAAAATCAGTATAAGGCTTTGTGAGGGTAAAAAAACCCAACCAAATCTTAAATTGATTTCAGTTCTAACATGAATATCATATGTAAGCCAAAAGAGGCGTTATCTTACTTATCAGAAAGGTTTTTGCTACATTATCATCTTGAGCAGGATGACTTTGAGAATGATGTAGCCAAAAAAAAAAGGGGGAAAGTTTCAAGAGAAATGTCTTAGAAAATTTGATGCATGGAAAACTATTCAAAATGGTTTCTGATTTCTAGTTAATATATGCCTATCACTTTTTGTTGCTTTGTTCCACATTTATCTCCATAAGCAGGTTGGCCAGGTGTTGGGATTTTTCCTAAATCAAAAACAAACTTAGGAAATGGGGGCTTTAATCTTTACTTTCCCTACTCCTAGAAAATAAAGTCTCAAAACCTCACACTGGTGGCAACCATTGCCCATCTGCCTGGCCCAGTCAAGAGGCCTCAAGTGAGAGGGCAGCCAGACAGAGAAACTCTGCATGGGAGGTGAGTTTCTTTCTTTCTGTACCTGAACGGGAGGTCTGAATCCAGGCAGATAAACATCGTCTGCAGAATGTACAACGTGAGGGGAAAAAAGAAGCTTCATTTAGCTAGAGAATTAAAATGTGTTGTTTAGAAGTAGCTAGTAACTTGGGCCTAGCTGTGTATGTATATGAGAGTTTATAAAGTCATTATTACTGAACAGTGCCTGGTTGCAACCTGCTGGCTAGGAGGGCTTTTCAGCCTTCAAGAGGAGGGAAGAAATGCCTTCCGGCAGAGCACAACTAAATACATTGCAGAAAATGGTTGTTATTTCAGCTGTGCATTTTCCCAGTAGAAAATAAGTTTAATTAATTAATTTATTTTTCCAATTTGTGAAAATATGTGTAGGGTGACCTCTAGGCATAAGTGCAAAAGCTATAAACCCCAGATCCATTCATTAACTAGCTGACATGATGTCAACCAGTGATAGTCAAATAAACAAATAACATGAGGAAAAACTCAGACTCCTCCCATCCAGCTCTCTGTAGGAAAAAGACTTTGTGTGTGAGCACACTTGGCAGTGTGCCTTGAGCTCCTTGCTCCCCACTTTTTTTGGGTGACAGAGAGAATGGAGCCTGGATCACAGTTTTTAGCTAATGTTTGTGTAGTTTAACTATTTACAGTAAATGTGCAAATTTTTTCTCTCTCTATTATTTCAAATATCTTAAATGTGAGATAATGACCAGGTATAAAAAGGAGTCAGTAAAGTGATTAGACCTCTGGGATTGGAGAGAGAACTGGGAACTAGGATTTTTTGGCTTCTTCTAGACCATGACCAGGTAGGGTAACTACTAAGCCCGAATGGTTAGATGCGTAAACTTCATCATGCTGAGTTCATTGTTTCATTCCCTGTATAGTTATTTTCCCAATGTGTGCTCCTTGAGCTTCTCTGAACGCTACAGGGTGCTATAAACAGCTGAGGAAAAGGCAGATGTACCTCAGTAATGGTGTTACTGAAGCCATGGAAGGAGTCCAGCCACTCCCTGAAGCACTAGGGAGCATCAGATTCCTGCAGGTAGGTGACAGTGGTGCTGAGATATCATTGCTTTGCACTTTTCCCAGCACTTCTGCATGATTGTAGTGACTTTGCTGTTGCCAGCATCTTTGATGTCCCTCACGAAAATACTTATCAGGACTTGAACTGCCACCATTGTGCTCATTTACTGTTATGCCACCAGCTGCTACAGTTTTCTTGCCACAACATTCTTCATATGCATTGTGAAATAATGTGAAATTTTTATGGGTTATGTTACAAGTAACAAATTTTTGAAAAATATTTCATCTGTTTGACAAGCAAGTTTTTTTTTTCCAAAATAATAAGAACAGGTTTGTGTCCAAACACGCCTTATAACCCCTTATTTACAATCCTGAGTGAAAAAAAAAAAAAATCTTTTCAGACTACAACTTCATATTTGAGTTCTAACAGATGAGATTCTGTTCAAACTGGAGCGCTGTGGCTGTGAGGGACACAGAACAGGGAAAAGCATATCTGGGTTTCAACCTGAGAGGAAATCTTCCCCCTACCCTGCCCCCCTCAAAAATGTTTTCAAGAAAAGATCAGACACAGGTTTTTAATGCCTGGGGAAAAACAAAACATGACCCACAATAGATTTAGGCAGTTCAATTTTTGCTTACTATTTTTAAAAGCATACATGTTATTTAAAAATAATTAGGCTGAGCCAATTTATGTGCAATGTATATATTGCACATATGTCTAGAGGAAACCAGAAACAGGGTTGTATAATTGTAACCTTACTGCACTGAAGGCCTGGCATAATTACCATTGTGAGAGAGAAAGCCAAGGAGATTTTATCTGTCATATTTATTTCCCCCGTGTAAATATATTAAAACCAAACAAAAATAAACTTTTGATGCACAGCTTAACCCAGTTTATATAGTGTGCATTTCATTCTTTATTATTATTATTAATAATAATAATAATTTTCCACATACTCTTGTGCACTAAAGTGCTTGAGATGGCAATCTAGAAGGCTGGATTTCAGCAGCTGCAAATTTCATCTGTTGCTCATGAAAAAAAAAAGCATCTTCAAATATGCACAGGAATGGCAAGTGAGGCTGCATGGGGCAAAAGTACATTTTACTGTATAAAAGAGAGCGTGTGCATCTGCATAGCCTGCTGGCCCTTTAAAAAGATAATTAGCCAGTATAATATGGCTGTTGTCTATGTGTAATGTCATCTTATGTAATGAATCGTAGGACTGAATGTGAGGAAGAAAGTCTATTGAGTCGAGATCTCCCAGAGGCTTTGCTGGAGCTTGGGCTGGCATGTGACTGATGCTTTTCTGTATCCTCAGATTCAACACCGAGGCCAACTTCACTCGCAAAGAAAAGATCCAGTTAAATAAAAACCATATGAACCCTGCTAAACTAATACAATTTGAGTAAATCATTGTCTTAAGACTTTCTCAAGAGTATCTTAAGAAAGTCACTGGAAGGGAACAGTGCATTTCTAGTGAGTACCAGTTAGCGATTTTAACACGCTCCACTCTATCTTTGTGATCTTGCAGGAGGTGGGATAGATTTTCTCCACACAGAGCACACGTTTTCATTTTTGCAGCACATTGTAAACACACTTTTCATACTAATGCCTTGTTTTGTTTCGGTTCTTTTCAAAGATTATGCATTAGTAATTTGTGCATCACATGTTGGCAAGCGGAATTACAGTGTATTATGCACACTACTAATGTGAGACAGAAACCTCAGCATATTCTAGCTCTCTTCTCATATCTTGTTAACATCTGTTTGTGGTAGGCTGGGATGATGAGGTGCTAATATGATACAGTGAAGGAAGTGTAATCCATGAACATTTTTGTGTCACATTTGTGTAATATATTACACTAATCCAACCAGACTTTCATGTGCTCTTGCCCAAGGAATGCCATTCCAGCCTCCTCCCTTCCCCCATCAATGCCTTTGAAGGTTTCTGAATGATTTCCTGTACACAGGCTGTGTAAGAATGTGCTCACATTCTTTTCCTGGTTGAAGAAGGAGTTCTTTTTATGCCCACTTGCTTTCAGGGTAACAATGTACATGAACAAATTCATGAACAAATTGCTCTGAAGAGGGAAGCATGTTCAATTATACTCTTCTTTCTCAGCTTAGAGGTAAATGAAGTAGAAGGTGCACTCTTTCCAATAAGCATCGGATCCATTCATGGCATTTGTTGCAATGTCTAGGGGCTGTTTTTGAACAGAACCTTTCTGCAGCAGACTGCAGTTAGCACTGCAGTAAGCAGGATGTCTCAGCTGGCAGCGATGGTTTCCTCCCAAGCATCAACCAGTGCCATGCTGTAGGCTGGTTCCAGTTTTACCTTGTTGGCCATACACAGCTTACTTGGTCTACTTTACCTATCCATGATAAGCTTTGCCCTGATATCTACATCTTTCTATTTAGGTGCTTATGTAGGCCTAGCACATTGGGATCCTACTCCTGACTGGACCTTCCTGCCCATACTGTGATAAAAATAAATACAGTAGCAAAGTGAAATCATAAATTCCAAAATTTCATTATATTTAGAGTATATAATTCAATATACTTCTATAAATCTTGCCTGCCTGATTCAGGAAGCAAAAGCCCAACAAAAGTCTGGAAGGAAGTAATGAAATTAGAAAGCCTTCATGGTTTTTGGCAAGCCACTGGGTATTTCTCTTTGTGTATCCTAAGCTTCAGATAGAATTTATAAGGAGTAGTGTAGGAAAAACATCCAACAGTAATATCTGACTGGACTGTGGAGTCATCTGAGACTAGAATGGTGCTGACACCCATGGTATGGTGTAACTCTTTGGACAGGTCATCCTACAACTTCCCAAGTGCTACATGCAATGCAAGTTCACAGCTTACCTATTCCTGTGGTGGACAATGCAACACATGCTCCTTCTACTGTAGGAAAATCAGTTCTTCTGGCTGCTATTATACATTTTTGCTTGTTAGAGAGGCTGCAGCTTCAGGAACAGTGTCTCAACAGTCTTGGCAGTAGGGGGAGGAGTATTCCTGTTGGAAAAGTGAGGAGAAAGTGAGTGCACATGTTCAAATAAATTAGATGGTGTCTGTAAAATTTCATAGCTCTAAAATGCAGTCTTGTACACTGTCAAGATGTTGACATGGTTTGCCTTGTACTAAATAACATTTCTTGAGAAACTGTCAAACAACAGCTACAAAATGAAATTGGGTAACCTACCCAGCCAGTCTGATGAGCAGACTTCTACTTTGGACTAGAAGCAGCTCTTTGAATTCTTTACCAGGCAGTTCTTGCTTAATTTGCTTTTCAGTTTTTATATTTTGCCAGATATGGCAGGAAGAAGATTGACTTTAGGTGCCATCATTCATTGCAAAGTGAATGTGGGTTTAAAATTATTTCACCTTTTGTTTTAACCCCAAATTGGGTAGTATTATACTTGAATTATTTGGGGAATATTTATCTAGAATAGCAAAGCATGGTAGCATAGTATCTCAGGGTGTCAAATTGCCTGAATGTAAACCTCTGCATTCTTTGTCCAAACCATGGTCCTAAGAGGCTTCTCAGCTATGTTCTGTGAATCAATCACACTCAAACTCATCCACATTTTCAGGTTAGAATGATACCCAGCTGCACATGATCCCCTCCTGAATCTTAGTGGGCTTTCTGTTTGCTTGGTTGGTTGGATTTTTTCTTTTACTCATAAGAAAAACCAAACCAACACCATAATACAGAGTGAAAAAGAGACATTATGGTTTTCCTGTCCTGGACAGTGATCAGAGTGATTGGTTGTGCCATGCAGCACTTTTGTCCTCAAAACAGAAATAGATACTGCAATGCAAAGACAAGTCATGCTTATGTCTTCCCTCAGTAAACAATCTGTACATTGTACTATTTTGGTTTCATAAAGCATAATAATATTAGTTATGAGAATTAATCTCAGTGGAAGAATGACAAAGACCTCAAGTGTTTGAGAGTAATGTTGATGTAAAAAAGACAAGTGAGTATGTACTAACAGCACGTTAATTTGTTATTACAGTATGGAAAAATAATGTGTTTTTTTTTTATTTCATCTACTGACTTCCTATTGATGTGATGAGGATTTGAGCATAGTTAGTTTACTGAATGTCCTGGTAAAGCAAAGATGAATAAAATTAAAATAAAGAATGTATAAATTGTAAAACAGAAAAAAAAAATGGAATAGACAGAATCTTTCAGAGTCCCATGAGCTGTTCTTAAAACATTTTTTCTCTAAGAATTACTCTTTAACTTATGTCTTTCCCTGACAACATTTTGCTTTTTATCTCATTTTAATAAAAAGATAACATTTGAGAGCATCTCAGAATCCAGTATCTCAGCCTCTGCCTTTGTTGTTTAAATTACAAAAAGAAAAGAAAAAAAGAAAAGCCAAAATCCAAACCCAAAGCCTTTCAAGAGAACCTGATCAATGTGTTTGGAGCCTCCTCTTTATGACTCAAAGCTTCTTCAACAGCTATTAAAATCAGGAATCTTGATCATCCACTCCAATAAAAAAGCCATTGTAGCAGGACTCCAGTGCAATAACAGAGAACAATATTTTTTCTGATGCTACTTGCTGTGAAGTGGAGGTTTAACAACAGGAAAAGGTGCTGTCCCTAGGCTTTCCCTGATCCAGTGTGTACCTCTTCTCTCTTCACTCATCTTGCAGAAGAAAGCTCATCTTGAAAGCGGGAGCATTCCCAAGAGGTCAAGTGTTGGTCTACTGTGACTATAAAGTTCTTGTGACTTCTCAGAAGGCCTCTCCAGGCCATGTGCCACAAAGCAAAGGAAAAAAATGGAGACACAAAGACCCTGCAGTGTAGAAAGATGCTGGAGGGATGGAACTGAGCTGGTAAGGAATTGCCTAGAAGGAAGGGGTAGTTATTCTTCAGACACCAAAGAGATGTTACCGTGGCTGCCCAGCTGAGGGTTTTGTAGCAGGGCTGAACAGGATTACTTCAATATTTATAAATGCTTCAGAATGAATGTATTGTTTCTTTTGCAAGGTTTCCAATGAAGATCGTGAAAATTTTTATTTAGTCTGGGAAAACAGGCAGAATTGTGTGTAGATGCTCTGGTAGATTAATTATTTACAGGAGGAGAAAAGAAAAAAACAACAACCAAACCACTGTGTGGAAAACCCTGCCTTTCCATGTTGGCTTTGGACATTTGCGCTTTCAGTTTGTTACTTTTTCTCTCATGCTAATAATATGTATCTATAATATATCTATGGAAGGAAATGTTTTATTCCAATGTCTGCTTTCATAGTATTTGATCCTTAAAGCGATACTTTATGTGGTAAGAAGTGGCAAATGATTTTTCCAGATCTGGGGAGAAAATGAGACCCCTTTTGGCCATCTAAAAATTTGAAAAGACATGCTTTTACCATGATGAAAAAATGCAGGTGCATGTGGAACAGAGATATTGCACTGATAAATTAAATTATTTTATTTCTGGTCAGCATAATTATTTGCTAGAGGCAGACAGAATTAAGAGTAGCTGTTGACCAAAGGTCTGTATTAAGATCGGAATTTCCTAAGTGTTGCTGTTCTGTGACATCTGACAGGGAATAGAGTAGAATTAGTTTATTTTCTCTACAAGCTCTTTGCTGATAAGCAAGGCCTTTTTAAGGATTAAGCATGTGTCAATACAGTCACTGTTCAAAGTAAATAGGCAGTCCTATCTGCTGGGAGAAGAGACCTTTGGAAATACTTTTGTATCATCTCTGATGTTTGAGCGCGCTTTAGGAAAGGAGCCTCCTCAAGTTATGAAATTATGGGTTCATTAGCCATACTTACTGTCAACAAAGGGTAAGTGATTTTTTTAAACAATCAAACACTACACTAATTAGCATTATAATACAACATTCAGGAAGTCTTCAAGTCCTATAAATATGTGTAAGACATGGGAAATTGGTCTTTTGGGGCTGATTCGATAATAGGGCTGTCCAGATAATTAAGTTTGCGCAGTAAATGAAATACAATATAAAGGGATTGGATTGTAACATATGCAGTCTTCATTGGTGTAGATTGGTGTCTGCTTGAAGGGCTATTGATAACCCAGTGTGACATATAGGAAATCTCATAAGTAAAATTTAAAAATAGAAAGTTCAGATAAGACATCACATTTTCCCTTAAAAAATGAAGAAAGGATGAAATAAAAGTTTCAGTATGAAAATGATGTTACTTAGAAACACTTTCCCACTGGAAAAACTGAAAAGAAAAAAAAAATCAAAAGAAAAATTCAAAAGAAATTGGTAATTCTATGTGCAAGCAGTAAACAATTTTAGGAAATGTATCTATCTTAAATTATTTTTTTAATAATGAAAATAATGTGGTGTTTTATATATATGAAACAAGCATAGAAACATCTGCAAAATATAATGTTTTAATATTTATTTATACTATATCATTTAATATATAGTATTTATGTAATTTAAAATATTTATGTACATTACCAAAAAACTCTGTTGCTAGTATTTCTCACCTTTGCTCACTCAAACAACGAAGAAAATACAATATAAAGAAAATACAGGATGGTCATAAAGGTGAAAAAATTACCAATTCACTTGAACTAATGCACTTTATTTAATGTGAATAATATTTCCTAAAATATTATATCCGTGAGTTCAACCCAAGTCAGTGTTATATTTTGCATTACACTCCACTGCTCCATAAGATGGTTAGGTCTATATTTTATATACATACAAAATAGGGTTCTCAAAGGATAGAGTAAAACTTTCAACTCATGGTGCACAGGACAGAAATGAAGACCAAATTGAATAATGCAATTTTCTTGCTACAACAAATATTGTTTACATTTATTCCTCTGTAAATTTTAGCTTGTATTGTCCCATTGAAATATTTGGCAGAAGTTATTTGACCTCAGAGGAAACAATCCTCTCAGGAGATTGTGATCAGGTTTACAGGGCAGACAACCATAATTTCTTCGTTATGGTTTTGATACAGATTTTCTGATTTTTTCCAGACTGCTTCATTTTGATCTCAATGGAGCTGAGCAGCACAGTTACTCAAGCAAAAGGTACCAGGATAAAATTTAAAGATCCTTGAGGATGGCTAAGCAGAGCTGACACAGGAGCTGCTGAAACACTCGATGAAGCAGGATTGTAGGCACAAAAGAGATCTAAGGGAGGAAGTTCTTAGAGAGTTTCCTTCCTCATATTTATGTCCCAAGAGTTTTGCTCATTATTCGATACTCAGAGGCAATCTAATCACTGTTGGCATCACTTAGCACTTCTGGGTTCAGTTCCCCAATCTGCCACTTGCACTTAGCGTAATTTTCTCTGGTCTTCTAGTTTATTTATTTTAAATAAAACCTGTTTTGTTATTTATTCTGTTCACTTGAAATGAGCAATATAAATTTACTTAAAACATTTACATAAAATTAAACAATATATATGTAGGAATATTTAATTTTAAGTAAAATAGCATAATATATTCTTCTCAATATATTATCTGCTTATGAAGTACATAGACAACTGCAAGTGAAATTAAACACACATTTTTTAAATAGATGCATGTGTCTAGATTATTTGAAGTTAAATTGGTACTTGTGAACAGACAAAAAAGTCACTTCTGACTGAAAGTAATGGTGAAAGTAATACAATCTTTGATGCTTTCTTCCTCATTGATTTGTGTTTTTTAAATTGTCTAATTTTTCTCTAAGTAAAGACCTTAAGTTGAGGAAATTTCTTTGCCAGTCTCTAAATTAAGAGTGAATTTCCTTATCCACATGTTTGGTTAGAAGAACCATTGGCCTTCTACTCACCTGCATTAGTATTTGTCCCAGAAGTGCATATAAATGTATCATGCATTCAGTATTTCTCATCAGGCAAATTAAGTTTTTGATGACATGACTTTTAAAGTGTCTCTTACCAGATGTTCTTTGTGCTCTGTCTTGCATTTCTTTGACCATCTCTAAATATTTTACTTTACCCGTTTCTGTGAGGATTCCATTCACAGGAAACTTCAAAAGCTCTGTACCAGTCCTCCTGTTGTATAGGATAGAGGGGAACCCATCATCTGCGACAGCATCCCTGCCATGAGCCATTTATTGGAACAAAAGGCGCTGTGCTCGCGACACGGCTCATCATCAGTCAGTCCTGGTGCAGGAGATGTCAGATCCACTGCTGGAGAACAAGGATAATTTGGACTTTGCTTTTTGAAATGGAAAGATGTCAGGAGCTGCAGACAAAGTCACCTATAAATTGGTTGATGATTTTCCACTTTTTTTCACAGTAAATCCCTGCTGTGATACTCTTTTTTCCCCCTAATTTTTCCTTTGAAAGGTGAGCTAATTTTATCCAATCTGGACATTTTAGTTTACTCTCACATTTTAAATTTAAAGGAATTTTATACTTTTAAATTCCTGTTCTAGTGTGTAATGCTTTTTTTTTCATGATGCTATAATTGAATGGGCTGAGAAATAAGTACTGTAGAAATTGGAAATATTTTATAGACGTCTACAGTAAATGATAAGCCTGCCTGACACTGTCATATATCTTTTAAAGGTTTGGCCTAACTTTTGACAGTTTCAGCGCTAATATTGGCGAGAACACATCTGCATGTTCTGATAGGAGAACATCAATTTTAATCTTTAGTTTGGGTGGGAATAATTGCACATGCTATTCAAATTCTCTGTCTCATTGCTTTTTCTTCATGAGTGTTTTGTAGAATCTTTGGTTATTGGTGTGTGAGTTTATTGTTTTATCCTTTGTTGCTGCACTATTTCTGACTTTTTTTCCCATTCAATATATTACTAAGCAAAATTGAGACTTATCTGCCACTGAGAATTTAGGCATGATATATAGCTCTTTGCATTTGGGGGGATTGTATTTCTGGAGATAAAGATGTGAAATACAATGAGACCTCATATTTACAGTAACCATTTTTGAGGCAGGAAAATAAGCAACCATCTTGCAAGCATATGCGTGACTCGTTTAACTGCTAGTGTTTACTCTCATTTACTTTAAACACATGCTTAAAATTAAGTATGATCATAAGTGTTGAAGAATCAACACCTCCACAGATAAAAGGGAAAGTGAGACATGTAAGTTATTTGCATTCAGCTAAAGCATTCAATATGGAGTCTCATGAAAATTGGACTAAAAAATTAATTCAGTTTGGTTTGAATATACATGCTCTTCTGTGGTTTGAAGAGTGTTCAAAGGAGCTTGGTAAACAGTTAAGTAGCAAGTATCAAACTAGGTTAAAGTGTCTAGTGAGGTACCACAGGGATCTCTATTAGGTTTTATTTATTTAAGTGTCTTTAAGAACTAGAAGGGGGATTCAGTTTGTGAGGCATATAAAATGAATATTAATGATCACAGTTTAATTAATTAATTTAGTTAATGCTAAATTGGAAAGAAGGTGCAAACAATAGAGGAAAAATAAAGAGAGGGAGAACCTTATGGACAAGACAAAATAAACTGAGGATCAATCTGAGAAAACTGATACAAGCAGGGGAAAATATTACAATGCCAAAGGCATTACCTAGGAGGAAGAAAAAAATGCTGCAGGAGGCTTGAGAATGACAGTGAGTAGCAAAAGGCTCCACATTACTTCTTCTTCTTCTTCTTCTTCTTCTTCTTCTTCTTCTTCTTCTTCTTCTTCTTCTTCTTCTTCTTCTTCTTCTTCTTCTTCTTCTTCTTCTTCTTCTTCTTCTTCTTCTTCTTCTTCTTCTTCTTCTTCTTCTTCTTCTTCTTCTTCTTCTTCTTCTTCTTCTTCTTCTTCTTCTTCTTCTTCTTCTTCTTCTTCTTCTTCTTCTTCTTCTTCTTCTTCTTCTTCTTCTTCTTCTTCTTCTTCTTCTTCTTCTTCTTCTTCTTCTTCTTCTTCTTCTTCTTCTTCTTCTTCTTCTTCTTCTTCTTCTTCTTCTTCTTCTTCTTCTTCTTCTTCTTCTTCTTCTTCTTCTTCTTCTTCTTCTTCTTCTTCTTCTTCTTCTTCTTCTTCTTCTTCTTCTTCTTCTTCTTCTTCTTCTTCTTCTTCTTCTTCTTCTTCTTCTTCTTCTTCTTCTTCTTCTTCTTCTTCTTCTTCTTCTTCTTCTTCTTCTTCTTCTTCTTCTTCTTCTTCTTCTTCTTCTTCTTCTTCTTCTTCTTCTTCTTCTTCTTCTTCTTCTTCTTCTTCTTCTTCTTCTTCTTCTTCTTGTATCTGCATTGAGAGAGTATTATATCATTGGGCTGTTTTGGGCACTACCCTATGGTATTTTGTTCATAAATTTAAGTTTTTTATTGAAAAGAAATTTATTGATTAATTTCATGGATTACAAGATAAAAACACTGTCTTGGAATGCTATGACAAACAAAAATTAGATGTGCAAGTAGTTACCTTGAGACCACCTGAAGACAGAATGGATTTTATTTTGGACAATAGAAAATATATTATCTATAGGTAGAAGGATGAAAGTAGAAGAAAATTTGATATGGGTTCACTTTTAAGGTGGTAATATGTGTGTTTGGGTGGGGTGAGGGACTATAAGGAATGATTCTACATGACTGAGACTTACAAAAAAAAAAACAAAAAAAAAACACCTAAATTTTATTGCCATCATTAATTTCCTTGACAGAGGACAAACCCTTGTAACAAGACGTTCATTTTTTGACTCTCACTCCCATGTTTCTATGACACAAATCACTCCTACACATAAAATGCCAGTCAGGAATCTAAGTGTCAGGTTTATGTGGTCTTGCTAGGACTATAAATTAATTAATTTCATTAATTTTTCTTTATTAGTCAGCCATGTGTTCTATAGCACTTGCAGTTTTATCGAGGGTTGGGAATACACAGAGGTGATCCTTGCAAATTTTCGAAGCTCTTTGAAAGTTTGTTTTCCTTATTATGTAGCTTTGGGGCACAAGTCACTGAATATTTCAACATGAAAGTTAAAAGGGGAACTCATTCGTTATTTTCTGCATCTTACTGATGTCCATTCCTTCCATAGGCCCCTCTGATTTATCATCCTAAAGCTACAGAATGGCTGTAGTTGATGTTCTGTCAAAGTTGCAAAGAGAATGGCTTACAGCTGTGCATGGATTGTATTGAAAAAACTCAGCATCCTATGATTTTACTTGTTCCTTTCTAGATGCAGTTTAGTAGCCTGGGCAAACTATAAGTTTATTGTCTCCAACATAATGTGTGCAAAGGAGTATTTAGAATTGATGGTTTATACAAGGCAGTTAAACCATAACTTACGAGCTGAAATGCACCTAATGTTATCTATTAGCTCTGTGTTTACTACCTAACACTCGTATTTTCTTTCTCCATTTGCTTCTCAGATTTGTGACTCTCAACATGGTGTTCTTGTTTGTTCAAATTAAGAGTGCACAGCACTTGAGATCAGGTTCCAAATTGAGGCATTAGTCACATAAAGTAAATTGAAAAATTATTGAAAATGCTAATGGAGCTTCCCCTAGCTGTGAAGATGTCACAACTTTTTCTTTGCTGAAGGCTCCCAGAAAACCAAAGCAGTGTCCATGCTAAGACCTACAGTTTACCTGGGCTCTATCTTACACCAAAATCTGAGGAGGATTCAGAGGGCAGTCTTCCTCTGCCAAGGCCCCTGAAGCTGCCAAGCAAGCATGTGTTCTAAATATCAAAAGTATTTGGACAGAAGTCCTTACATATAGAAAATGCTGATGACAGATCACAGAGGGACCATAGCAGGAGATTGTTTGTGCAAACTCATTGTATGTCTAGGTGATAGCTACTGGGCATTTGACCATGTCATGGGAGGCCCACATTTATTGTTTTCTGTTTGACAGGATTCAAAAGTCCACATCTCAATTTCTTCTAGAAATGCCCTGTTTATGTATTTTATGCAATGACAGCTTCAGGTAAAACAGATAAATACTCCTTTATATCAAGGAATTGTTGAACAAAACACAAAGGAATGACTTTTGATATTCTGACTGGAGTCTGAGGTTTTCTATTTCTTCTCTCTCTCTCTCTCTCTTTTCCCTAATCTCTCTTTCCCCCCGCTCCCATTTCCCTTCACCCAATTCCATCTCATCTGTGAGTTACCTCTAGTACACTGAGTGTTTGTATTCACATTGTAAGACAACCAATTCTGCATGCATTGGATTAAGTGCTTTTTTGTCCAATTTTTCTTCAGGATTTCTATCTGGGAGCTGAATAAACTTGCAAATCTTGGTGATTGCGTTTCAAGGTGTCTATTTTGAAAGTATATGTTCCTACAGGGAAGCAAATAGCATCCCTCTGAGAAACAGTGGCAAAGATGTGTTGTGAGCAGGCTGATACTGAATGCACATATATATATTCACCAAGATAAAACTCTGAAAAACATAACAAAAATCTTATGTTTACATTATGAGAGCACTAAATTCAAGTATTGTCTTGGAAACATCATGATTAAAAGAATTATAGCCAGTTTTAGTCACACATCTTAGTGAGTCATTAAAAATGAAATGAAGAGCAAACAACCTGAATTAGCCAAAAGCATGACTATTGCTACTTCTTTAAGTTTCCAGGTTTTTAACTTCTTTTTCTTCTGATGTTTAAGATAAGTAACCAAAAAAAAAAAAAAAAATCATTCCTGTTTTCCCTCATTATACTTTCCTTTCTGGCTTTAGGATGTCCCTCAAGTTACAGTTGGTAGCTTACAGAGATTTGTTCTTTCTATTATGAACACTGGTCTTGACTTTGGCAGGAGAGATTCTCCTATAGTAAAATGCAATTAGGTAATCGAAGAACAGACTATCCTTAATAGGCTGATTAAGATCAGCATCTCATTTTTACTATGCATATCAAGGTGTTATCTAATGCAAAAATTTGGACTATTGTAATGAAATCAAGATAAAGTGTCTCCATCCTAGGGTAACAGTCCACTATAGCACTTGTACCAGTTTAACTTTTTCAGAAGGAAACCAAACACCTACAGCCATGTCTGTACTGATGTGAATGCAGAGCAGTTTTATCCAAAATGTTCTGTGTTCATGCCAGGAAAAAATTCAGTGGGCATGGGCAAATATGCAAGAAAGATAAATTGAACAAAAAATTACTTCCTAATAATTAAAAAGAATTGCTGAAGCATGCTTTTTAATTTAAAAGAGTAGCACTCTAAATAATTCCTGTTACTCATAGAAAAATGTTAAATGAGGTTTCCCATAGTTGTGATTCTGTTTTCATCTCCTGAGATACTTCTTATGAAAAGTAAAAATGACACCTGCTATCTTTTGTTTTCTGCAACTTTATAAAGATATTGTTTATATATTTCTTGATTCTAATGCTGCTGCACTGAAAGCTTTTTTAAAGTTTGTTATTCCTCACAAGTTTTCAAGTGCCATATTCACTCAACGCTCTGACATGAACTTGTGTCACACATGGCAAACCAGGCAAACAAGTTGTGTGTCACATAAAAGTAAACTCATTTACAGCAAAGATGGGGCCAGTTCCAACTGTTTACCTGAGTTAGCAAGATTATCACTGATATCAGGCTCATCTTCTTTTTCAATCAAAGGAGTGAAGAACCTTGGGCTGCAGGTGGTTTTACACTCAGCTATGAACAGCTTGTCCTGTTGAGATCTTGTATTTAAAGAGTGTGTTGGGAACCTCAGAAAAGAGAACCTGTAGGTGTAGGACACAGACTGTCAGCATGGACAGTATAAAATATCAGTGCCAGCAGGAATAAGGTGCAGGAGGAGCACTGCACACAGACACTGCATCCAAGAATGTGATACAGGTGTAACTGAAGTGGCCTTAACTTCCTACTGCCCCAACAGTACCATACCTGTGTTCACATGTGATTTGTCAGCTGAGGGCATAAAATCAACAGTGGAGAACACAGTGTCTATGCTGAGCTCCTTACCTTCACAATAGCTGATAATGGAATAACTTGCTTAAATGTAACTTATATATCAAAGTCACTACACTGGATTTTGGTGTTCTTGTATTTGGATTTCAGATTAAGAGAAGCAGTGGGCTGTCAACAGCTTTGCTTGAGCATGCTGTCTGTGGAGCTGCAGAGTAATTCCTGAACCCTGATTTTTTTAACAAGAACACTCTCATACTTCCTTCTGGAGAAACATGTGCCGTAAAGAATCACCTTTTGCCAGGTTTCTTTTGTGGGATTTGCCATAAATTCTTCTTTCAGGAGCTAAAAATGTAAAATTAACAACGTTTAACCAAAGTGAGGAGCCAGAGAAAGTTGCCTATTTTGCCTAGAGGATGCATTGTCGACATAGCTGCTAAGGTGGGTCTCCTTTCCTATAATCTTTTGTTCTCTGTGGTTGCATAGACAATTATCAGTACCTACTCAATTCCTAGTTGTCTCAGAGTCCTCTCTCAGAAGAGTAAAATAGATGCCACAACAGTTTAATCACAGCTTCCTTATCAGTGTGTTTCTGCTAGCTAAGAGGGATGGTCCATGTTTCCCATTTTCTCATCCTTCCTCCAACCCATCCAAAGCACAGAAATTCACATGTGGAACCGCCCTGGGGGAATGATAGTACACAGAAATGGTGCATGGCTCTCTCACAGACCTACTGAACTTTGAATGAAATGTGTCTCTAAAATTACCATTTAGTACAAACTTCAGGAGAAACCCCAAGTGAAAAAACAGAGCTGGGTATAAAACTTGAGTCAGCCTTTTAGATTTTAATTGAAGCTTTGTATTGAAAAAGACTGGGAAAAAAAAGGAATGTGAAGGAACATTTCATGGCTCAAATTAAACCATTGTTTTTCAAAGGAAATGTAACTTGAAATAGTCATGTATTTCTTACTAAGTGGAAGCAAGTGTTATGCAAACAAAGAGTCATGTGTGAACATAATTCTTATCTTGCTGCCTGGAATAGCTGGGGAATAAAATAAAATAAAATAAAATAAATCCAGGTCAGGTCCAAATAGAAAAATGGAACTCAAACCTCTGGAGCACATGGGGCAGGGAGTGAAAATGTTGTAAATCAGAGGAAGTCAATTGACTGCAGTAGGAAACATGCTCTCTTTGTGCACACCTGTAGGTCAGGACTAGCAAAAGAACTATTAAAAGCAATATCCCTACTTAATTTTTACAGATTGTTTACAGATCAAAGTGCACTCATTATAAATATGGATGTCACATTTAAACAGTCCCTGATTTACTGCCATAGAAAGCTCTTAAAAATTTCCTTTTTACTGTGAAATAAAACATTTTTTTCACCATCAGTCCTTCCCTAGTCTAAATATTCCTTCTACTAGTAGGTATATAAAAGAACATATTTAAGAGGTTTTAGCTGTAGCTTGTATCATCTCAAGTGGACATCAGAAAAAGTCCAAGCTACATCATCCATAGGACTCAGAAAAAATTCAGGTTGTTTAGGAGAGCTATTGAGCCTGGTACAACAAGGGGGTAATACTGCACTCTGTAGATTGTCTCACAGATTTAATGAGAGTTTATGTGGTAAGAGCTACCGAATGCTATGAGTAAGAAAACAAACACAAGTTTGTTTTAGTAGATCACAAGAGCATTTTCCCTGTGCTTGAGGGCAGTGTCCCCATTTCGTTGAAACCAGGGAAGATGCCTGCTTTCTCCTTCTGCTCTTAAGTCCTCTACTGTGTTCTCAACCATCATTTCCCCTAAATGCTTGCTCTCTCCCTCCACTGCAGGCTGTACAGCTTTTATTTCATCCAAATGCAAAGATCACATGCAAAGGAACTCTTGAGCTATGAATCAATAGTGACTGGGGAATGTGTTTCACAAAAGTATTGTGATTAATTTTGTCTTTTTTTAGGTTCCTTTAGAAGATATTAGATGGAATGGACCTTTGATCTGACATTCTTAGTTTCACATGGTTTTCCTCATCTATACAGCCTACCTGTATCACCAGTGTTTCACTTCTAAAGAACTTAATTCTGAGATACAAAAACCAGTAGCTGAAAAGCAAGAGCAAAATTATTTCTACCCTGTTGG
>VWYO01000330.1:57535-79998 GCA_013400275.1 Rhadina sibilatrix
TTTTTTTTTTTTTTAATTGCACACCATAAATCAGTTTATTTGGTAGAGAGAGTAGTGGATGTTGTTTACTCTGCCTTCAAAAAGGCTTTCAGTACTGTCTCCCATAACATTTTCCTGGGGAGGCTGATGAAGCCACAGGGTGGCTGGGTGGCCGGTGACATGGATTGAAAACTGTCTGAATGGCCAAACACAAAGGGCAGTGCTAGTCAGAGCACCAGTGGTGCAGGCCAGGGATCAGTATGGGGTTCAGCCCTGTTTAATGTCCTCGTTGATGATCTGGATGATGGGACAGCACACCCTCAGCAAGGCTGACAATGACACAAATCCAGAACGATACCATGGAGCCATATATGCCTCATGCTGTCCAGGCCAAAACAGAGTTCCTCTGTTTCTGCAAGTTTCATCTTCACACTAAAAAAATATGTTCTTAGTCACCACAGAAGAGTTCACAATTTACAGGCCCAGAGGTGATCATTAAGATTTTAGCTGAAAGCCTCAAAGGGAGGCTTGAAAAAGTCTCCTCTCCCATGAAAGACTTAAGAGATTTGTGGTTCAGTGAGATTTTCCTTCCCTTAACACAAATAACGCATAAGAAATTAATATCTCGCTGCTAGATTAAACACTCTCCCATCTCCTCAAACCTAGCTTTAGTAGCTGGGAGAGTTATGAAAGCCAGAATGAAAATTTTCAAATTCTGGATGTATATTTTTGGTTCTTCTGAACCCAACATAAACTCCCAACTGTGGTCCTTCATATGTCTCTTGTACTCTTCTTTCTTAGTGTCAGGGTACACCTGATGTGATTCCTGGTACCTTTAGCTCCTGAGGAGGGTGGCACCAGGCAAATTGCAATGTAGAATAATCCTACCAGATAGAGTCATGTTTTAGAAATAGTTGTTCTTCTCAACGAGAAAGAAAAATCTGGGGAAAAGGGAGGATGAATGAATAGAGGGGAAAAAACGATGACTCCACAAAAAATAACTGGCCTTTGCTGAAAATGAGGTGAGCCTTTGGGCAGAGTAATAATAGAATAAATTGATAAAATACCTGTTAGCTTGGTCTCAAAGCGCTACACAGTTATTAAAATCTACAGCCAAATTTAGCACTACAATAAAAAGACAAAACAAAAGCAGTTTCATGATATAATGAAATGTATATAAAATACCAAAATAAAATTACTCTAAACCCCAAACAATCTCACTTTCATCATAAGTTTGGAAATATGAAGTGATTTTCGAGGCATTGAGTGCTGGGCTGTACTGTTTTACAAACAGGTCTGTAAAGTAAGTAGGCAATACATATTTTTGGGTAAGGGGCTGAAAAAAACCCTACTAATTGTGTCATGGAAATACTCCAGACTCTAGTAAATAGCTTTTTAACATTATGTTTTGACTTTAAATTTAAGATGGTCTAAGAGTTTTATCCCATAAGAAGAGGGCGGCAGATAAGGAAAAATTTACTTTTTTCATTGGATCACAATTTATTTGGCTCAGTGAAAAGATTATCATGCAAATTACCGGGTCTTGGTTATTCAGGAAATCAGATTATGTGATTGAAGCGATCCTTGTCAATTTCAATAACATGCACATTGGCCAGTAGCTAATATAATTTATCGTGTATCGTAAGTACAGCTGGACATATGGGGTATTCTTCTTGTATCCTAGACTGCCCTTAAAATTAACAGAGATATATGGGCTGCTTCAATCATCATTCAACTGACTCACTGTAACTATCTTCATGCAGAAAAGAAGAATTATGTCCTAAAATTATGCCCTGTTTACACACATCAGCTTTTCAAGGAGTTTATTAGTACAGTCAAACAACTCTTCATTCAGCCAGATGAATTCTACCTTGGGCTGTGGGATTCTGGAAAAGAGAATTATTTTCCATTTGTGCAGAAAGAATAAGAGACAGAAAATACTGTATTGACTGAAACTTTAAGTACCCAGCCTGGAAAATATGGAGTTTGAGACAGTTGCAGGTATTTCTCAGATGATATCAAGCAATTTTGTAATATTTAGTGTACACATCCATTTTCAGGTAATTTGTGCAAAATATTTTTCTAGTTGGTCAAACTAGAACTGCTGTTACCAAGATACTTATTTGTATGTCTTGCAAGTTATAAAACAATCCATGTCCTCTCTCTTGTGCTCTCCTTCCAGTCCTTCTCTCTCCGATTTGTTGCTGAGTAGTAAGCAAAATCATGGGGACTGTAATGAATAAAACAGGCTGTTTCGATAACCTCTACTATCTCTACAAAATGAAAAATACTATCAGAACTATATGAAAATGAACATCTTTGACTTCACACAACTTGATAAAATATGCACAACCTGAAACCCCTTAAAATGGATATCCCAGGGAAAATGCATTATCCTTTCCTCTCTGGCATAACTTCAGTAATCTGATACCTAAATTGCCAGTGCAATCAGAATTTGATAGGTTTAAAATCAATTAGAAGGAACTGGAAATAGGATTGGTAATCTATGAATGCTGAATAAAACTGTAAAACTATGTTAATCTGGAAGATGAAATCTTCTGTTCTAATCTGTTCTAAATTTAGAACCTCAAGAAATAAGCTAAAAAGTAACTGTTTCCAACAAGGCACAAGGGCTGCTAGGAGAAAAATAAAGGAACTGAATGAGACTGCTCCCCGTATTAACAGAGTAAGGGAAAAAGAGAGACCACTTTTGTTTCAATGTAGTTTGCATTGTAATGTATTTTACATATCAAGAACAATAGCACATCAAAAAGGAGAGAAAAGAAAGGAATTCAGTTCTCCAGAAACTGAATTTAACTCAGAAAGAATATGAGCCAAATTTGTTAGAAAGTGAAAGATGTCATCCATAGCAAAGAAAGGAAAAGTGGCAAATAAAAGGAATGAAGTTACGGTTGGTTGAGGGAATTTAGGTATAGCTGAGCAATAATATGTAAAACAGTAAAAGAACTGCTGTTGGTAACAGACTGTCCTGGTTCCTGCCAGGACAGGGTAGATTTTTGCAGTGGCCAAGAAGGGGCATGGATGGGACCCAGCAACCTATTCTCTACCACCTCACCTCATTTCCCAGGATGGAAATCCTGTGAATCCACATGAATTGCTCACTTCACTCTTGTACACTTTTGTCATTAATATTGTTGCTGTTACTGTTCATTTTCTTACCTCATTGCTGTTTCCAGTAAATTGGTCTTAACCCATGGTTTTCACTTTTTGTGCCCCCAATTCTCCTCTCCAGCTTTTGCCAGAGGGGAAGGGAGGGGGAAGTGAGCGAGCAGCTTGTGGTTTCAGTGGGAACATGAAATTGCAGAAAAGAATTCTTAAACCACAACACAGACAATATGAAGAAACATGGGTGTTGTAAAGCACCATTCTAAACCCAAGAAGAAAGAATAGAGGAATATTAATAGATTAAAACCTCAGTGAGAAGGAGGATGACCTGCAACAAGGAGAAATGCCCTCCCAGATCTGCCCAAACACCAGTGTCTTTATACAATACTGCTTCTTCACCCAGGTGACAGACTGAAACCCTCCAGGCAGGACTTCATCTGGAAGATGAAGAGAGGATGGTTATTCTTCACCATTCCAGGGTGGGGGTGAGCTTCCATGGTTAGAGGTAAAAGACAATAGATTTGTGGAAAGGATTATTTGGGGATCCACATAGATGGGATTTGAAATAGGGAAGCAGCAGAGGCTGAGGAATTGTCTGAGACATATTTATCTGTTTGGGGCCATAGTTAAAAAGTTAATTTTTAGAGATAGTTTTTATAAAATGATGAAATAAGATAAAAATAGAAAGACTAAGAAATGACCAGGAAATGTATCATATCTTTATTGTAAAAAAAGTGAAAGTCAGTTTTAAACTATATACTCAGTATTACAGCTTAATACTATATTGACAGGTCCTAGTCTGACGAGGTTGAAATTACACTGTCAAGACAAAAAGTTTAAGAGAATATGCACTGATAAACTGCAGGCTTTTGAGTCAATAGAAATCACATCTACAAAAGCTAAAGGTCCAAATAGCCCTGTCAAGAAAAAGAAGGTTTTACAGGTAATATAGGTAGATATACTGGGTAATAGACTGTAAACCAAACCCATTTGTAAGCTGAGGATACAAAAAAAAAAGAAAAAAAAATACAAACTGGGAGCAACATAGACACACAACACATTGCTCTCTACAAGAGGTAACTGAGAAAATGAAAGTCACTTTATTAGCTAGAAGTCACTTTGGTTTTAGGACATAGTTGGAAGAACAAAGAGGCAGATTAAAAGAGGAATGAAAAGTAATAATTTTCCTATGAGCCTATAGGCAGAATCAATTATTTTATTTTTATTGTTTTTAAGGTATCTTAATAAATTCAGAGAGCAAGGGACTGCTGAAATGCCATAAACTACCCCTGTAGGGAGTAGAGACCTAGACAAAGGAAGTGACACAAAGAACTAGTAAATTGTTAGAAAAATGAACAATATTTGCAAAATTATTAACTTTGAAATTAGAACTCACACATACCATTCGCTCCCACTATATAGAATATATGGATATCCTCCCTCCCAAATTCTTCTCAACAATCAGCTGTCATCACCACTTACAATTGGAGTTAACATGCTGGTAATCAAAAAGCAAACACTACAAAAAAAGTCTGAGCAGAATTATATCCTGTGACCTCATAAAAGTGCAAGAACGAAACAAGTGTTTCGTGAAATTTCCAAGAGAAAATACTAAAGATGAAATAGATTTTAAAATTATTTGTGTTCCTGGCAAGCTGTAATGAGAGATATCTTTGTTACTGAAGTTTTCCATCTTCAAAAAAGAAAACTAGAAGAAGAAAAAGTATCTGTCAGAATCCTGGAATTAGAATAAATTTAGAAAGTTCAACAACTATACTAAATTATTGAAAGTGAGAAGAAATTGGACATCCCGCAAATTAGTAAAATGGAACAAACTTTAAGATACAATAAGAACATAAAAATTGTGACAAAGCACAGGCAGATGTGTAATGAGGGCTTCAGAGAAAATGCCTGTTTTGGCAATCATTTTAATTAGAGATAGTAAGACATTAGCATACAGTTCAAAAGAGACAGTGTATTTTTTGAGCAACTCTGTGGATATTAAATTTTCAAAGCTAGAGGCTGGAGGTAAAGGCCATCTCGTTTTATACCTGCTTCAGCAGCTATAAAAATAAAAGTAGTGAATTCCTGCAGAAATGCATTACACAGGACATCCTTACTAGAAACCTGAAGAGAAACACAATAACAAAATCTTACAAACTGGTGAGAAAAAAGATGGTCTAAGAAAAAAAAAAAAAAATCCTTTGCAAGCAAGATATGTATCTGTAGAATCCATAGCTGCAAAATAAATTAACAACTTTGGAAATTGTCTGTGCTGGAAAGAATCTATATATTCATTATATCTGTGAAAAATTCGTGAATGTTTATGAGAACCATGGGGTCATAGAATATCTGAAGTTGGAAGAAATCCATAAGTGTCATCAAGTTCACCTCCCTGCTCCTCACAAGATTAACTACAACTAAACCATGTAACTTGAGAGCACAGTCTATACCCTCCCTGAACTCTGGCAGGCTTGGTTCCATGACCACTTTCAGTGACCAATCACCCACTCAAGCAAGAAACTTTTCCAAATGTCCCATGTTGCTAAATATCTCCAAGGAAGCTCAACAGGGAACTTTTATTCCTAAAACCTGGAAGAGAAATGTAAAAGATTAAATGATATGCAGGAGGGTAAAGAATAAAGGATTAATTTTGAGAAAATAGATATTTTCTGAATTTATGTATATTCTGATTTAGTTTGAGAACCAATTTCTCCAATACTGTGTTCTCTTTTTTGCTCATTTCATACTTTTGAGAATAACACTATTAATTCACTATTAACATTCTGATATTAGAATACAACTACTGAAATTTTAATTTCATTAATGCCCTATCAAGGCTTTCTTTCTTTCTCTCTCTTTCTTTCTTTCTTTCTTTCTTTCTTTCTTTCTTTCTTTCTTTCTTTCTTTTTCTTTCTCTTTCTTTCTTTCTTTCTTTCTTTCTTTCTTTCTTTCTTTCTTTCTTTCTTTCTTTCTTTCTTTCTTTCTTTCTTTCTTTCTTTCTTCCTTCCCTCTTCAGAAATATGCAGAAGTCATTAAAATCATCTCTACTGCATTATTTAAAGTATAAATGCAATGTTTGATGACTATCAGTATTCAGAGTTGCAATAAAGTCATGAGATAGTTCTTGTAGGAAATAAAAAATCACCTCCGAGCAATCATATAATGTTCAGAGCACCTAGAAACCAACCCTAGAACAAAAAGAGTAGCCGACCAAGCTTCAGGTGTTATCAGTTGAGCAGAAAATGATAACACTGACAGAGAGACCCAAAAGGGCCAACCGGAACAGTTAGCGAAACTGATAGAAAAATTCACAACAATCACATGTGTGGTCCTAGTTGACCATTAGAACTTCAATGTCCCATTTTTCCTCTGCAGTAGGTAGCACTATACCTCTCCTGGATGGCACACCTACCTCCTGGCCCTTTCAGAATGAATTTAACACTCCAAGCGCTGTGTCAGATGAGAGCAGGGCTGCTGAAAGGCCACCTCTGCCTCACACATGTATTATGGGTCCCATCTTCTCATCCCTCGCTGTCCCATTTCTGATTCAACCTGTGCCAAGGTGCTTTAGGAACACTGATTGATTCTTCATGCGCAGTAATGCCAAGTTGGTCTTTCCAAGGCACAATACCTCACCATGCTTGTAAGTACAGCAGGGTCTCAAGCATCTCCTTACTCTTCCCCCATCAAATTGGGGTTCTCGTCCTTGCAACTGTATCCATTAGGATTGCTAACTCAATTCCCTCACCCCAAAGTAACAGAACCCAATTTAATCTTCCTTACTTTCTTTCTGAACAATAGTGATTGTTACTGAGATTAGAGACACAAATCTGAGCCTAATAAACATAATAGAACTGGAGCCTAATTTTTCCTGAACTCCTTATTTCGTTAGATTCTTTTGTTACATCATTCATCACAGCCATTTGTTTTAGCCTGTTCCTGTTACGATCAGTGAAGCAGTTCAGCAAGTTATGTGGCCTTGTACACAGAGCAAAAGTTTAGTCTTATTTCCTTCTGCTGAATTAACATTGTAGGGCCAAGCACTAATGACCATCACTATTCAGCCTCCTGACAAAGAAAAAAAAATCATTTACACCATGGCACAGTAGAAATGTAGATCATTCAAGGGAAATAATCCACTCAGCTGAGAATTGCTACATGGACTTGTTTACAAGGTGAAACCTCATAAAGCAGATGCCCCTATTTTGTCAAATATAAAGCAATAACAAAAATAGACTTAAAAACAAAACAGTGTCTTCCCCTGCATATTTCTTGGCAATTTGCTTTGGTGCTGACTTACTTAATCAAGAGGCTCAATGCAGGAATGTAATGTTCATTTTATTTTGGAAAATCAGCAAGTCTGTTATTCCATGTTGCAACCTTTCCACATTTTAGCTAAAACTGGCGCTTGTCAGGCTTAGATAGTCTTGAATATATTATGATGAAGTCTAGTGCTGTCCAAATTTCCAGAGGCACTTGGCTACTATTATACTAATACAGGGCAATCTTCAGAATCTACGGCATTATCTTTATAAAGCTTGATGACTAACCAATAAGTTACTAGATGAAATTAAGTTTTTTATATATACTGCATACGCACACACATATAGATTCGGAAATACATTCATACACACATTCATTTGTAGATAAAAGTATATTCATTTCCTCCCAAGAAAAAATAGAACTCAAGCCAAATAATTTTTCTAGAAGGAAGTATATTAGGTTGGCAAAGAAACTGATTACATTTTCAACACCATGAGAAATTCAGGTATGAGCAATTCCAGAACATCATATATACATGGAACATTTAAACAAATTGATTTTCTGTTTGCTTCAGGCAGCTAAACATGTGAGCCGTCCCCTCAAGAAGGGCTCTCAGAAGTGCTTTACCAGCTCCACTCACTTAAATATTCTTATGTTTAGATACTTACTAAAATTAGCAAATTAGTCTCCACTGCATCTCTCCCTAGGAGAGATTATTATGAGGATTGTCAGTGGGCAGTCCTTCAGAAATTAAAAGGAAAAAAAAAAAAGAAAAACACTCAAATCATTTGTTCACAGAATTTAAGGCTGAAAATCTACTCTGAGCCCACTTGTGTAATGATTCTTGTACATTCTTTTCTACCTAAATTTTGTATTCAGCTGAGAAATATTATAATTGGTCTCAAGACCTAATCTAACCCTTATTCAGAAGAAGGCAAGTTGATCTAATCTTAATCATGTCTCTTCCAACTACTGAAAGCCAGCCACCATCCAATCACTGCAGCTGATGCAGGAACAACTGATGAAGTCCTTCAGCCCCTGTGGTTGAGAAGATCAGTTCCAACAGAGACTCCCTGCAGTGAAATCAATTTCAATTTCTTTTTACTGACTTAGGTGAGCTTTGAACAAATTTGTCTGACAGCTTGAAGGCTGATGTTAAAAATCAGTTAACCTAGTAGAGAGAGGTAATCAGAATGTAAATGGCAAAGTAATCAGCTACTGAGATGCTGATGGAATAGCCATATTTCTTGGGAAGACCTCAGGTCTGTTTGATGTTCATTATGCTTGTCTGAAAGCTTCTGTGACATCCTATTGCAGATGGCTCTGGCAGCAACACAATTTCAGATTTGTACTACCTTCCTCTGGAAAGGTACTTTCAGCCACTTTGTTAACTTTTTTCCTCTCTATCTGCTGCCCAGGCTTTCACCCCCACTTCTTCAGAAACCTGGTGAGATAGCTCAACATTAGAATGGATGTAAAAATTCTTTTCAAAGATCTGAAAGGAAAATAGAACTATTCCACTCCTAGAATGTGAAAATTACTTGAAATTCTAAATAAAACGTCATTATAGCTAAGAAATAGTATTTTCCTTGGGAAAAGAAGAAAATTGTTTATGCCTAGGCTGTAAAACTCTGGAAATCATCTCTTCAGAATTTTTAAGAGTCTGGCTCCTCTAATCTCTGAGTAACCATGTGCATATTCTTCTGAAAATAAGGCTAATACAAACTTCATCTTCAAAGACTTCTTCACCTTTGTTTTCCACAGAATATGCTCAATTCCTGCAACAGCATTTTCTGCTTGCCAGCTCTTCTCACCTTACTCAGCTTCTGAGAAGCATGGAGATTTTTTGGACTCGAAATATAGAGTCCAAAGAGGATGACCTAGCTTTTTTTCACACAAAAAGCAAAAAATACTGCTCCAAGAAAAGGATTAATGTTAATGCAAGGTCATCCTTGCTTTTTCAGTGGCATCCTGTTTTTCCCACAGATTTACCCAGTTATACTCGATAAAGAAATCAGGGAAATCCTAGAATTTCTTGAGCTGGGAGATATCAATTTCCCATCTGTAACTTACAATCTGTAAAATAAGCAATTTATTTAATGTTCTAAATACATGTTTATCATCTCGTCATATACTTAGTAAAGAAATTTTACATAATCACATTGAGAGAAGGAAGAAAATTACAATGGCCTGTGTTAATGTAGTCATTAATTGCAAAGTCATGCCCACTCACAGGGATCCTGCTTCACTCGTTGCACAAGGCAGACTGTGTTCCCAGAATGATCAGCCATGCAGTGTTCCTTTTTCTTCTCATCACTTAATATATGTCCCCATGCCTAATTTTCTGCAAACCATCCAAACCTTACACTGAATACATAATTATTCATTTCCTAATGGGCTTTTCCCTGGTGCTTTTTTTTTCATAGTATCCTGCTTATTAACAGAAATTAATGAATTTATCTTCATAATGTCCCTGTGGTATTTTTCTCCCCATTTTATAGATAGGGAATTGTGAAAAGTGCCAGCTAATTTGGGGTGTTAATTCGAGATGCCTGAGGTATGAATTCTCAGACTATGTGGCAGCATGTATGCTCAGGGTAGTGCTCCTATTTATCTTAGTGGCTGCTGTAAAAGCTTAGCAATTCTTCAAACAAAAAAAGTATTTCAAAATCACGAGTTCAAAATGTGAGAATATAGAATTTATATTATTTTAAAGAAAATCTGTCAAATACAGGATGCAACTGGTTTTCTAGGAGCATTCAGTGACTTTTATCACAATGTCTTTTGTTCATCTGCTTCATGCAGTGCCCGTCTCCAAAGCATCAAGTGATCTTCAGTCATGACACAGAACCGATTCATGTCCAAGCACTGTTCATCCTATATTTTTAATGAAGTGGGAGTCTTATGATCATTAATTTCAATCCTTAGGCAAAACACATATTCATATAGTGATGAATTAAACTTAACTTTATGTGAACACTTCGTAATGTTGGACTGCTGGGCAATTTTGCAGTTTAAAGATTATTTCAATGTAGCCTTGTGGCTTAGAACTAATTAATTTGAACATGGAGAATATGGTAAAAAATGTGGTAAATTGAACATGTATGCATGTGTCCCCAAAAAAGCAAAACCACTGAAGCAGAGCTGGGGTTGTCGAGTGTGCAGAGCAGCCCTTTATTCTTCAAAGTATGGTGGAAAGCAGGAGACAGGAAACACTTGCTGTGTGGACCTCCCGCTAGAGGGGGGTGGAGGAACACATTTGACCAGTGACTTTGGAGCCTCACAACACAGCGGAAGTATTGAGATTCAAAAGTGATTGGTTGTACACTGGTAGATTTGTTAAGAGTTGCACATATATTGGAGAGCAGTATTGTCAGGCATGGACTGACCTTTTGCTAAATGCATGTTCTATATGGCTGGCTAAAGGATACGGAGCACAAGAAGTATTCTCTATTCTTGAAGGACAAGAGGAAATTACCTCAAGTTGGACCAGAGAAGGTTTATATTGGATATTTAGAAAAATTTCTTCACCATAAGGGTTGTCAGGCATGGGAATAGGCTGCCCAGGGAAGTGGTGGAATCACCCATCCCTGAAAGTGTTCAAAAAAAGTGTAGATGTGGCACTTGAGAACATGATTTAATGGAGGGCTTGGTACTGCTGGGTTGGTGCTGGACTGGGTGATTTTACAGATCTTTTCCAGCTAAGTGGTTCTATGATTCTGTGATCAAGCTGCATCCCATTTAATTCTGAGATTGGCAAGATTTTTCAAAGCTTATATGAGATTTCAGAGAGGTAGGAAGTATATGATTTTTCACAAATTTATAGGTGGCCAGATTTGGGCAAATTTGCATAGTACAAGGCACAGTCTCATACCAAATTCATACCAAATTTTGTAGGAGCTAGAACGTCCAAGACACAGTTTTCTCTTTTCCATTTTTTGTTTGTTTGTTTGTTTGTTTGTTTGTAATGTGACCTAAAGTGTGTTTTATGCAGCATCATTCTCAGAAGTGGCTACACTGTTCATACTGAACAAGAAAATAAACTCTGTTACTAAAACCCTAAAGCAGAAAAAACATAACAGAAGCAAAACCATTCTTCAGCGGCACTATGGCATGGGACTTTTCAGCTCTGTAGTTGAAGTTTGCCAAGCTTTAAATATCTATTGAGTACCAAAATGGGTAGTGATATGAGTTTTAGCTAACATCATTTATGTGATAATCTTCTTGCACTATATACCTATTCTGAACTCTATCTAACTCCCATTAGAAACTAAAAAAGCATTTTCAATTGTATTTTGCAAATTACCACAAATCATGCATTAATATCAGTGACAGATCTTTGCTTAAGTAACTACTCAGTGGAGACCTATCTGCTGACGGCATGTTCTTGATTCCTATGTTTAAAACTGTGTTTGGCAAAATGCTTCATGTCTTCATCATAACAAACTATGTTGGTTCCTTTGTCACAGCAACATGATAGACTAAGTGAAATCATATAATCAACATATGAATATGTCATTATATGACATATGCTATGCTTCTGTGAGAGTGAGTTCTGTCACAAAAGTGAGATTTTATAGACTTAATGATCTTAGTTTTGGCCAGCAATACTTTTAAGTAACTTGATTGATATTCCAGTTCTGATGTCATGGACCTAGTTTTAGATGGCCATATGTGGAGATAGATCCATAAAAGAAGATATTCAGCTTTTAAAATTTTATGAATTATTATAAAAGCTTTGAAAGGATAAATTATTCAGGTAAAAATATTTCTAAATAACTCAGATCAGAAAAGTTCTGTCTCAAAAGAACACAAGTAAAAATAATGCGGAATATCTCTAACCATATTAAAAATATTAATATTTGATATGTTTCCATTTACTATTATTTTCTTTTTTCAGAGAATTTTATTAAATTATTATAGTACCTTATAACTTGAGATCAAAAGAATCTGCATTTAATATTTTATAGGGACAATTGTCTGTGTGGTCTCATGTTATCTTATTGGAAAATCAAAACTTGTTTTATTTTTCTTCTAATACTCCCCATGGCAAATCCCATATTCACATGGAAACTATTGGTTGAGATGGAGGACTGACTTTTAAGTGGGGGTAGAAGAAAAATACTATCTTATACCTATGAATGGCCCACCAGGGTATGCTTTGAAGATGGGATGGAGGCAAAACACACACTATATGTGAATGATTACTTGGGAACTACTTTCATGTGACTGCTGGAAAGAAGTTTTGTTTCTAATGGACAGACTTGATGACAGACCTGGGGCAATTTGACATCTCCATATACTTTCTTTCCTATTTTACCTATGAGTGTAGGCAAATGCTCTTCAATGAGTAGCTGTTGTGTACGGGAATGTATTTTTTGAAACATTTGTGCACTGGCTATAGACATTCCTTGAACATATTCCTTAGAAGCTTCTGATAACCTCTTAGTTTATAAGGGTCCATTTTCAAGAAGTATTTAACCTGAGTATATGTAAGGTTTCAGTCCCTCCTGCATAAAAAGCAAATCACAATAACCAGTGACAGCTGAGATTCAGGCAGGAGCTGGTCAAATTTTTGGAGATTCAGGCAGGAGCTGACTGCTTTAGCTAGACTCTAGTCAGTGGAAAGAAAACAGGAAGCCCCAAAAGTTATTCAACCTGATGGGTATCTCAGACGATGTGGGCTGCTCCCTACAGATATCTGCTGTTTTCCGTGGGGATATCACTTGACAATCTTCTCAACTGGGTATGAGACAACCAACACTTGGTCAAATCAGCAGGATAGATGTCATGCTTTCATACCAATTTGCTTTTGGAGGGACTACTAAGGATATCACACACGTGTAGAACATTGCTCCTGGACATCAAGGTGAAAGTCCAAAGATCCATCTTACTGCAGCTCATGGGCAGTTAGTGGCATTTTTCATTTTTCATTAGATATTAGACAGAATATTTCCTCCTTGTTGAAAAACCCTGAGGTCTGGTGTGGCAGAATAGGAATAACATTATGCACATTTTAGGTGATGCCAGATACCTATGTGTATACCATTAAATCCAATCTCGGCATTCAGATACTTACATTTAATTACTTGCAACTTGATACATAATCTGACCTGACTGTTCACTGCACTGCTCACTTACTTAAAGGAAGAAACTTCCTTTGTCCTTTAATTGTTGACTCTGTGAGTTATGTGTACAGTGAAACATCCAGCCATCATCTTTACTACAGTAAAAGAAATCTCAGGAAGAGCTCATCCCAACTCAGTTTAAATGCATGCTCACATCTAATTGTTCTAAGCCTATGTTAACATCATCAGAAGGGCTTTGGGGTATAATTCACTTGGCCTACTGCTTATATTTTCTTTAAGATGAAATTAATAGTCCCCTGAAAGTGGTGGGTTTTCTGTACTGACAATGAAGAGAGGGGTGGTGACTAGCTCTGAGGAAATGTCTGTACTAGAGCTGGTGTGTCCAGTGGTATGAGCCATGCTGGCTGTGACCACCCCCCAGCCAGCAGCCCTCTGCAAAGGGGTTCTGAAACAAAGCCTGCTGTACAGGGGCATCACAAATCCCAAAAGTGGTGAAGAGAGGCTGTGACGTCTGTCCTCTCAATTTATAATATTGGCTTAGCAAAAAAGCTGGGCTTGCTCTACTTGCCCACCCCTAAATCTCTCCAGGGAGGAAGTAGTAGGGTCTAATTCAAGTAACAATTGTTACCTTTTGTCACTACTTATTCTCTCTCACCCTTGACTGTGTATGGACTCACCAGTAAGAGTAAGAGAATCCCCATGAATATTTCTGTAGTTTCCCTCAATCAGATTTCCTTATCTCATGTTCAGATGATGGCATCTGAACACAACACATTCTTCACATCCTTCCTTTCAAAAAGGATCCACATTTCATCTTTTCTGAAACACAGTTCTTTCCATCATGATTCAACAAGAACTCTAACAACTTGGTTTTTCCCATCCATGAAGAACAGGAATTGTTTGCAGTTCTTTGAAGGTTAACTCCAATTACAGTGATATGCATGCACATAGGTGTCCTGACATACATAATTCAAGCTAAATAAAACTTCCCCCAATTTCAAATGAACAAGCCCACTGCTCACAGTATGGGGACAGATGCATGTCCATGGGGGTATTTGAACCTCTCCAAACTTCAGTGTTCAAGGGAGACAAGAATATAGGAATTATCAAGCTGAATAAGACAAAAAATTGCTATCCTATTCTACCATTAGCAGTATATATTTTATAAAAGGTGAAGAAAATCTTCCAAGTAGACTAATGAGGTACTGATATGGTAGCACTCAGGCTTTAATCTGAACTTAGACTAGGCAGTGGAAATTTAGTTTATATACTTTCAATTTCTTAAACTAATCATTCTATTTTCAGATACTATGATGATTTCAATGAGACCTCTTTACTGGAGACTTTGGAAAAGAAAACAGGTACTAGAGAACCTGAAATAAAAAATGTTCTCTTGGAATGTGCTGTACTATACTGTGTATGGAAAAACAATGCAAACGTAGTTCTCTCCCTTTAGAAAATTATAACTAAGGCTATACAAAATGGAGACCACATTTTCTTTTATTTGTAAACATCTAAAAGATTCTTTTGGCCTTATTTTTTTCATTATTTGTCTAGAGAAAACATTTTGATGACTTTTGACATCCTTTCACATGTTATATGGCTTGCATATATTATTTTGCCAGGCATAAAATGAAAGATAATACTGTTGTGTACATGGCCCATTGAACTGTAAACATAAGTAGCATGAAAGTTTTTATCCCTGCAGATTTCATTGTACTTGGTGGGATTGCTCCACCATGGAGGATCATCTATTCTGAATGAAAGTGCATTGAGTGATTTCACAGGGTTTGGTGGAAGAAATACTGACTTCTTCAAAATGTTCTCATTATGAAACCAGAGAGAAAATAGTATCCTATTTTAAGAATATTTGATGTGCATGTTGGCTATTGAGTTGATTTTTAAGCAAAAACCTACAGAAATAAAATTACTCCTATACTTTCATCAAACACAGTAACTTGCTGTGTCAGTTTTTCTGACCAGAAAGGTTGTCTTCAGCTCTCTAACACTTTTTATAGGCCTTCTCAGTATGATCTGCATGCTTATCTAGACTACAAGAACCTTTAAGGCTTCTTGCACTTAAAAGTCAATATGCTGAAGGCTTAAACTGAACTTCTACTCAAAATATCATAGGACATTGTGATCATGGTATTTTTCCAAAATACCCAGAGGCAGCTTACTGTATTGTCAGAGTGCTACAAGAACAAGAACACATCTGATCCTAGTAAGACTCATTCTATACTGGTGTGTGGTCCAATAGTTTATCTGTGTCCTAGAGGACTTATTTTTATTAGATTTTCTAAATCATTTTGCCCCTCAGGCTGACTTTGTTTGCAAAATTTCTTTTGTATCTTCAAAGACTGAGCTGCAAACACCAATGTAAATGCTGACAGAATGTGTGAATGATGTCAGAACATTTGTATTTCATCTTCAACTACCATTTCTTTTAAAGTCATAAGAATAAAATCACATCAAGACATCAAAAAGATTCATTGTCTACTGTTTGAGAGCTAAGTTTACTCCAACGTGTCCTATCCTTTCCTCATGTTTTTAGCTTCTTTTTTAGTTCAGTTTTCCCTCTCTGTAGATACTGTCTATAATTCTGTGCATTCTTTGCATGGTTTCTGTTATAACAGTTTTCTCTTAAACAATCCCTGACTAAATATGATAAACAATAATTTATTGTGCGGTTGTCATAAAAATGGGGGTTTTCCACCACCACCCTCCACAATGTATTACTTCTAACACCAGTGCTGATCAAAGAGTGGATGAACCGTGCCTTTGGCATCGACATAAAGGTGTCACCTATGCAAAATGAAATGCGTACCTTTAGGCAGTGATCTTAAAAAGGCTAGAGAAACTGGGTGATGGGAGCTTGAAGTTCAGAAAAAAAAAAAAATGCAAAGTGTTGTACCTGGGGAGCAACATAGGCGTAGGGATGACCATTGGAAAGCAGCTTTTCAGAGAAGGCAAAGTCAGTACAAAAGCTGATCATGAGCCAGCAATGCAGCCTTGCAGGAAAAAGGCCAGAGACATCTAGGGCTGTATTAGGCAGAGCTTTGCCAGCTCTGTCACTCTGCCACTTCCCTCTCTTCACCTCTAGGACTGACTTTTTTCTGTCATTGTTTCAGCTGCAATAGAGTTAATTTTCTCCCTAGTAGCTAGTAGCTGTGTTTATGATTTAGCATGAGAATAATGAAAACACACCAACCTTTTACCTGTTCTAAGTAGTGTTTGCCCTGTTTACCTGAAGTCAAGGACTTTTAAATTTCCTGTGTTCTGCCAGTGAGCAGGTACACAGGAAACTGGGAAGATGCATGGCCAGGACAGCTGACCAGAACTGGCCAAAGGAATATTCCATACCCTGGAAAGCCGTGCTCAGTGTATTTACTGGGTGGAATTGGCTGATAGGGACTGATCGCTGTTCTGGGCTGGGCATTGGTCAGTGGGTGCTGAGCAACCCTATTGTGCATCACTTGTCTTTTTTGGGTTTTATTCCTATCTCTCTTTTTGTTGTGCTCATTTATTTTTATGAATATCTCTATTATTATTATTATCATCATATTTTAAATCAAGTACTAATTTTATCGTATCTCAAACTACAGGTTTTACCCTTGTCTTGCATGTGGGGTGTAGGTGTTAGTGAATGGCTGCATGGTAGTTAGTTGCTGTCTGAGGTTAAACCACAATATTTTCAAACAATATCTGGAATAAAAATTGGATTATAACAGCTAATAGAGGATGTCTATAGTGCACTGGCTATAAATTTTCTGACTCTGTGGTGCAGTTAATGAAATTGAAGTACAGAATCACAAAAAACCCTTACACAATCCAGACAGCTAGTCATGACTTTCAAAAGTGTCCTTCTAGTAGAAGTATTCTTCCTTTTCTTAAAGGAGTAATTTAATTTTTCTATTAATTTCCCTGTTGCTGTATAATCAACACTGGAACAAAAGGTTCTCTGTCTTTCAATTTGTTTGGTTCCTCAGCTTCAAAAAACCACATCAAAATATCTTGCCACAGAATAAACATCAGCTGGATTTTCTTTCTGCATTCAACACATAACAGATTCTGCCAACTGCCAAGCAGAATATGGGGGAATGATGCCAAGTTCCTCCTTGACATACAACTGAGCCCATTAATAGTGAAGTAGATTTTTGGTGCGTTGCAAAATATTTTTCATGGTCTCTTGAAACATCTATTCACATCAAACCAAAAGGTACTGTAAAAGGCTGATATACAGCATTTGAGGTAAAATTGTACTATTGAAACCCATAATTTAATTGTCCAAGCCTTGTGCGTGCTATGGCATTTAGATGCTCCCTCTTTGTCCTCATTCCCTTGAGTTCACTACTAAGGACAGTCCTGCCGCTGAGTGCTCTGGCAGCAGAAGGAGCACCTCAGCCAGGGTTCTAATGCTGAAAACAATTATTATTTAATTAATTTCAACCCAAGATGTCGAATAACTTCACAGTTCTTGTATAATCAAAATTGAGAGGAAATACAGACTCTTTTCTGACTGCCTCTTTTACCTCTTGTTTTTAATCTATAGCATACTTGTGCTACCTGTTTTAGTCTAGGGGGTGGTAACCCCTGAGTCTTTTCTGATGTGGAGATTTTCTCCAGTACCTGGGTGTTTAAATCCTTTGTGCTGTTGATTGTGATCTAACACCTGCTATTTCTGCAAAATAGCATGCAAGAGACAGGAGACATTTGCACGCACTGAGATAGCACGAGCGATAACTCCAGTATCAACCATCTGCTAGACCCTTTGTTTTCTGCCTTTCTTTGTACTGAAGTTCAAACATTTTGGAATGAATAGGGGGGAAAATTGCACAAGTAGCTCCCCTACTCAGCTTTAGTTTCTTTATAAACAACATCTGCAGAATATGATAGGAAACAAAAACATCTGTTTCCAGTGGCTTTGCTGTATTCTGCTTTTCTATTGATTCATACACAAACCTGAAGCTGGGTTGTTTGAGGCGTTCTCTCCTTGTTTATTATGTAAAAACCCCAGGCAAACTCAATACACAAAGGTAACACACTCAAAAGTGGAACAGGTATTAGTAGGCCCAGAGTAAGCCTGAATCAACTTCATAACTTCTGGATCAAGCGTCTTTCATATAGAAATGAAAGCTGAGCTACCTAAAGAGAGAGAAATCCCAAAACACATCCGTTTTCTAACAGTAACACCATTGCTCATGGCAAGATTTATTGTAAAGTAGAGGTGAACTTTTGTCTGTATTGATTAGTTTCATCTGGTCTGTGATAATTAAATGCATTGGAAATCTGCTTGTTTGCCTAGCACACCAGTATGCCTGGTTCTGCTGTGCTGGTCTGTATTTCTCTTGGATATTGGAGAGATTCTGGGCAATACCTGTGTAACCCGGTGAATGGCTGTGGTTTCCCACTGCCTGTATAAATGCACTTAAATTAAGGTAGAATACTTGAAAATCCATGCTTTAAGAATTTTGAGTGGAAAACATTATTAAGTACTATTGTTGACCAAGCACAGTTTTAAATAAGGCCTCCTTTGTGCATGCAGAATTAAAATTTTTCCTTCATCTTACCAGGGCTTCCCCTCTCCCTCTCCCTTTCCCTGCTTAGCCTTATAGCTCAACATTTAAAGAATTCACAAGGTGTGTAGAAGTCAAGCTCTCACCGCTCTTTTAATAAGAGGGCCTCCCATACCCATTAAGAATTATGGTGCACTTGTCTACACTGTTCCAGCCCTTCTTTAGAAGCTCAAATCTTTCACAGAAAAAAATCCCTTTTCCAAACTGGCCTGCTCAGAGGGGTAAGAAAATATATGACACACAGCCCAGGGATACAGATACCCACCAAAAAGGAGATTGATGCTTTTTCCATAAACCTCATCACACTAAAAGAGTCACTGGACAAAGCAGAGCTGTTTGTGCCACATGCAGCAGCAAGGTAATGCATGTCCCTCTCCATCTTACTATTGATGACTTTAACATCCTTCTTAGTTAAGAGACATACTAATGGCACTTTCTAACTCTTTTAGGGATATCTTACCCTTTAAGCGGGTTTGGCTGAAATGCTTTTTATTTATAAAATTTCCTAGCAGTGCAGAGAGTTAATGCAGAGAGCTCATTCTCTCTGTAGACCCTGCAAGACATGTTGCCTACAATTTATCAACCCATCTAGCTTTCTTATCAAAAATCTGAAACTGAATATGCTCTTGCCTTTAACAACCTTCCAGGAACACAGTGATAAATGTTAATTTTTAACACAAGACTTTTGTAGACCAATGTAGAAGAGGAAAACATTCATCAAAAAAGGGTGATACCGGGGCATACTGATACAAAGAAAACAGAGAGAAAGAAAAAGTAATAAAATAGTCATGAGATAATGTTGGTTTTTTTTTTTCTCTTTTATTCAGTATAATTATAATATCAAGTACCTCAGAAATGTGAAGATATTATTTGGCCCATCTTCTGACAATATTTTTAGCCTGCCTAGATATATATAGGGAGACTTTTTTTTTTTTTTTTAATATGGTGCATACTGGTTTTTTTCCACATTTATCTGCTAAGACTAGGAAATCAGAAGCCCCAGAAAAAGAGCAGATAAATATGAAACCTATCATTAAACCAGGGGATTTTGATTTGAAGAAGAAATTGTGTAATTCCACTTGGGAAGGGACATAAGGCTCCTTTGTCTGCAACTCATGATAGAGCATTCCCTTCATAGCTGCAGGGCATGAAGGGAAGATAGGTTCTGCCTCCAACTCTGGCCTAATGCATCCCAGTAAGGAGGAGAGAGGAACCCCAAACAAAGGTAACTTCTCAAGTTACAAGTTTAAGGATCCTCTCCAACTTGCAATATGGCAAGTGTAGATGCATGAAGGGACTCCTTGTTGCTCGGGGTAGGTGTACATCTGCTATTTCCCACCCACAAAATCTTGTGCCAGCAGTTTCCAGCAAGGAACCAGGCAGGAGCAAGCCATGCAGCTGCTGGTAACCCAGCTCTCAAATCATAAGGGTTACAAGTAATTTCCAGGAGAGGAGGAGTTACTGTTGCATTTCTTCTCTTGTTGCCTAATACTGCTGTTTCAGTCATGAGATTAGTCAGTGATAGATCTGTACTTAGATACCCAGTGACAAAAGGTCAACCAGGGTCAAATCTTCTTTTCCCACAGAAAAATGTTGACTTCTTGGTCTTGGTATTTTGACAGGTTTAGGCCTGTGTGGCTTTTCCAAAAAACAATTGATTTTATATAGTCCAGTCTTTCAAGTATTTAATGAGCATGATCCTCTAGTTTCATCTTTGCAGTTTGCATTGTTTTCAGAAAAAGGGATAAGCAAAATAAACTATGTTTTGCATGGCTGAGTTTAATAAACATAAAAATGTAAGCTACTAAAAAAAAAAAAGCAAGAATGGTTTTGAAAGCTTTGTTAAATACACTCTGAGAAGATTCTAGGTTTATTGCAAAAGAAGCTATCATTTTCTGTTCAAAATTATGCATTTGATAGTTGAGCAAAGCATATTTCCAAATAAATTTAAAAGCACTATTGTTAAAAAAAAGGCAGACCAAAAAAAGGAAAGTAAAAGTTACAAGACTGGCTTCAATAAGTTCTGTTACTTGTTTTAGCAAAAACATTATTTCCTCCTATTCTTCCTTTCATTGAAAATCAGACATGAAAAACAAATGAAACAATAGAGATATTCAATATATCAATGTAAATTGGCCTGGTACTGCTATAGCTAGCACATAAATTGCATAAGATGGAAATATACATTATGTTTGTTCCACTGTTGAGAAAATACAGTTCAATTAGTCTGGACTACCACATGAACCCTTTCCCTTCCTTTGGGATATAATGAGGGAACAAGATATGGCATCTGAGGGACTCTTGCTTTTGAAGAACATGACAGGTTTTGAATAAATAAGAAAGAAGATGTGAAAATTATTGTGTACTCTTCTTCTCACTGTGGGGAACTGAACAGGCCTTTTCCTGTCTGGCTGTTTAATTTGCTAATTTGTAGAAGTTTCACTCTGAGAGATGGAATGCATACTTGTGTGCCCATCTGGGAAATGGGAAGGGATAGGAGAAGAGAGAGGAGGGGACAGAAGAAAAAGTGATGACAAAATGGTGGAAATTGGCAGATGGAAAGGGATGATTAGGGAAACCTCCAAGACCCTCAAACAATGAGCATGGTTAATCTTGTAGAGCTTCTATGGAGTGGGAGGGGTTCTTTTTAAGGGTGGGGAGATTTTTTTTTTTTTTTATGCCAGTAATTCCCTAGGTTTTATTTTCTTGGGGGACATTTAAAAAATAAATATTTGAGATATGTGTGTGTTTTATTTACTTTACTTCTGATCTGTTATATACAATGTAAGTGTGGTTGCATACATGCATTAAAAAAAAAACCAACACCTTTCTCTATATAAAACATAATACAAGATACAGCTTGTACTAAAATCTTATATTATTATAACTTTTCTGTAAATCTGCTTAAACAGAACAATACAACATGATTTTCTCCTCTTTAGTTTTCACAATAAAATTTCAGGAAAATGTACTAAAACATTTTGTATTCAGTTAGTAGCTACCTTTGCAGGAACCACATGATGTGGGTTGAAGAGCAAGCAACTAAGCAATGTATTTCATGCTTCCCTCTTTATTCATAAAATCATTTCTGAAACAGGTTCTTGTTTGTTGTAATTTACTATAACTTCTTTCTTCTTATGCAATAATGCCAATTTATATCATGTAAGAGCTGAGCTGAGATAGTTTCTGCTCATCAAATTTTATGGACCTTGAATTAGCTTAAAATTCAATACATTCTTACAGTGCTATTGAAACTTTGCATGGTTATCCTCCAGAAAAAAATCCAGAAGTGTGCAGTGTACAAAAAGCACCCCCCAAACTTACACACAACGCAAAATTGTTTTCAGGATTATGGGAAATCCTTTGCTAGAATGTTAATCTTGTTAGTGAACAGTCAAATCTGTAGCAATGTAAAAAAAAAAAAAAA
>VWYO01000330.1:80020-107659 GCA_013400275.1 Rhadina sibilatrix
AAAAAAAAAAAAAAGCTTGGGAAATGTGGCTGAACTGTCCTTCCAATTAAGTTTCCCATTTACTGGCCAGAAAATTTCTGTATTTTTCCTTGTAAAACAATCTGGAGCACCTAGACAAAGATTTTGACACTTAATGATTCATATTATTATTTACTGCTCTTGAAAAGATCTGGAATTGAAGTTTTTAAAGCACTAAATTAAAACATTTTACTTATCACAGTAATTTTCTGATACTTGCAATTACCAATGTGCACAGTAAATTAGAGTGTTTGCATAATGAAAGCAAGTGAATGGGAAGGGTTAGCCAACTGATAAAGCCATTTAATGACTGATTGATATGCAGGTGATTAACTAGATGATTCAGCATATAATCACACTATATCTGCTTATCCATATGATAGACGCATCAACAGTTAAAATTTTTTTACAAAATTTGCTTTCAAATAACATGCAACATAAGTGACATGGACGAACTCAGAATAGTCAAGAATTTTTTTCTGAAGTCTAATTGCTTAGTATATTGCATTTTAAATTTGAAATTAAACATACCTTAAAAGATGGTATGTTTAGAAAACTTTAGAATATTTTTCTGGACTTATTTTTAAAACTTGTTAGAAAAAAAACCCAAAACCCCCATTTTCTAAAGAAAAGCAAGATGCAATATGAATAAGAAGTCCTGATTTGTGTCTACAGCTGCTGATTGCACTAAACCCCAGTTCAAAACAAATGAAACACAGTTAAACATAAATACTCTTCAAAATGAACTTCAGCTTTCTAAAATAAAGCCTGTAAGATGCTGACTACTCAAAAACTGTAAGATATGGAGGACATGACCTTCAGAGGAAACACTTGAAGCCCTGCTGTTCTGGAGGAAGCTGCCTACACAGAAGTATCTGCAGGCTAAAATATGATTCAATACTTTACATCCTCGCTCTTCTCTTCTTAAACGTGGGCCTTATTCCTTCTCTAAAAAAACCTTTAAGGCATGCCATAGAATGCAAAGTTACGCAACAGAAATCTCTTTATATGAGACAGCAAAATCTTTATTTTCTCTCCTCATTTGGGAGGAACAATGGTGTAGTTTGCCCTGCTCTACAGACTCCATAAGCAGAAGGACTAAATCTCAGCTCTGCTGACATATATTATGGAGGTGCTCCTGTGCTCTCCTGTCCACAGCAGGAAAATGGAGCTTAGGGATAAACCTCAATTAGAAGAGCAAATCCTAACTCTATAAATAATCAGGAGTTTGTTTCAAACACTGGAGTCTGCACAAAAGATCTTAATTGTTGGGATCTCCTGAAAGTATAGATCTAAAAACACAGCCCAGTGTCTTTCTTGATGTGAATCGTATCATGATGACTTTTTCTATTCAGTCACTCTCCCAAACTCATCAGGATTTTTATGCAATTTCCTAACACCTTCTGCATTATGCAGCTTTTATAGCACCACATACATGTCATCATTCATTAAAGCATGGAAGCCAGCAAAAGGAGCTGTAATGTTGGGTGCTGGTATCAGGCAGGCAATCTCAGCTGCTTTGCCATCATTATTTTCAGCTGCTTCTGGAAAAGTGAAGATTTTTTCCAAAGGCCCTGGTTTCTCACTGTTCTTCCCTTCTTCTTGCTGGCTTTCTGCCTCAGTGATGGACTCCAGTTCTTCATATTCTTGTTTGGTTTGCAACACCACATGGTCATTTTTGTCTAGCCATTCCTAGAAAAATTAAAATGTTAATGTTGGCAGATATCAGTTATCTGTCAAAAGAAACCTGGTTGTACAGATACCAATTACCAATTTTCCTTTCATATTGGCATCTTTCCGTGATAAGCCACAATGGAGAAGATGAAAAGGAAGCAATGTAGTGAAGCAGGACATAAAATAGCAGGACAGAAGAAAGACAAAATGGCAGGAAAGCAAACAGGATTCCAGAACTGCATACACACTCCTACTTATTCTTGAGATCACATAAAATACATTTTATTATTTAATTAGGGCCCTTAGAAAACCTTGGATGTGTAAAATATCTGCTGTTCCCTCTTTGATAGACTCATGCTTTCTTTGACCCAAGCCCTGACTTAGATGAAGATTTAGGCAACATATCATATCTGTATTAATGCTTCAGTACTAATTTGAATTTGTATCTTTTTTCTTCTCTTTGAGTTTAAAGCTATCTTTTACATAAAAAATTTTCAGCTTGTCACTGAAAAATTATTCCTGATTTTTGACATTCCATTTGGTTTGAAAATGTAAATATTTAACCTGTTTTCCCTTTAGAGGAACTTACTAGCAATTATGGTGAAGACTAAGGACAGCTAATACAGAAAACTACACCACATATGTGATGTCAGGGACTCATAAGAAGCCTTAAGAAATTTAATAGCCATTCCATGTCTAAAGGTTTTGTGAACATGCACCTCTGTGGTGAAGAGATGATGTTTCCTACTGTGACTGACACCTCCAAAGGTGTGAGTGCCATCACTGTGCCAGCACTCACACACTCAGCACTTCACAAACATAAGGGACAAGATCAGGTTGAAGCAAGCTCCCTGACCTATCATGTGCAAGAAAGGATGCAAACACTACAGTGTCATTTCAGTGGATGTTGTGCTTCTTGACACCCTTTAAGTTTTCTCCAGCAGTTTCTCTGTCTCTATAGCAAGTGTCTTTTCACAGTCCCAAAACAGCACTACACTGATTTTATGAGCTCTGGCATTTGCTCCGTGGATCCTCTTGGTGATGCTGCAGAGGGGGAAGGGCTTGGGGGCTTTTATCTTGAGTTGGAGACTTCCCATGGTAATGTCTGTGCAGAGCAAGAATCAGTAGCTACTTTCAAATTATTCTCAATGTTGAGGAGTTTACAGCCCTGCTAAGAAGGTGACTTTTACCTGTAAGTTTCCATTGTGATCATTGAAGAGATCAGCAAATGGGTATTTTGGGTCTGGTATGGCAGGCAGGACTGACATCTGAACCCTGCAAGAAGGAAAAAAAAAATACAAATTTATGTTTTGTTATAACATAGTTATTCATACAAAAATCTCCTTCAGCACAGTTCTGCACCCACAAATATATTTTACATTTTATATTTTACTCTGTTCTTGATTTCTTTTAAATGTTTTCTAAAATCAAAAAGTCAAAAGTTATAACAGTCTGATAGCATCAGGCTATGAGACTTTTTTGATGAATTTTCAACCCAACCCCAGTCTAGCAAAATCCAGACTTTATACAAACTTCCAGCTAGTCAGCATGTGCCATTCTGCTCGATGTAGTAGCCAGAGCTTGCATTCTCTGGTTACCTTCCCCTACACAGAGAAGATGGTGTAGCAACCAGCTGTATTGGCTGACTTAGTGAACACAAACATAACTGTGAACCAGAGAAGTGCAGGAGAAAAAACTCAATTTATGAACTAAAAGTGTAGTTAGGGTCACAAATACTTTCATCTCTGAAAATACGTCATTTTTGGCTTTTTTTTCGCCACCAAAATGCCAAAATCTTGGGTCTTTGTGAGTTTGCTTGTTGTTTGATAGTTGTTTGGGGTTTTTTTAATTGTAAATTCTAAACATGAAAGGCATTATTCAACTGCCAATCTAAATATTGATATAGTTTCATGAAAGTTGCATGCACTCAAGTTTCCTTTTCCTACTGCAAGGAGATATATTGATTGCTTGATGAAAGTTGCACAAAAGAATGTCCTTTCAGAAGAAGTAGCCAGAAAAATTGGCTTCTCAGGATTTAACTAGATTTCAGGAAGAAAAAAAATAAAAAAAGAAGAAATTAAGTGGAAGAAACACAATTTTATCCTGAAACATTATCCTTTACCAGAATTGTTCCAGTTTTGCAAATTAAAGGCCTGGGTGTTTGGAAGGCCAGGATTCCTCAAACAGGGATTAAGCTGCTGACTTCTACATCTTCACCATTACTTCATTTATCTGATAAGAATTTTCATCACTAAGAGGCTTCATCCAGAACAATAGCTCTATTTTCATGACGTTTAGCAATAATCAATAACTCTATATTTACCTCTGCCATTTACACAGAAGAATCAGGAGGAAAAGCATCATTAAGAGTACTGCCAGCGAACAACTTAAAACAATTACTGTTTCTGACTGAGGAGTTGCATCATCATCACATGAATCTAAGAATAATTACAAAAAGAATATGTCATAAATTTTTTTTGCTTTAACTGTAAATGTTCTAAACCATGCTTAAATATTGACGTTTCTTTAAAAAAGAAAAACAAAACAAAACAAAACAACAAACAAACAAAAACCAGAAGTTTTTAAGGACAAATAAGACAAGTTTAATTGTTCAATTGAGACTGAAAAGAAAATATCTGCTTCCTCAAACCTTGCAGCAAAATAAAAATGTGTTTTTATTTATCTAAATTGACCTGGTACAGGACAACAGAGGAGGCTTGTATAATGCAGTGCAGAGGCATTATGAATGAATCAGGTATTTCTACTCACCTTCATCACATTGCATTGACTATGATAAAGCAACTTTGTGCTAAGATCTGTATTACATACACCTACTTACAGTCACTAAAGCTGCAAATACAAGTTTACATGTAGCCCAAATGTCTTATCTCCCAACAAAAACAAACAAACAAACAAACAATCCCAGCAAAAAAAGAGACAGTAAACCACAAGAGTTGATACCAAAAAAGTAACAAGTGGCAGGCTAACACCTTACATGCAAATACATAAAACTATAAATTTGTGCATTTTTCTGCATTCTCAGTGTTCTTCTTGCAGCTTTTGTAATGCAATCTCAAACCTCTGCCTCCCACTACAGGCCTTCTGGTCGTCACAAAAATGCCAAAACCCTGGATGATTATTGATACAGGAGAAACTGTCTAGCCTGTTCCATCTCTCTGCTCTGTTTAGCTGCCAGGAAAAAACAAGTAAAAACTGTGACCCCCTGGAAAGTGAAGTCTTCAGAGTTTATGAAATTTCTTGAAACTTCGTGGCTTCATCTGATTATAGGAGTCTTCATCTGATTTGGAGTCAACATTGTCCTTATGTCCTGAAGAAAACTGCTTGTCCCAGTGAAGAGGCTGTGTCAATGTCACTTCTGACCCAGGGGCACACAGAACGTCTTATCCACTAAGACTGTGTCCTCTGCGATGTCCTTCCTCATAGGTACCTGCTGACAGCTACTGATCAAATGGTTCTGGTAAGGCTGATAACTTGTCTGCTCTCAGAGATGCAGAAGACATTGTCCTTATTTCTTAAGGGCATTTTCCAGCCACACCTGAGGACATGCTTGGGGGCTCACAATTTGCGTAGTGGAAGAGTCTTCTCTGTAGGTCAGCACTGTGGCCATGAGTGCACAGGCTAACTGTGGTCCAGGATTTCATCCCAGCTTTGTGTAGATAGATTGTCAAGTGAGCTAATAGCCCATTGCACTTCACAGAACTCAGGTCTTGCTAGACAACTGAGGACTTCATAATTCTGATAAAGCTTAGTGGGTGGCATTTTGTGCTTAGGTAATATAAATGTGTTGGTATGGTGTACAGTCTTTCTTTTCCTACAGAAAATCTGGGGTTTGGTTTTGATAAGCAATAGGAATACTGTTTACATTGACAATTAATGTAATTAATGTCAGTCATCCTCAATTAAATGCAACTGTCTGGTAGGAAAGCAGTGCTGATAACTTGCTTTGCTTCCCTTCAATCTATTTTTCCCCATCCTCCCCGTTTCGATCAATCCAGCACCCTCGAGCATCAGAGTTCTGTGACCTGTGGTCCTGTAGTTAGACTGGATGTACTTGCAAAACAAACTGCCTTCAAAAATCGGACACCGGGGATTTTCTTAAGAGTTCATATTTGATGTCCAAATATCATAAATGGGCACTCCCCTTCAACACCCACATCCACAGAGCCCTAATGCATCATGGCACTGGGGGATCCTTGATGCTATTGTAACACAAATAATAACACTCTTAACTTTGCTGCTTATGACATATATTGATAGTTTCAGGGGCCATCAGGAACAAAATAGACAGAGTTAAATTAAACAGGTGCAATTAAACATTCAAGTGAACTTTCTCTGATAACTCAAAATGGAGAAGAATAGCATATTAATTCACTGCATGTCCTCAGCTTCTTTTGCAGTCACCTCTTCTTCTTTTGCACTTAGACAATATTTATGTGCATACATATATATATATATATATTAGCTGTTACCTAATAACGTGCCATTAATCCAAAATGTTTCAGCTTCCCAGTCACTGCTGTAATTAACCACGTTGCAGTATGGTACTAGCCGCCTCAGTCTGATCCGTAAAGAGTAGCACTTCCTTGGATCAAAGCCTTGCTCTTTGATGCTGCAGCACTTACTAGTTCTGGACTGAGAAAGAAGGTTTATCATTGTTAATTCTGGTTTTCAAGACAGTGCTTCACGATGCGACCCTCAGTCAGGATCGCAGCTAGGACAAGGGATAGGCCAATGCAAAGCCTCAGAACTGAATGTTAGCTTCTCTGAGTTTAGAGGAATACTACTTTTTGATTGACTTTTGACTATTCATATCCATTCCTTGTTGTATGGTACTGAGTTGAAGGTGCTAGCAACCATTGCATAGTGCACTACGTTACAGTTGCATATCTTCAATACATAAAGACACTCCAATCCATCAAATACAATTTATATTTGAGAATGGAAAGGTTTAAGTTAGTGAAATAATATTTGGAAATACTTAACAGCTAATTTTAGAATAAATAAAAGTCCTGTGTGAATTCTTTTTTTTTTTTTTAATTTTATTTAATTCGTTTTTCTTTTTTTCCTCTCTTCCCTAATCTGTTTTCTGCCTCTATCTTTCCAAACTCCTTTTTTCTGAAGTATGCCTTTTCCTTAGATTGCCCTCAGCTCTTAGTGTGGGAGCTGCCTTTAACTTGTAAATTATTTCTGACATGGAAGAAACCCAGGGTTCTAAAAATCTAGATTTTTTGCTGCTAGCAGCTATATTTGAAAATGTAGGATGGGAGAAAATTTGGAAACAACTGTATTTTATAGTCTATGGATATGTAACTTCCAACTCCTTCTAGTGTTGATTGAAAGTGTCATGTCCAACTGCTTTCAATGTTGATTAAAAAATGTGACATACAACTCACTTGCCATTCTTTTTCAAACTTGCTTTTATACTGAAGCTCAAGTCTCAAGCACCATGCATTTCTCTCTGGTTTATTACAGCTTACAGTAACAGTGTCCTCTTGCCAGAAGAAGGTTACATTTTCTGGTGGACTGGGCTTTACTGAGAAGAAGAGAAACAAATTTTACTATAGTGTCCTAAAAAGTACTTTAAAGTTAAAATAATTTTCTTCCCTTCTTGGCTCAATATTTCACTGAGTAGTAAGAGATGAAGGTGGACTTTCTTCTTGGAGGTTCTGCTTTTTCCTGTGACCTCCCTATTAAACATCAAAATGGAGCTTGACACCTTGACACTCACCATTTGAGGTGCCACATTCAAAAGCAGTAACTGTCTCAGGAACCTACTGTAGCTACTTAAGGAAAGGACTTCTGTCTCTCAGTCTCCCTGTAATCCAGACAAAGAAACAAGCTCCCTCATGGGAAATGAAGTCACAAATTCAGTACCATAAAATCTCCAAAAGAGACTTTTGTAGCTACTGGAGGCCATGTGGGATATGATGGGGCATCTGCAAAAGCCCTGGGTTCCTACCTATGGGAAAATGAATCTGCCCCTCACTGTTTTCAGAGGATCTGAAGACAACTCCATGGTTTGACCTACACAGCTGGTAAGTCTTCAGTGGTGGGAAATAAAGGGGTGAGAAGAGTGCTACCTGCTTTCTCAATCCTATTAGTTGCCTCTGCCTTCCTAATTTAAAGACTTCAGCCTGATCCTTGATATTTGTCCTTTGTTACCTAACCCTTTTGAAATTAATTTTGTTATTCATGGGTGTTCAATAGTGAAAATTTGAGGAACAGGCTGCACTTTCCCATTATTTAAGAGATATCGGTAAAATTAAGAGATATGAAAACATTCTCAAAGATTGATGCCTTGACAGGTTTGTGTTTAATCCCTTTTGCTAAAACATTATTAATAAATTTGGAATATATATATATTTTCAGATAACTCTCCATTGTATATCTTTTGTGTAATTGCAATTTTTAAAAAATCCCCTCCACTTTGAATGATGTAGGTATGGGAAATTCCAGAAGCTTTTCATAAACTAATCTCACACTAGATGTTGAATATGTATTTGGGGACAGGAAAGGTTTAATAAAAACAGGGACATCATCTCTTTACTAGTAGTTGGATGTCCCTTTTACTCTGCCAGACTATACCATAGCCACTCAGCTAATTTCTATTGGCATCTAATGACGGCTTTGTGACAGCATCTTTGACAAGAAGCAGTTTGCTGCCTTGCATTGCATGAAAGATGGCAAAAGAATGAAGGCTGAAAGTAGGAGAAAGATCACACATTCAGCACTAAAACAAAAAAAACTATTATTAATTTTCTTGATTGGCAGGCACACACTAGACAAAGAACACTCATATATATATTTAGTATTTTCATTTGGATTTTGAAACTGTATTTTGGGACAAGTCTGACAGTCCTATGTTATCTCATTTAACTGCAGCTGCACACAAGCCTATGTAAGGATTAGTGACAGCAGAGTACAAAAATCAGCATGAAATAACTGTAGTTTTATTTTGATGTAAACAGTAAAACCATTTTATATGCCTTATAAATGATTTCTTCTCCAACTTAGAGAACTTGAAAATCTGCCAAAGTAGTCATAATTTTCATACTTACTGTAAAAATCAGCTTTTAATTTTTTAGAAAAAAGCTCTTCACTTCCATTGCTGTTCCTGATAGAAATGGCAAGGGTAGGTCCTTCTGTCTTAAAAAGACATCCAGAATTATAATCTTGATCCAATAAATAGGTGGTGCATGGCTTCCAAACTTTTTGCTTGCCTTCACCAAATCTGTAAATGAAATAATATTAGTAAATGGAAAACTTAACGATTAACACGAATCAATTAATTTTATTACTCTCTTCCTTTTTTTCTTTTTTTCAAATGCTACACCAAGGAAAGTCTGAGCATGGTTTTTCTTGAAGTCACAAATTTCATAGTGGTGTGAGGGAATTCATCACAAACTTCACCAAAATTACAGCCCTGGGTTTTGATGCTGTCTGAAATAATCAAGTTTCGTTCATGCTATTATTTTCTAAGAAGAGAATGACTTGCTCAAACAGATGCCCTCGTGATCCTGTTTTCAAGACTGTATTTTGAAAAGTTCTTCCACATATACAACCTAGAAAGAAAAGACAAGCACTATGATTGCTTTTAACTAAAATATTACACTTCTGTTAGTCATTAATGATGTCAGTTAATAAGGCAAATATAGACACATACATGGAAAAACCACTTTCAATGGTGTAAAAATTGACAAAGCGTTGACATTTTGCATAATGACAGAAGAGGGACAAATCTTTCAGATCACATCTGTTGTGACTGATTACTCACCAGGTTTATTGATTTGTACACTTCTATGGTTGTGGATATAAACAGGTTTAATGTTGGATATTAACAAATGTTACAAGCATTTCTAGTTCACAGAAGTCTCAAATGGACTTGGATATTTCATTCTCCCTAGGTAAACCCTTTAACAAGAGAGGAATAGGCACCAACAATACTCACGTGTAAAAAAATGACACATTCTCATTATGAAAAAGCTCTCTTGTTGCCCATGAGATCTGCATCTTCTCATTATTGAAGTTGATTATTTTGGTATTGATGGCATCTTTCCCACCTGCTCAGGACATTTATGGAGAATATGATTTCAGGAGTGAGTATGAAAAGCATCCCTTCACGCTAGTACTATTTTTAAGATATCTATGCAATAGGCTTAGATGATTGTAAAAGAGGAAGACATAAGAACATTCAAAATACAAGGAAATAGAGTAAAATAACTTAGAGAGGTTACAATTAGAATTCCAAAATTATGAAATGAAGGCATGCACAGTGACAGGAGAGAGAGACGTGGCCACATGGTCCCAACACCAAAAAATGTTGACTGGGCCACATTCACTCACTGCATAAGGCCTATACCTTGAAAACAATTTTCCCCATAAACCCTGCTGAGGAAAGCTGCTTGGGAACTAATATTATATGGAACATCTCTGCAAACTGTCAGATGTTTGCTGTAAGAAGCAAAGAACTGCCACCAGAAATGCAGACTAGTCAAGACCCAGAGGAACACAGAGCAGATCAACACAAATAGATGTATTGCATATTTGATCTATGGCCCGTTCCACCTTAGACAGAAGCACAACCCTTTAATGTCCTTTGACTGCACACAGATATTTCCTCTCTGATCATCTCCTTGTTACTGTTCTGGCTAGGGACACAGGACACCTAAATCAGACACTGAAGATAAACCTGACACTGAAGAAATGGAGAAATTAAGAAGGCAAAAGGATTAGAAATCCATTCTATATCAAAATTATTTTGCATTCTATAAAATGTGAAATTGTGTTAACTTGAGTGAATAAAGAGTAAGAAAACGTATTATCAAGAAACCACTTGAAGGTAAAATTTTCAGACTTCTCTCCCCAGCTGTGAAGTGTTTACCTCTAAAAATCTTTCCTGGAATACTCCTGTCTAGAAGGAGAATAGAGGATTTTAGCTTCACTGTGTACATTTTATCCTCCTCTGGACTTTTGAAGGGGTTTAAAATTTTAAAATATTTCTTATGAGTCTTCATCATATCCAGTCATTCTGATTACTTCATAGGAATCAAGCATAACTATTCTCATGGTTGCTAACTTTTGCTCTGTAATCAACACAAAGAATGTGAGACGTGGGTTCAAGTAAGTATTTTGCCTGTTTTCATACCTATATCTGTGTCTAGGTGCTTTACGACTGCTCTAATTAGAGTTAGGACATTTTTGTGGAGATATATTTGTAGTGTAACGTAGTTTTGTCAAAACCATTCAAGACAATTATGGCAAAAATCCAGGACATACCTTATTTAACAATAAATAGGAAGTTAATTGAAATGGAATAGAAATTATAATAAACGATGTGGTGATATATATATATTATTTCCTGTGCTCCAATTTTAAAGAATTTCATAAAAAGTCAGTTTTGCTATAATAAAGTAGGTATGTAGGACAGAATCTCATCAATTTTTATCATTATAGACTTTGTTTTCAGAGCTCTAGTCAGAAAGATTTTCTTCTGTGCTTCCTAATTTCATGAGTTGTGAAGCCTTTTTAGATGTAGTATGAGTTGTAGTTTTTGTATATGTATAGTAGGCATTTGCATGTATCTTTTCAAATTATAACATGTATATTTTACATCATTTAAATTTCATCATGAAGACATACATAACCTAAGTGAGTTTCTTTAAAGTTTAGATTAAATTGACATCAAATCCTCTGAGGACATATACAGTTTATCTAAAATAAATTTTTTTCTTTTTGATGGTGTTTCCCTTGCCATTAACTGAAAATGTGTTTGATTTTGAGCAAGTATGCACCTATACTTCTACAGGCAGAATCACTTGGATCTTCTGTTAGTGGAAAGAGAATAGAAGAGACCATTTCTCTCCCTTTGATGAATTTTTTTTTTTTAATTCAGCTATCACATCACTGATCATTCTCAGCTGATATGTCCACTTTCCCACAGTAATTGCAAATATTTAAGGCCTTCTTATTATGATCCTGGAGGCATACAATACTCCAAAGCCACACATTTATAATTATTTTTTCTATTATAATAATGGATAGATGAAAACTCAAATTGTTATGAATAGGCAGTCCGTGGGCTAAAAGAGGTGGCACAACTTTCTGTCTGAGGATGACCTGCTGGTGTACTTAGGTATGCAGCATGCTGCAGTGCTGCAGGATGCATACCAGTGCCCTGGAGCAAGGGCTTCGGAGAGAATTGTCCAAGCCTACACTTTCTGTAAAACCAGATGGGGGCTGGTAAAATTCTGCACAAGACTTGAACCTCACAGGCCCTGCTGGACATCTAATTCTTCTCAGGACAGAGAAGCATGGAAAATAGCACTAAGTATGTGGAGAAAATAGTTCTACAGGGAAAAAAAAAGAAATTCCCTTGAGCAAAAAATTATGCAAATACAACCATGAGCAAGAATATGAGCGCGTACTTTCCACCTCCTTTCTACTTTTCAAAGTTTATTACTGAGAAAAAGTACTACTGAAAGGGAACATGTAAGAAGTCTAAATGTCATGGAACAAATTTTAAAAAAAGGGAGAGACAGAATATCAATTTTCAAAGAAAATAGAATGAAACATGCATGTACTGGAACAGTTGCAACCTCATTCATGCACAACAAAGAAGAAAAACCACTTTTGATTTCCTTACACTGACAAAACCTGATAACTAACCACAAGTTGAACTTCCACATATTGCAGTACACTGTACAGAAACTACTGGAGAAAAAGACCCAGACCTGAACCTATAGTCTTTAGTTACCTTTAATACTACTGGTCAATGAAGGACAGTTTCATTTTTTAACAGGAACATGTAAGCAAACATGCAATTTATGCACGAGACTGCTGAATTGAACACAGGGCAGATAATGAATACAAAACATCTTTTCCAGGAGAGGAAAGACAGCAAGTGAAAGTTTTTTATAGACATTTTGAGATGAGGTATAATTCTTACAGCAAAATTGTTAGAATCCACCAAATGGAGCACTTTGGGGTTTTTTCAGAAGATCACTGACCATTGCCAGGCATCACAACACTGCATAAAATAAGCCTCACAACTCTTATTTTCAAATTTTGTTCCACAAAGGCATGCCATCAGCACTGCATGGCTATAGGTGATTGCCATCTCAGGGCAGAGAAGACACCTTCCCTCACAGGACAGCCAGTCACTCACAGGGAAAATTAGCCCTGGGGAATCAGGTGGTACAGCATTGTCAAAAAATGTTATTTACCATACGTTTGGCAGAACAGAGAGCTGATTTATAGGTTGATAGAATGAGATAATAACTTTAAAGAATTTCTTTTTCCTTATAAAATTTATGACAGGGAACTTGTGGGAAATTAACTGGAGTGAAGATTAAGTTTTGATGTAGGTATTGAGCTTTATGTGTGATTTCTGTAATAATGCATTTGTCTTTGACAAGCTATAAATAATGGCATTGCAGACAAATACCTAAAACAGAGATGTTCTTAGGCAGCCAAATGACTGGTCTTTAATAATTTTGCTCTGTAATAATATTTTATCTTGATGCTTTCTCAAGAACAAAGTATTGCTGATCTTTTCCCATAGTGTTTGTTCATTCTTTCAGAGTACTAAATGCAGAAGTCTTACCTTGAATGTGTTTAATCCTTATTTTTTCAGTGAAGGCTAGTCTTTTCTGGTTGCAATCTACTCTGTTAGAAAACTTTCATAGAAATCTGTTATCTTTTGTTTTTTAGGAAACTATTTTCATTTCTGCTGGATATTAATTTTTGTTTGGTTCAATCTTCTAATAAAAAAATCACTAAATATTGGAACACATGAGGTAAAATACACACAGAAATATTGCTAGCTGATATATAAATTTCTAAATAAATATATGGGGATTTGAACTTACCAGAAAATTGTGACTGAGAAGCCACAAGGTTGCCCAGTATGAAGACCATTGAGTATGCTTGAAAGATGAGTCTCATGGTTGGAATGACACAACAGACTGTGAAGAAATGAGTGATCATAATCTCTGGATTTACTATTTGATCACTTTATACCAGATGCTGGAGGGAAGTGGAGGAGATGACTACAGGAAATAAAAAAAAATGGCTTATCTATAGCTACAAACAAATCAGAACTGCAGGACTTCCTCCATACAATGTAAAAACAAATCCTCAGTATATGAGTATCTCTTTTTCCAGCTTTATCTTCTCACAGCTGTATCAGTCAGAGGAGACCACAGCCCTGATGCAAACCAGGACAAGGTGTAGTAATGCACCCCCCACTCCCAAGTGGATAGTTCTGCATAAGGAAAGGGTTTGGGTTTCCCTTTGTACATTTTAGGAAGTTTAGCCAGAAATTTTTGTGTTTCTCTCTTTGTTTCTCTGTGCCAGGAGAGGAGCACCTGTTGGCCCTTGTCACTTCTTGTCAAAACCTGTACCTCTTCCTATTGATGGTTGATCCATCCCCGACCATTAGGTAGAAAAGGTGACAGAACAAGGGGTCTCGTGGCATTTTTGGGGTGTTGCAGCAGGTGTAGGATCTGTCCTTACACTGTGCTCAGCTTTGATCTCTGTTTGTAGTTTTTGTATTATTTTGCATTGTTTTATTAAACCTTTTTGAATTACAAGGCACAACGATCATGCGGTCCTGCTAATTATTACTAAGCCAGCACTCCTGAATAGAGCTGGACCCTCAGAGATTATGTGAATACGAACTCCGCAATGAGGTACCTGTGCAGAGGTGTTACCACACAGAATCACAGAATCAATCACAGTCACAGAACAGGCAAGGCTGGAAGGGTCCACAGTGGGTCATCTGGTTCAACCTCCCTGCTCAGATAGGCTCATCCCAGAGCACATGGCACAGGACTGTGTCCAGATGGTTCTTGAATATCTCTGGTGAGGGGGACTCCACATACTCTCTGGACCATCTGTTCCAGTGTGCAGTCACATGCAGTGAAGTTCTTCCTCATATTAAGGTGGAATTTTCTGTGCATCAGTTTCTGCCCATTGCTTTTTGTCCTATTGCTTGTCACCCCATGAAGAGCCTCACTGTATCTTCTTGACACCATCCTTCCAGATACTGACAGACACTGATGTGGCCTCCTCTCAGCCATCTCTTCTTGAGGCTGAACAGGCCAAGCTCCCTCTGCCTTTCCTCTAAAGAGAGATGTTCGTGTCACCTTATCCTCTCTGTCACCCTCTGCTGGCCCTTCTCCAGGAGCTTCACGTCTCTTGGGCTGGGGATCCCAGAACTGGACACTCCAGATGGGACCTCACCAGGGCTGAGGGGCAGGATCACCTCCCTCGGCCTTGCTGGCAATGCTCTTCCTCATGCACCCCCGGACACCACTGGCCTTGGCCCCAAGGACACACTGCTGGCTCAGGGACAGCTTCTTGTCCACCAGGACCCCCAGGAGCAGAGCTGCTCCCCAGCAGGTCAGCCCCAGCCTGTGCTGGTGTCCGGATGCAAGACACTGCATTTGCCTTTGTTGAATTCCAGATAGTTCTTCTCTGACCCTCTTTTCAAGGGGTCAGAGAAGAACTGTCGAGGTCCCTCCGAAGGGCTGCACAGCCCTCTGGGGTATCGGCCACTCCTCCCGGCTTTGTGTCATCAGCAAACTTGTTGAGGAGACACTCTGCCCCTTCATCCAAGTCATTGATAAGTTAGTTAAGGAATATTTGGCCTAGTATTGAACCTTGGGGGACACCACTAGTGACAGGCCTCCAACTATACCCTACACCATTGATTATGACCCTCTGGAATCTACCATTCAGACAGTTCTCAATTAGATAATTTTTTGCTAGCTTGCCCTGAGCTTTTTCTGTACTTGCATCAGAAAATGTACAGTAACCTTCTTCTCACGCAGGGGCTCTCTTGGGCAGATGGTCAAGTCACTCATGGTGCATGTGAAGTGCCCTGGGCACACATACCATGCTGCCTGAGTCCCCTGAACTACATTTTACTGCAAATTTCTCGAGTAGAAGCTTGTCTGCCATGCCTGGTACTAGGTATGAATGGCTGGGAATAAACCCAGAAGTGCTGCCATGATTTTTTAAGGCTTGTTTTCAGTCCTCTTAGATATCTACCTAAAATGGTCACTGTCCTTTTTAACCCAACAGAGCTGTTTGTCCAATTAAACCTTTTTCATCTTAGTCACACCATCAAAGTCTGCATGTCCCAATAAAACCCGTTCAAATCTCAGTAATTCTTGGAAACTCCAGCACCACTGTCTGACATACATACAGTATTCTGTTAACTGTCTGGTCTCTGTTTTGATCAAGTTCCTCCAGGGAGTCATTAATTCCTGGAACTGAAGTGACAGGCAACACAAAAGTCAAATACTTAACTAGGTCGTGGGTGATAGTTAAAGGAAAGCTAATATCACTCATGGTTTACACAGCATTGCAAAACTCAGCAAGATAAACAAAGGCAAAAGTCCAAAATCCTCTAGTTACTCAGGACATGGCAATTCCCATGTGTCCCCATTTGGGTTGAGAACACATTTTTCTTCCAAGACATGAGTCTTATCTGTCCTTAGAGAACATATAAGTATGATGGAGCCAAATTTGTCCCTCTCTGCTTTTCACACAGGTAAAATACGCTGGACTGCAGACCTCCTAAGGTAGTTCATTGTTAGGAGAGAAGGGATAGAGGAAGACAACAAACAAAGGAAAGAGATCTAAAATAACTTCTGGATTATAATTGTTTTGATTTTGGGACACTACATCTAAAACAAGGGCTATTTCTCAAGCAACAACACAACATTTTCACTCACCTTTTCCTTATACCATGTGTGTTGGTACCACATTATCTCTCCCACCAGTCTTCTTTCTCGTATACTGAGGTCAAACAAAATCTCTCTTTTTATTACTTTGGAACCCAAACCGAGGGCTGAGGTCCTGCAGAATAAAAATGACATAAAAAATGACATCTAGGTCAAACAAACTGCTTGTATTAAGCTGGTGCACTGCTGAGCTATTTTTGCTGCTGCTGAGAAAAATATCAGATTTGGCACTAGAGGGATGTAGGGCTTTGGCAGCTCCCACCTGCCCCCCATGCAGGCAGATACTGGCCCAACCACCTGCCTTAGGTTCTATTTACTGGAAGCCAGCTCTGATTATTTGATTTGATTTTTTTCATGATCATAGTCCATGAACCGAAAAGCTGCGAGTGATTCCGTAGGATCTGTTCTCCTGGAGGACTTTTTCTGCCTGCCTGCAAGAAGAGTGTGCTTGATTAACTTGCCCATGTCCTCTGGGTTATTGCTCTCAAGAAGACAAGGACAGAGCATTGTCACAATGTGGCCTATTTTCAGGGTTCAAACACACTGCAGTGTTGGATTGTTTGGCCTTAGAAAACAAGATTCATTCTTCAATGTCATGCAGGAATAGGGAAAGCAAATGGTGAAGGTGAGCTGAAAAGTAGCAGCAAGTGCTTCTGATGCTGACTCCTGGAAGAGAAAATTCTTAGCAAGACACACAGAGGATGAGAACAATGCAAGTAATGCAAGCAAAAAATAAAAAGAAGCCCTTTTGACTTCATTTTTCATTTTGGATCAAACCACACAAACAGGTCTTGGTCCTCTGCCAGCTCCTCTACCCACAGCAGCAGCTCTTGGGTGGCTGCATTTGCCAGCTGCAACTTCCAGCACCCTTGCTAACTTTAATCAGTTTCCTTCCTCTCTTTTTTATTCCCCTTTCTATTATTTTATTGGTGGTGTTAAATGGGTCTTGGATCACCACGTAGTTCAGCAAAGCAAATTGTCCTAGTTTAGTTTTTTCTTCTCTTAGAGCCAAAACAATTAATAGTCTGTGAGTAATTTTAATTTATTGTTACTTACTTATTCATGGCCTTGCTCACATAAAGCCTCCACATAAAGCCCTGAATAATAGCAAGTTTATCTCTTTTTTGCAGACCCCTTTTAATTTTTAGCATTAACAGGATGTGATTTCAGTGTGCTTTGAGTGAATGGGATAAAGGGCACAGTGAACCATTTTTATAAAATAGTGAGTCCTATCACTCCATGACAAATCAGTTTAGTCAACTTGAGACAGTGTCATCAGGAGAACCTGATTCCCTGTTTTAATATGCTGCAAAGTGCATGTGTAAAGATCTCTACTTTACACTTTGGACACATCTTCTGCCCATGGGAAAAAGCCTAGGAGACCAATCTTCAAGTGTTCCTGGAATTTTTGAAATTCACATTCTTATACAATCACTTCAAAATGTGTCACTTGGTGGTCTGTCCTTGTATCATCATGGCTTGACCTTTCCTAATCTTTTTTATTAATGACAGGAAAGAAGTGAAGGGAAAATGCCAGGCAAGGATGGCAGGTGGACTGCATGGATGAGCGAGGAGCTCCTAACTAAAATCAGACATGAAGTGGATTCCACATCACACACAAGAGGTGGAATCTGGTTGATCTTTCAGGGATTGGGTTAAAGTCAAGGCCAGCATGGAGTTGAATCTGTTAAGGGATGTGAAAGGCAGCAAGAAAGGATCCACATGTGTATAAACAGTAAAAGGAGGACTAAGGAAGACACAGACCTGCTGCTGAATGAAGCCCATGCTGTGCAGCTCCTTTGTCAACACAATGAAAGTTCTTCTCTTTGTTAATGTCTGATACTGACATTAACTACTCCTATATAAATTTCAAATTCTTACCTAAAAGAATAAGCATGCTTGATTATTGCAAAAAAAAAAAAAAAATTTAAAAAATCAACATGAATTTTTCATCAGCAACTAAAAAAAGTAGTCTTTAAAAAATAAACCCAAGGCATCAATAGAAAGAATAGAATAGAATAGAATAGAATAGAATAGAATAGAATAGATTTTAGTTGGAATGGACCTACTTAGTTAAAATAACCACCTAGTTTAACTGCCTGAACACTTCAGGGCCCACCAGAAATTAAAGCCTGGTATTAAGGGCATTGTCCAAATACTTCTTAAACACTGACAGGCTTGGGGCATTGACCACCTCTTTGTAGGAAGAGTATTTTAAGTGTCTGACTTGCCTCTCAGTAAAAAAATATGTCTCAGTGTCAACTCTGAATTTACAAGGAAAAACAAAAAAAGAAATCTGTTGGCTGAAGTTAAACATCTTTTTAAAAATCAGAAACAACCAAGGACCTCTACAAAACTAACAATGAATAGTTGAAGTTATATAGCACTGAAATATAATGGAAAAAATTAATGGGTAATATACAACAATCTGTTTATTGGATGGGATTATCTGTTTCATTTAGAAAAAGTCTTTCATTATTCCAGTTAATGGTTCATGTTCCATTTTTTACTACATTGTTTTGTTAAAGAAATTTAACAAATTTTTTACTACATTGCTTTATCCTGGCTGTGCATGTCCTTACAAACATATATAATACATTTTTGTTCTTCAAGTTGTGCTTTTGTTTTCTGGGAAAGAAAATAATGAAATTAAAAAGTCAGGGATGCATCCTCAATTTTGGGAGTATTTTGCATCAAATGGAAACCTGACAGTCATTTACACTTCTATTTTCTTTCTCTTTTCCCATATATTTATATCAATGTCACATGTTGGGACCTTCAATTAAAAGTCAAAATGGGCAAAATAAATTTTATCATACAGTCTATAAAACAATCTGTAGAAGACAGAGTAGTTGTATACAAGTAAATTTATTAAGACCTTTTGATTGCATAATCCTTGAGACTATATAAGATTAAGATTCTCATGATTTAATATATATTAATATACATTCATATTAAATAAGACTATGTAATTACATAATTGCAGTATTATAGTCCTGTAATGCTAGGAAATATTAGAGACAAAATATAATTTCTGGAAGTTTTAGTTACTCTCCTTTGAAGAAGTCTGCTGTTTCCATCTGCCATGATGGAGTATTTTGACCTGTTTTTGAGTTAGCCAAACCTCTGGCACAGTGCTTTTCAATACACCCAACACATCTGCCCTTGCTCTTTCCTGTTAAAAGGTGGAGCTCCTGTCATCTTGGAACAATTGCATTACTGGCGAGGGCCTTTATTCATGTTCCCTAAAGTGGTAAAAAATCTCAGAGGGATGCAATGGGAACTAATGGTGAGCTTATATGTGGGAAAAGGTCTGACTTATTAAAGAATATAGAAGCTGTAATAGGTAGGAAATTATGGTGGATTACATGGGGGAAGACAAAACCTAAATATTAATTTTGGAATACATTTCTGGAATAAAACATATTTTATTTAAGTATATTGTTCTATCTAAGTACCTTTCCCACACTTCAATAAAAGGTAAAACAGAAGACCACAAGAAACTTCAAACTAGTCACTGGTGTTTCCACTGCTAAAAAGAAAGAACAATTAATGGAACCAGTATAAAATCAGTAATCTTTCCTTCTCCCACCACAAAGCTTTTTCATCCTGTGTATCTCGTTTCTCCATAGTCCTCACCTGCTGAGTGCAGTGGGCAGAAGACCGCATAGGGAATATGTCTGGGCATTATTTAACCTTTCTGAGTTTGAACTCCTTTGGAATACATCCAATAAAATGCAAGGTAAAGTGGTGAAACACCTCTTGGAAATCAAAGCATGAATGGAGACAATCTGATGGTTAAATAATCATTTCAAAACTGGATCATAGCCTCTCCCATAAGTTACCAACTGGGGCTGCACTGTGGAAATCCTGGCCCGCCTTTCAAATCATGAGAGAAATAGCATTGTTCCTGAAAATCAACTTTTATTTCCCACATACCATGCACTGGCCTATCTATTTCAGAGATTCACAACTATCACTGTCACCTTTTTCGGGTCCTGGAGTCCCTAGTGGCATTCTGTTCTCATGTAGCAAGCTTGTGTGAAATTGACTCCAGTGGAAGCTAAGATGTTAGAAAGGGTATGAGAGGAAAAGAGTAAGATTTGATCTTGATTTCTTCTGTGTTTGTAGAGAAGGGTGACATGTGAGGGATAAGACTGCAAGAAATGCAGGTGACAGCCCAAAGGGTTTTGCCTGCAACATGTACACCATCTCTAGGGCACAAAGAAGATGGGGCACCGGGCAAGCACTGATTTCTTGCTTATGTTCTCTGAAGGTGTTGAAGGCTCCTGCACACACTGCAGAGTCCCAAATGGCCAGGAAACTCCATGAAATGCACCCTGGCTTCCCTCCTCCTCTTCCCCCAACTGCTGCAGACGTGGTGGGGAGGAGATAAGGATTCAGTTTAAGAGCTCTTCCGGAGAGCATCTGCACATGCAGTTATGTAGGAGATACTGCAAGTAAGATAAGGACATTAAGAATGATTGTTTCCACATTACTTTTAGTTTCTTATGAATGCAGTTACTTTCATATATTATGACTAAATACAGTAGTTGGATTTTTCTGCTGTTGAGGGCCGAATTTAACATAGTGAGTCAGATTATTGAAGTAGACCTATTTAGTTGTTTACAGCTGTTTGAGGTATTCACTGGAAAAGGACAAGTAACAGGCTGTTCCTGCAGCCTCTTGTACAACTACAGTCATGCAAGCTACAACACCAGCAAACCAGTGCTCATAGCCTTTCAGCGAGATGTTAATTTCAACATGCACTGACATAGCCTTGAAAAAGCCAAACACAACCAGATCTTACCCATTGCTGTTATGTTGGTGTTTCAGAAGCTTGCCAGGTGAAGGGTGTGTTGAAACAGGCTAAATGCTTTCCACACTAACTGCCTGTGCTCAACTTAACAGAAAAACTTGTGGCATCTGGAAGAAAATATTTTATTTTTTTTAAAAAGAATGTAACCTTGTGAAATAATGCTAGACTGAGTAGTCAATAGTCTCAGGATGTATTGAGATGACTGCAGATTCTTACCTGTGAAAAGCATTTTAATCCTTGTCTCAGGTATTTGTTTTGAAAGACACAGGTACCATACTCATTTCATTCCTCAGACAGTTTATTACACTGATTTCTATAATTTTTAGGATTTAGGTAAGAATAAGCTGCCCAAAAATTACAGCATGTTAAAAACTCCATTCTTCTGAAACTACTGAGCAGGAATTTTGGAAATATAGGATTTTAATTTTTGAACTGAACCTGATCTCTGTTGGCATTTTCATATTGAGAATCATTATTTCCTTTCTCCTATCATTACAACTCCTATTCCACATGGACTTTGACTGAGAATCATCACTTTTCACCTCTAACATGCTTAAATTCAATCACAGAAAGGTCTGCATAGCTGGTAGCTGGAACTGAGCCCTGCGAACCTGTGATGTACTGAACAGTTCATTCTCATTTTCATAACAGATTAAATCTCTCATGAACTTTCTACTCCTGAAAGCTTCCACATTCCACCATTGTTATTTTCTCTTTCCTAAAAATATTGCAGACTGCAAACACTGTTTAAATATATATTTAGTGCTCCTGAGTTTAATTCTTGCACATAATACGATGAAATCAACGATATTTTGAACAGTGTTCCCTTGACCTTGTAATCAGGTATTGAATTAATTTAATTGAGATTAAAATCAGCAAATATTTTTTAGACCAGTTACAGGGAGGACAGTGCAGGAATCAGAACATGAGAGCAAGGAACCATGAAGGAGAAGTGTGCAGGGAACAGAATCTCCTTATGCTGGTGTTGCTCTCAGGAAAAAAATACACCTCAGTCACAGTGGTGGATTTCTACCCCTGGTTGAATCAAAGAAACACAAACAGATCCTTTTGTGCGAATAGCACAAGGCGCTGCACAAGAACCATTTGCTACAGATGGCAACAATCTTTAATTTTCCAGGGTGTTGAAGTCTAATGGGTTTTGCCAGAGTATAAGGCGTGGGAAGGGCTTTTTAATAGTGCTCAAACTTTGGAGGACCCTAAGAAGAGCTACAGATTAGCTGTTAAAGTTTATCTAGAGCGGGTTTGCTCTGCAGATTGTTATCTGCACCAAGCAGCAAGCAGGGGGCAGCGATCCCTGACCTCACAGACCAAGGAGACACCTACAGCATGTCGTCTGAAAAGAGAAACAAGGCCTTCAAGTATTGTTCTTGCTCTAGGAAGGTCGCATTGTTTACTTTCTTCACTTCTTCACCCAATTATTTTAGCATCAATTGTTTTGAATGTGCCCCCCAGAACAAGCATATTTCCACTTTTACTTGCCCTGTGTTTTACGAAGGGTGGTTTAGATCTGACTAACAGCAAGCACTTTTCATGAAAACCTGCTGTGATTCTTAAAACGAGCAGTCAAGGCACCCTAGCAAGTGTCCAGCTCTATGAAGTGTTGCTTGAGGCAGTCCAGGAAGGAATAGAGCTTCTTCTATAGCAGCAGGCTGGTGTGAGGGCTGTCATTGCTGGGGGGATCAAGGGAAATCACATCTTCCAATGATGAGCAATAGCTGGGAAAGCCTCCAGCATCTGGCAAGATAAATGCAAGCAGGTTTGGACTCTGAGGAGTTTAATAAATGGGGCTTTAATAAATGAGAACTACTGAAAAATTGTCAGGTTTGATACAAATTAACTAAAATATCAAAAAGTGAGGTTTTCTAATACTCACAAAAGAAACATGAAATGACCACTTTTTAAAATGTACCGAAGAAATTGTCCCCTTATGTTAAAAGATCTTTTAAGGCATCCTGAAGTACACACCAGTCTTTCCACAATGTATCAAGGTCAAGCCAGTTTTTCATTTGCAAACACACATAATAAAGTTATTCATGTCTTGCAGACAACAGAAGAGGGAAGACAAGCCAAGTGTGTCACCTGGCTTTGGGCTATATTCATACTGACTATTTCCTGTTGGATTATGGGAGCTTCCTTCTGAGACCTGCTTCTGTCTTTCAGCTCAGGGGCTGGTTATCCTTAGATCTTACTAAGTTCTTTCCTGAACTCAGTTCTGAGACTGAATTCTTTCCTAGTGTTCTTCTTTCCTTGATTATGTGTGTCTGTGTCTCTGTGTGTCACTCACACACACATTTGTATGTATAGCTTCTATATAAATAGATGCATAAATAAATACATGTGTAACTATATTCCATGACACGTTATTGCTATGTAGACATATGAATATACTCATGTATTTTATTATTTTACCCTGGGATGAATCAGACACTTATAGCTCATTTTTCTGGATCCAAGGAAATCAGATTTCAAAAGTGATTTCAGCACATCCCTCAGAATATTGCATAATTAATACCCTCTGCTGTCCTGAAAGTCTAATATGGCAGTTCATTTGCCTCCCTGGCTCACTCCCACTTGTGATGTGAGAGTGTTGAACACAACCAAATATGTTAGCTTACATTTGTAAATTATACACACACACCAAGTAAAAGAACTCTCATAGCAGGTGGACTCACCATTATGCTCAAGTGCATTCAGATGATGGACTTTATACCATAAGCATCACAGATTGCACCCAAAACTGGTATTTTTTTCTTGGGTGTGACCAGATATGAAACACTAGCTGACAAGAATCCTGACTTACTGACTGTGCCAAGAAGAGTCTCAGGTAGACAGTGCTGTCCTCTGGTATGGTCCTTGAGACCACAGCCAGTGTGGGGTCAGGAGCACCTCTGCGAGGCATGGCAGCTCCAGCTCTGCACTCGGGCTTCAAACTCAGCCTCTTCCACGGGAGGACACAGCCATGTGAACACATGTTTTCAAGTCTGAGAATGGGGATGAGCTGTGTGGGGATAAAGTCCTCCACAAGCTCCTCAAGAGAACATAGAATCTACTTAATACTCTGCTGTCACTGCTTAAGATGTTGGACTAATGAGTAGCAACTTCATGCATCTCAAGTGTGGATGCTCTGGGGAATACAGGGAAATAAGATGGCTTTGAATGCCTGAGTAGTGAAAAGTTGAAAACCAGATAAATTTTTTAAATTAGCATACGATTTCATGCAGACCTGGGCTGAAAAGTGTGATACAGCCAGGCACAGGCACTGAAAAAGTGGAATCAGCTCCAGCTCTCCCATTTTAGCAATACCTGCAAAGCCACAGTTATGTGTATTTCACCTTGTTAAATTACTCTAGTACTCTGTTTTTGTCCTGCATTTTATTTCAGAATGAAATGAAACTCAGCTTCCTTTAACTCATTCCATTCAATCTCTTTTTAAAATTTTATTGTATATGTTCAATTAGCAAACAAAATTAATACATAAAACATTATTCAAATTTATGCATATTAAATTTTAAAGCATTTAAATCACCACCTGGAAAGCTGTCAAAAGTTAAAATGTTAATTTCTTCAAAGTTCTGATTTCATTAAATGAAGAAAATTAAAATATAATGGCAATAACTGATCGAAGTGGTTTTTATTAAAAGAGATAAAAATAAGAATGTCAGTAGTTAGGAGGGCCAAATACATAGTCCTCAAAAATATCAACTCTGCTTAGAGTAAACTTTCCTCTGCAGAAGGTAGCCATGCCTGGATGAAAACATTGCAGCCTTTGCTTGTTGAAAATGCTAGGTTTCTTTGAACACACATGGAAATACACAAGCACTATTTAGCTGACACAGAAGGACTGCAGGAGTTATTCATGGAAATAATTAACAACCTTCTACAGACCTGATTACAGGACAGTGAGTTAATGAAAGCAAAAATAGATAGACAAAAAGAAGTAAATGCACAAGCACACAGAATAGCACCATGGGGGAAAAAAACAAAGGTGAAAGATAAAGATTATTGATTTAGAAACTTTCGTTGTGCCTCTGTTTTGCATTTGAGTTTCAAATGTCTTCCAAAATAGACTCATGATTTCATGCATAATTGGTTTGACATGAAATTATGGTGACTGCTGATGCAAATGAGGTAATTGTGCATGCCAATTATATGTAATATGCCTGTTGCCTTGTTTAAATAAGCAATTACAGAATTTATAGAGACAAGCATGTTAACTAGGAATGCATATTAAAATTATCACCACTTAATTCAGAAAATCAGGCAAAGTAGAATTTAGCTGGGGGAATGGTTATGAATCTTGGCGTTTTTCCTAGGCATAAAATTTTAGTTTCATTATTTGAATTTCTTGCATGTATACCAGCCTATGCCCCAAAGTGATTTAGAAAATAGATAAGCTCGGTAAAATTAGACACAATGCCTAGCTAAGTGTATGAATGGTCATCCTGATCGCCAGTTTTTAAACTCCTCAAATTTTAATGCAAATCTTGTGGAAGCAGTTATCTTTGAAGAACTTTAAATTTTCTACTGAACTGTGGTTGCACTATTAGGAGATCAAACAGCCCCACATACTGCCCAGCAGAGGAGGGAGTGAAGAGCCAACACACTACAACCAAATTTTTAGACAGAACAGTGCCTGATGTTTTTTACCTTTGGATGCTTGGCATTCTTAAGTTGCCCATTTCTATGCCTGGTCTAGATGTGCTGGCAGACAACCCCACAACGTCACTCACAGAGTGGTGGTAACTCCTGGATCATCCAGATCTTTCCGAGGACTTTGGCCATTGGCTGGGCCAGATAGATTCATTGGTGATTCCCAAGTCTCAAAATGTCGCGCATATCTAAAACCTCAATTCTCTTGTGGCGTTTGTTGCAAGTGAAGCCACAATATGCATTTGTCAACTTGAAAAGCAAAACTTGTGTTTAATTGCTCCTGTGGTGTGTTTTTTTTTGTTTGGTTTTTTTTTTTTGTTTGGTTTTGCTTTATTTTGTTTTGGTTGTTTTTTTGTTTTTTGGGGGTTTTTTGTTTTTTTTTTTTTTGTGTGTGTGGTTTCAATTATGTGTTGATCATTATAATACAAAGATATCAATATAAAGAGAAAATTTTTAAACCCTTTATTTTCTAGATAAATTTTTAAATGGCTCTTTCACATTCTTTTCAAATTACAAACATGATATTTTATAAACATTTATATCTATTCCAAATCATAAAATCAATAATTTAGTACTCTTTAAAGAACCCTCAAATGAAGGCCATAGAACTGCCAAAATATCTCTTCCAGACCCAATATCACAAATTTGTTTTCTCTCCACTGAGGATATATTCCTTTCAACTGAGCTGTTTGCATGCATAAGGCTGTGCCAATCATGAGGATAAACCAAGTATTTAGGAAATTGTCTGGAGGTCCAGATTATAGCTGAATTATTTCAGCTACTGGAAGTTGATATTTTTTTGTGCTTGTAAAAACCAAGAGAATATGTTGGCAAAAAACCCAAGTCCCTGGAATATCTAACAAAGTGTATGGATTTGGGATCAACCCTTTAACCCCCATGGAAAGCTTGGCAGAAACCTGAAGTATATCACCTGTGCTGTCCTTCTTTTGGCCACTGGTTGACACCATAAAATCCAGCATTTCAGCATCAGATATTCCTGTTGCCTAATTATTCTTTTAATACTAGTGGGCTTGCAAAGAGGTGGAAACAATCTAGTTCTCTCTTTCAAAGAAAACAAAGCAAACTAGAACAAAATCCTAAAACGTCCTATCATCCCCTTGTCCTTCTCATCTCCTTTCCCCTGTCCTCCAAGGAAAACACAGTGGGTCTCATCAACGTAAATTCTAATTTCATTTGTATGCAGAGAAGTCACCCTGTCTTACAGTTGGTTCAGAAAATACTAATCATCTGTTTTGAGTTTCTCCAGGAGTCAGTTTTATTCATTCAAGTTCATATTTAACATCAGTTCCCTCTCTGTGTGGCAAGATTTAAGACCTTATCATTTCCTCCTGTCTGTTCACTGCAACATTCTGATGAACGCACTTATGTTAAACCCACAGCAATTGTTTGCAGCCTCTGTGAATCCTCAGTATTCCTGTGTCCACTTCGAGTTTGTAAAAAGTTTCAGTGTAAAAGCTTCTCTGATTTTTTCCAGGTCTGTGAGTTTCCCCTTCCTGACAAACTTTTTATCACTACATATTCTTGCATAGACTTAAAAAAAGAGATTTTTAGTATCAAAATCTACCTGTTAAAAATAGGAAGATGGCTGAAATCTTTTTTATGGGTAACTGCCATTTTTTAACTTTTCTAATAGAAAAATTATGAAATCTACCTTTTTTTTTTTTT
>VWYO01000330.1:107696-141652 GCA_013400275.1 Rhadina sibilatrix
TTTTTTTTTTTTTTTTTTTTTTTTTTTTTTTAGTGCTTTGCATTGTTGTGGTTTCCACAAAGACAGAAATGTTTCAAATCAGAAAGATCTGATTTCAGGTAAACTTCCTGAACACTTGTAAAATGCCACTCTGGTAAGTGTGCATATGCAGTATATGGTGTTTGGGTTTGTCTTTTGGCAGCTTTTCCAGTCTGGGTTTTGGCTGAAGAAGTTCAGGCATCTATGTTTACGCAGAAGTGCTGCCTTCATAAAAATATGTAAGAACAACGTGTAAAAATCTGTGTCTTGCTTTTTGAAGAACTATGATTGGTGTTGTTTTTTATCTATGTCATACATTTTAATCAGTTCTATATTTCTAGAATGTACAATTTAGTGTAATAGACCAGCAACAACTGAAATTTTTAGTGAAATACGTCTCAGTGTCATGAGGTTTCAAAACCCCCAGACTTCTATTTTACATATTATTGGCTGATGCAGAATTATGTTGATTCATGTCAGTCTTGTGGTGTTTTACAACTTCTTTCATCTGTTCTCAAGTGAACCTATATACATAAAAGTTTATGAACATAAGACTGGAAAGTTAACTTCATGCATTCCATTTTACCTCTGGTTTATATTTTGAACTAAGAAATTTCAACCAACAGTAACCTGAACTGTTTCCCTTTGTTTCAGCCCATGGTATTAAAATGCAACTTTTTCAGAAGATTAAAACCGTGATGATAATTCAACACCAGAACTTTTTTTTATACGTAGTTTTTCATGCATTGTCATTAAGAGTGGATTGCACAGCAGACCTATGCACCTTTTAAGTCTATACTGGAATTCAATATTTGTATTTTATGACTATGGGTTTAATTACAATTTCTTTATGTATGTGTTTCATTTAATAAGATTTTTTCTTTGTTTTCTTTCTCGTGTTGATTAGAGGCAAATTTCTAGTATAAAGTTCTCACATCTACCCACCAAGACTTTCTAAGAAGTCCCATGTCTCATTCATCCAAAATGTGGGGACCCCCTAAAAATGATTCTGTCTCAATACTGAACAGATGGTGCTAGACACCTCGTGAGAGCTTTCTATTCTGCCTACCATTATCTTAGTCCTATATAGCAGAATGGGATATAATGGCCTGGAGAGAGTTTGGGTTCTTTGCAGCTGGAAGACTTTGTAGTGGCAAAGAAAGCAGGGCAACAAGTGGACAGTCAATGACACTGTCTTGTGCTGAACAAATGGCTGCCCATCATCAGCTAGCTAAATATATTTCCACTCCCTCAGGTCCCAATTTGCCTGTAGTTCTGGAAAATTGTATCAGAATCTCAAATTTCAGAAGGTTCTTAGGTTATTTGTGCTCCAAGTAACACTAGAGATTTAAAGCAAGTCTGGAGGGAAGGCCAGCTCAGGTGTGGAGGGCTGAGTCAAGTGAATTATTTATATACTCTATAGGTGATCCTACAGTAAAGAGTATGGAGATGCCATCCATCTCTCTGGAGATCTGGAAATTCTCTGCCTTCAGGGAAGATAATTTTGCATCCAGGAATGAGGTCCATGGTTGATCTTTTGTTATCTGAACTAATAATAACAACAAAATGTTCTTGTGCCTTTTAACGACTGACTACACTGAAGATTGCCTGAATCTAGAAGAGCAAGGACAGAAAAATACTCAAAGCAAGATGATATCTTAGGCCACTGTGTCTAGGTAGAGTCTTTGTCCATCTTTTCACAAATGCCACTTTTTGGGGGGCTGGAGGGGACTCTTCAACCTGGAAATTTTCTTGCTTTGTTATGCTCTGATCCAGCTTCAGTGTCTAGTGACTGCTGAGAATAACCTTCAATACAAAACTAACTGGAAATGAGCACAAATCAATATTCTTAAATGGGTAAATCTGCTTAAAGTAGGAAGGAGAAAGCCAGTCTCTACAGTCTTTTAGACTAGGAGAAGCTTGGGGGTTTTTCTCATCAGCTCCCATTTTGTTTTCTCTTTGAGTTGTTTTAAAAAGGAAGCAAGAGCCCTTCTCAGAATTGTACCAAATATAATTGAATTTCAAATGTTTTTAAACAAACAAACCATAGAAAAGTTGAGGATGGGGAAATATAAGCAAAGATTTCTAAAATGCTCTTTTGCAGACAAACACATGTTTTGAGTTAAGTTGAGCTCATTTCTGGTAACAATATTAACTTTCTGATGGCCATGACCAGCAGGCATATGGAGAATGGAGGATGGCAGTCTTTATCAAATTAGATCTAAAGAGGAAGAACATGTATTTAGGGTCTTTTTTTTTTCCTTAGTATTTTTTTTAGAAGGAAATCTGAAAAGGGCAAGTAAAGGGCTCATGGAAAGATCATATTTTTGAAGCTGGAACGAAGGATTCTGCTTTTGTTTAAGAACATCTTTTCAAGATTATACTTTCTATTTACTTCTGTTTAAAATGTGATACTTCTATGGAAAATCAGGCTAAAAATTTGTATCTGCTTTTCCTGAAAATTTTCTCCTTTGATTTGGTGTTTGGATCTGACAGAATTCCCTGTGCACATGAAAGGAAGTAAAATAGTTTCTATGCTGTGTTGATATTTCATCATTAGATTGTTCTATTCCATTATTTTCCTTTCTGAAATCCATTCAGCCACAGAGAATTTAATGACTCCATGGATAACTGCAAGGAAATACTGTTTGAGTCAACCCTTTGCTCAGTCCCAGTCCCTTACTGTAGAAGGTGTTTCAGTGATGTGGAGTAGTCATAAAAACTAGTCGTAGAGATTCTAAGAAGGGCTTCCTGGGATCGCACACTCACAAAAGGTTGGAATGTCACCTGTTTGCATTGCCAATTAAAAGCACTTCTAAAGCTAGCTAAGAAGCACTTCAAAATTCTATCTTTAAGAGATTTAGAAGCAATAAATACAGGCATCCCAACTCTGCTGCTCCTCTGCCACTCTCCCACATAAACCCATTTATGTTGCTTTAACTGAGTGGCTTTCAGAGCAGAGGCTTTCTTGGTTCACTTACGTGACAAGAGGACCAAAGCTTACAGATAAGGCAGAGTCAGGCTGAATGCTCAGTGTGTTTCAGCACAGGCACTGATTCCCTGCTCTTCTGCATGAGTGGAAACCAATACTATAATGAAATTACTTTGGTCTTGTCTTACTTTACCCTGATGTAAATTGTATCTTTGGTGTGCGCCTGCAAAGTGGAATTTTTTAGTTTTTCTCCCCATCCTTCAGTTATCAGACATGAAACTATGAAAGACAATATTTTCATCACTCTTTTGCTTATTAAAGAAACCCTCCTTATACTGCAAGGAGAGCTGTGGGTGGATGCAGGCCATCTCTGCCATTCCTCTCACCATGGATAGGAAACATATTGTCACTCATGCTCATGATCTATCTCAGTTCTGTGTAGAAATACAACCATAAATTAGGGATGAATACATTCAGATTAGTAGGGATGATAAACTGGACAGTAAGAAATGAAACAAATTCTGCTGAAATCAATGTCACTTCAAGAAAGAGAACCAACGTTTAATGACATGTAATACAAACTACTTACAGAGAGAAAACAAACAGATCAAGATAGAATTTTTTCTGTTTTTCTCTTATCTCCAATTTGGTTATCTCCTTTATCAATCAGCAAAACAGAGAAAGCAGAACATATTGAGCAAGTTTAAAGTTTTGCTTTGAACAAAATGGATTATTTCTGTTCCACATTCATGCTCAGGCAACACTTTTCTTTCCAAGGGGAAAGGAAGAAGGTAGAGGAGGGAGTCAAAGGATGAAATGTGCCCACCGGTTCTGGATGACACACCTTGGAATTCACTTCCAGAGATGGAAGCTGCTGCAGCCAGTGATATGCCTGCACCCACAGCCCAGCAGTAATAGCCCTGCCTGTGTGGCCATTAAAAAGGGTCACAGAAGGTCATGTGTCCCTGCACAAAATCACGGATGGCTGTTCTGTATGACATTGTTACCGTGCCAGGTTATGTTTTAATGATCACAATTTTTAGGAACTTTCGACAGCCTTTCAGTGAACAGAATCCAGGAAGAAGATATAGGCCACACCTACTCATACTCCTGTCAAAGGTGATAAGCTTATCTACACTTCAAAGACTGTATATTTTCTTCCCCTTGCCAAGAGGTGTACAAGCAAAAAGAGATAGGATCTCTGTTTCAAATCTTTTCTCTACTCCCTCCCAAGGAGAGCACGGCTTGGTCTCCTAATAGCCCACTCCTCCCTAGGCAGACAGGGCAGATGTCTGCCTAGCATATGGAGGCATAGCCCAATCTGGAAAACTCCATGCCCAAGCTGAGGTCCCAGTCTAGGTGAGGAGGACACCTGGCACTGCTGAACAAACCAATCCTCCAGCTGGCATACCTGGAAAGGCCAGAGGAAAGATGTAAGAAATGTAGCATGCAACCTCCCTACTCTCTGGTTGGCTAAGAAGAAAAATAAATCTATCCCAGCCAAAAACAGGACAACAGCTCAGTGCCTTGTTGGGTTATACAAGTGTGTTTGACAGTTCTTGGTGAATTAGGGCTCACTGCATGAGATTTTTGAATCATCTTTTGAACCCATGTTCATCAACATTCATAGCACTCCTTGGAAAACATTTTTAATGATTAACAATGCAAGTTATTGGAAGAGAAGTATCTGATCTGCTTAGTCTATAACCAGTTGTTTAGTTTATAACCAGTATAACCATCCTTCCACTTATTCTGTTCCAGATGGAAGGATCCTAGACTACGTAGTTCTTTCTCAGGTGTGAGCTGCTTCACACCTTTTACCTCTGTTGCCTTTCACTTTCTAGATGTATTTTATGCTTCTAGGTTGGACAAACAAACCTGCAGGCAGTTTTTGAGCCGCTGTTACGCCATGAAGTTTTACAATGTTATTATAATGTACTCTGGTTTGCTCTTTTTTACCTCAGTAATTCCAAGAATTCTTCAGAGCTAAAAAATAAAACATACCCATACAACTACATCAGAAAAAAGTAGATAGATCATCAGTTTGTCTTGACAGGATGTTTGTGTTATGATTCAACAAATCAAATTGCTGCTTTATATCATGTATCATCTGGCTTTGGAAAAAAAGAAGCAACAAAACAGAAAAAAACCCCAGACAACCAACCCCAGCCAGATAACCAAAACTAATATACTTTAATCTTTTCTACTATGTGATTCTGCATTATTTAAATATCACTTGTTTCAAGAGCTTCAGATTTTTTTTTTAATAATTCCTGTTTGCACAATTATACCGGCTTTTTAAGCCAAAAAATATATATCTTTATTCTGATGTCATGCTCAGGTGGCACCTACCTTTCCCTCCTTCTGTGGGTGAGACTGGACACTGGTACTGGGTTTTACCTTGTTGTGTTGAACAGCCAGACTTTCTGCAAGAACTATGTGTACTTCCCAGTGTTTCAGCGGAATAAAGAAATTCCATGTACTCAGTGAGACCTTTGCTATCAATTTCTTTGAGAGCAAGGTTGATGTGCCCTCATAAAGATTTCATAATTGTTTGATTTACATTCAGCACAAGAGCAAAAATTATGTTTTAATGAGAGAGCTGAACACATCTTTAGGATGTGTGCAACCACAGTAATGAGCTACATCTTTTTAAAGCAGATATTTAACAAACCCATGTTATTTCCAAGCAGCTCAGGGTTTATCTCATTTGGTTTCCTTGACAATTTCCTGATTTTAGATGCCTTGTAAAATGATTGATTTTGTTTTTCAGAGAGCCCTTTCACTCAGTGTCACTTAAGGAAAGCCTTATACAGACAAAAAAAAAAAATAAAAATCAAGAAATTCTTTTATTCTCTACCGATTACAAAAATAAAATTTAGATTTCAAAGCTATGAAGTATGAAACATACCAATCAGCTCATTAGCTGAAGATTGCTTAGCATGCATGAGACTGATTTATTTGAGTTAAATAAATATAACCAACCTATTTACAGGTCAGATTGTATGCATGTGTTTAGTATTCCAATAATTTCATTTTTCAGAATAATAGTGCCTTCAAGAACTTTGAGCCTGATTTATTATGTGAACAAAGTTAGATTGATCCTGCTGTGTGTGTATACAGACCTATGTCTCTTAGTCACCTCTTTTTTCTTAATCCTACTCACCAGATTCAGCTACAGTTTGACTGAAAGTAAAAGAGTGATAAATATTCAGTGTTCATGAACAATAAAGAAGTAGTCACCAAGGGACAGGACAGTCTGTGTGACAGCCTAATTCATTCAACCACCATAGCCGTGAAAGGGTCCCCATGAGCAAAGAATGCAGAGTCCTTGTGTTACCGTAGAGTTGTACTTCAGAGGTAAAACACTAATTTGAGCTTTGCATAGCCATTTTGGAACAAAAGATCCACTTGATAATTTGGAAGGATATAATTTTTGCTTATGACTTCATCTCATAGACCAAATCATCTTAGTAGCACATGCTCTAGTTCCAAGTGAAGCAAAGACAACACTTCTGACACCAGGTCAGTTTCATTTCAAGCAGAAAATGAGTTCAAAATTCATCCATTTTCCTGGACTGACTTCAGACAGAGTCATAAATGACCATTTCAAGCACTCAGGAGGGCATTTTTGGTGATGATTATCAGTCTTGCAAGTTCACAGAATTATAAAAATAACAGAACTTGAAAACAAGTGGGTATATATGGTAAGAAGACAGGTCTGAAGACTGAGAGCCATTTTCTTCATCATTATAATGTTTTCTCCATCTTTGTATTTTCAACACTTTAACTAGGTTTTCTATTTATGCTGTTATAATAACTAGTGCTTCTCCCTTATTGATTTTCAGCAAACTTTATGTGCTGAATGAGAGGTCTTGCAGTAAGAGTGGGAGCAAGAGGGAGGTCTTGCAAATCCAGGGAGAAAAGCAGAAGAAAATACCCATCCTCATGTGGCATGAGCCATACTCTGGTGGTGCCTGTCTTTCTCCATGGGATATGGGGGTGTTCTGGTTTTCTAGCAGCTGCACCTTACTTGAGTGGAATGAATCTGCGTTTAGATGTTTGCTTATTACTCCACTCAGGGCAGCTGTTATCTTGGTAGAAAATTGTCATTCAAATATGTCTAATTTTCATCGATTTGAGGAGCTGCCGTGGCCATCATGATGATGTGCAGCTGCAAAAGTATCCTGAAGTAAAGGGAACGAGAAAGTGATCACGGTAGGAAGAGGGGCACATAGGTGAGGAACTCATTCATTGTTTCTTTCTACCACCAGGAAAAAAGCATTACTAAAGTCCTGATGTGAGATCAAACAAACTAAATAAAATAAAAAAGACACAAACTGAGTGATGATTTAGACATCAAAGAGGCTGGTTCTCCAGTCCCCTCACCTTCTGCAGTGACCTATGCTCAGTTAAGATAAGTGAAGAGTGGGTTGAAAGGCAACTGCTCTCGTGGGGGAGCCCTGCACATGGATTTATTCTCTCACAAAATACAGAGCACTGAAAAATCCAGCTCTTTTCTTTTAGCCTGGCAGTTGTTACCTGCTTCTCTAATGTTATGTCCTCAGTGGTACTTAGATCTGTGGACTGACACATGGAAAGAGCAACACTAATCCAACCTTTAGTATTCCAGGATCAGACAGTCAAGAGCAGTATAAGCCTAGCAACCTAGGATATCACAGGTTGGGTGAAAAATTTGTCTATTATGGAGTCAGCATATCATAAAAAACATTTCTCCTCAGAGCCTCACAACAAAGATGCAGTAATTTTAAATATATGCGTAAAAGAATAAAGATCATAATTGTAAAATACATTTCTTCATGCACTCTAGGGTAAGTTTCCATTCAAGCTACACAGTGGCATTGTCTTAATAGTTCAGTATTTGAAATTACACACATATATGATTCCAGGAAAAAAAAGACAGTCTGAATGTGTTTCAAGAATAAGTAATAGATTTTTGGAGGACTATTGAGATTACTGAATCAAAAGGTAGCTGAAGAGATTAATAAAAACCTCAGTACCTACAAAGTCAAATTACAGAAACTGTTTAAATGACTCAGAGGATATATGGTCCTCACATCTAGTGGAGCTGTAAGCATTTGGGACAGGTTCATGATGCAATCCAATGCGAAAGCCGTGTGCCCAAGTCACACAGCGGAGGTATCCTAGATATCCGTGCTGGGACCTGAGTGAGGATGTGGAGTCTTGAGGCAATAGGTCTGTAGTCACATAGCAGTGCTAAAGCAAACAGTTCTTCTTGTATATCATTATTCTCTGGAGACAGCTCTGCTGTCAGCATCTTTTGAGGTGTAGAATACTAAAACCCAGATCCACAAAACTGGAGATCCTCAGTGTAGAAGTGCCCGAGAGGCCTGATCTAATAAGTCTTGTGGCTCTTGCTGCAGCTTGACACTCTGAAAATGTCATGTTTGGAGAACTGGCAAAAAGAGAAATACTCAAACTATTGTCAAAATAAACATTTTTCTTTAAAGGCCCTTGTCTGTCACAACAGCTTTGTTGCAGGTATAAGTTTGTATATGCCAATAATGCTCTGTGAGGAGCAGCCTCCACAGTTCAGGATAAGTGTGCTTTCTTTTGAAACAGAAGTTTTTAGAAATGGTACAGAAGCTGAATTTGCATGGGTGAAAGAAAGAGGAATTTATTGGTCACCAGACAACAGATTAACAAATATTCTATCATGACAGCACGAATACTCACTGCAGAGTGTGCAAGGTTCTTTCTACAAAAAAGTTTTCTTCACATTTCCAGGCTCTAGGATCTGTCTGTCTGCTAAACAGCCCTATGGAATAATTGCCTCACCTGACTTTGGCATGATTGTAATAATTATTTTATGTGTACATTGTTGTACATTATCTCTTTAAAAGTTTTTGCTGTCAAAGATTAATGTGCTCTTTCTGGAGAGTATGCTTTGAGAGGTGACTGACTGACATCTAGTGTTTAAAATCTAATCACACTTAGAAAAGAAAGGTACACACACAAAAATCAACCAGAAAGGGTTCTTTCTAGCAGGAAGAACTCCCATTTGTTTCAAAGAAGCACCTCATCAGCATTGCTCCAAGTCAAGGGCTGAGATGTTCCAGAAAAGCAGTATTTAAAGAGACCACATGACATACTGTCTTACTAAGTGAATAATCACCATGGTCTCATCATGTTAATCATCATGTCTCCACTAATTTAATAATCTGAAGTGTGCTGCCTGGTACCAGCACAGGGAGATTTGGGGTAATCCAACCCATTGCTCTAGAACTGGGAGGGAAGCAACCTATCATTCACTAGTGGAGTGGTCCTGCCCTACTCTCCCCTGCAGGAAAGCAATTTCATAAACACTTATTTCAAGTCCCTGGGATAGAAATAGGGCAGGAGATGAACAAGAAAAAATCCCCAAACAAGTTATCTTTAAGCCTCTTAGTTTCAAATTACCAGCACTAGCCTTCTCACCAAGGACAGCCCTTTCCTATAACAGACACTATCCTCAATTTCAAGGAACCCAAAATATGTGTTATGTATGACACAGGTATTTTGTTATTTTGTTATTTTATTTTTTATTGGTTTTCACAAAAAAAAAAAAAAATTGAAATATATAAGGATGCAAATAACTTACAATTTTCTATATAACCCTAAAGACCTCATACTTTCCAGACTCTTCAGTGAAGTAGGGCAGGTTCACAATGAATCAAAGCCAACTATATTAACAATACAATGAGTATATGTTACTGTAAATTCTCCCCAGCCTGCAGAAAGTGGGCACAATTTTGCTTGTGTCTCTCTATTGTTGCCAGATGTTGAAACAGGCTGTGATATATACATCACTATTTCTTTTTATTAAATATCCAAAAGAGATCAGGGATAAAGCTTTCCCATCCTGTGTGTTTTAAATAAAACATGTTTTCTCTATTAAAAAAAACACCTTGTGAATCAAGATGTTACTGAAATTATGCAAGTGGATAAAGACCCTTGTCAAACTATCACTGAAAGTATGGGCAAGTTTGCCTGGAAGATGAAGTTCATCAGTGAAGATGAACTGGGAGATTTTATGAAGCCACACAGTTCTGGTGTTTTTTGGGTTTAGATGTTAGATGAGCAGCAAGTTTTCTGTTCTCCTGAAGACAGAGGTTGCACATTTGGTTTCAACATTAGCAGCGAGCTGATTAATCCCTCAGTCTGGAAACACATACAATGCCTCTGCCATTCCTCCAACTGCTCCAAAGATACGTCTGACCTTGATAGCTGGTCCATTTTCTCTCAAGTAGTGCCTGTAGCAGGAGCCCAGGGAGAATGCAGCAAGTATTCATTCAGTCTTGCAAATTTTGAACAAGTAATCACGAGTCAGAAGAGCTGGCATTGTATCTAACAAGGCTTTGATAAATATTTTTTCATGGTTTTGTCAAGTTTCCTTTTGAGTTCGTGTACATTTTCAACATCCTGTAGCAAGTAGTTTAAAAACTGGAGAAAGCTTTCCTCGCATAGAAGCCTTTTTCACAAAATCAAGGATGAAATGAATGTTTTTTAGCTATTGTGGTCTAGAGTATTTACATAACCATCCTATTTCTGATTTTTGTCATTGGTTAAAAAACCAAATGACAGAAGCCAAAACAAGCTTTAAAATGCAATTATTTTTCACCTTTATGAATGCAAAGTGACAGCTTGCTGAATCCAAACTAATTTTGTGAGTTAATGAAAACACAATAATAGTGCTGCATGGTCTGGAATACTAATTCTTTTCATTCTTCCCCCGCCCCACATTCATCTATTCTTTCCTTATTTGTTAATGTCTTGCTTTGCCTATCTATTACACTTTGTATTTTTTAATCCTTACATGTTTTGATTTCAGCGGAATAAAGAAATTCCATGGAGCTAGATACATATGATCTTGGTTCCTTTAGAAACTTTTACAAAATTAGAGAATATTAAGAGGAAAGTTGAGTATGGTAATTTTTACTCAAAGATGTCAATTGCTTTGCTGATTCTGTGTCATTCCAAGTGTTTTTCTGAACTAAATACCAAAATCATATTGTCTGTTTATCCAAGGGTAGGGGTTTGATCACCTGCCAAGTTTAAGGAGAACCAGAGTGTGGTGACAGGCTTTATATGCAACTGGCATTCAAATCTGTGGCCTGGATTTTTTTCTGAAATTACCAAAAATAGGCTGATGTGTATATTCTAATGAGATGCAGTAATATAACTCTAAGCACAACCCTGTGCTGCATCAGTCTCCAAAGCATTTTTATCTCCCAATGTCACCTTTATCTTTAAAGTTAATTTGTAGGAGCCATCTGGTTCCTTTCAATATAAGTAGACCAAGTTGTATCAGTCAGCCAGCACTGGCTAATCAAATGCCAGCAAGGAGAAATGCAGGGCAGTATGCTAAGAACACCACATGCACCATACACTTAGCCCCAAGGAATAGTGGTTCCATTTTCCATACAAATAGCATTTCCTTGGATGGCCAAGGAATGTATGTATGCATCCACATACATACACCTGCACATTCCTATGCTCTTCATGTGTTTGATACATTTAAGTGTTGCATCCTCCAGCTTCTCTACTTGATAGTGATAAGAATAAAATTGTGAACCCAGACTTCAGCCTAAACACTGTGGCCCAAGATTCACTGCCCTTGATTTTGAACAAGGGTGTTTCTGATCAAAACTGCTCTTGCTGGCTTAGTAATGTTGGTTTGAATCATTATGAGAAATGAACTATGACATCTTAAACTACTCTGGGAAGACTCCCAAGTGCAAAGGCTGTAACTGCCAAGCTCTTCTTTGGCCAAAATATCTCCTTTCATTAGGGTAGAAAAAGGCAGAATAACTAGGTCAAAAATATATGGGCATGTACTCTGAGTCTGGTCATCTAGTGTTCAATAAGAAAGCGGGGTCATCCTATCTTGGACACCTGAGATTGCTGGAGATCTTCTCTCAATACCCCAGGGCCATGGCCAGTTCTGTCTGATTGGATACCCAAACAAGAGGAAGCAAAAATTAGAATCTTGTATTTTGTACTGTATCTTGTCCCTAATAAAGAGGCCAGGTCTTCAAGTTAGAACAGGAGGTGTATTTCTTTAATTCTCTCAGTGCAGTTAAAACAACAGACTTGCTCCAAATTAAACCAATTTGAAAACCTTAGGAACGTTTCTGACTGGAGGCAGGTTGTCTGTCCAGCAGGTAGCAGTGTTGGGCAACCAGACCAGCCTTCGTGCTGAGTCTCAAGGCTGAAGGTTGCTTTGCTGACTCCCATCATCTTCCTGAAACTATTCTCCTTTAAAAGCAAAGAGAAGGGGCTATTTTTTTCTTCAGGAGCTTTAGTAAGGTATGTCTGTTATCTACATAGTTGCTGATGTTCAGGAGGAAACACAAACTCTAAATAATGCTCCTAGCCCTGAGTTCCTGTGTGCTGTATGTACCTGCCTGAAGTGAGGACTTTGAGTTGAAAGCATAAAACCAGACAGTCATGACATATCAGTGGGTTTTATGTCCTCAGCAAAGGGATTTCGACTCTGTGCATGCATAAATGGAGGTGAAGAGCAATCTATGTGTAATGCACAGCCCAGTGCCTCATCAGGTCCCACTTCAGTACTAGAAGGTGAAGTCTTATACACAGGAGTGTCATTCACCAGAAAGGTAAAGGCAAGAGCTTAATTGACAGGAGAATGCAAGCCAAGCTGAGTAGGATTTTCAGAGAATCATAGACTCATTTGGATTGGAAGGGACCCTTAAAGACCATCTACTTCCAACCCCTCCACCACGGACGAGGACACATTCCACTAGATCAGGCTGCTCAGTGCCCCATCCCACCTGGACCTGAACACCACTAGGGATGAGGCATCCACAACCTCTCTGGGCAACCTTTTCCACTGCTCCACCATGCTCACAGTAAAGAATTTTTTCCTAATAGCTAATCTAAATCCACCTCCATTCCCCCTTGTTCTACCACTATGTGCCCTTGTAAAAAGTCCCTCCTCAGCTCTCTGGTCACCTCCCTTCAGGTATTGGAAAGTGCTATAAGGTCTCCCTTAAATCATCTCTTCTCCAGGCTGAACAACTCAAACCCTCTCAGCTTGTCTTTTTCGGAGACAGGTTCTTCAGCTCCCTGATCATTTTGGTGGCCTTCCTCTGGGCCTGCTCCAATGGGCTTGTGTCTTTCCTGTGCTGAGGACTCCGGAAGTGGACATGGGACTTCAGGTAGGGTCTCACAGGAATGGAATAGAGGTGGGGGGGATCACATCCCATACACTGCTGTCCACACTGGTTTGGATGCAGCTCAGCACACGTTTGGTTTTCTGGGCTGTAAGTGCAGATTGATGGATCGTGTCCAGCCTTCTCAGCAGGATCATTTCTGCTCTCTGTCTGTTCATTCCCCAGCCTGTGTTGATACAGGGGTTGCCCTGACCCAGGTGTAGCACACTCTAGCTGACCTTCTTAAGCCTCATGGCATTCCCACGGGCCAGGTGCTAGAGCTTCAGCAGGTCCTTCTGGATGACATCCTGTCCCTCATTGTCAACCATACCACTTCCCTTAGTGTCACCAGCAAACTTGCTGAGTATTTTGTATAGACTGAGGTGTTTGATGCCGTACTGAGTGTGGTATAATTTGGCTCTCTGATCATTACCTTTCTTTATGTATGTATTGGAGATTAATCCACTATTGGAGAAGAGGTATTGGATAGGTTTAAAATAAAATTTTATTTTAAGGAAAGGTTGTACCATTTTGTGAACACATTGGTCAAATATTTCTTGGAAGGTTCCAGATATTGGATTTTGTTTTATCAAATTTGCACTTTAGGATTAATTTTCAATACAACTGATATTATCGTAATATTTTATGTGATGTGTCTCTGGAAGCTGTTCATGCAGGCAAGCTCTGTGTATTGACCAAGGCCTGTTCTAAGAAAAGCAGTTTTAATCTGAAAGAATTCTATTTAATTCTTCTATTTCCAGATAAAATAATAAAACTCCTTTAATCTGTATGTTCTCTGTCTGATTTTAAATTCTGGCACTGCTTTAGGGCTTCAAGCACTGCAAGCCAAAACTATATAAAATGTATATATAAATATATATATCTTAAGGCATGATATAATATTCACTGTGGCCTGATTTCACTCTATGAAGTCTGTGTTCCAGATGTGAATGGCCAGTGCAGTTCTCCTCCACCCCTCTTACCTCACTTATATTGTGATTTTTTTTTCATTTTATCCATTCTATATCCTCACCAAGAAAAGAATCTGTAAGTTCATGATGCTTTCTAAATGCCTCCTCTAATGATTTTTATCAGAAAGTAGGAATTCTTTTCCCTCTTCTTGCAAAAACAGGTCTGAACTTGGACAATGGGATAAATTGTATTGTCTACCCACAGAGATGGTGTCAGGTCATCCAAAGAAAAGTTATTGCATTGACTGAGGGTTTTCCTCTCAGCACTCAAGATAGAGGAGATATTACAGGAGTTGTCTCACAAAAACTTGACTCAGTACCTGATATTTATGATTTACCTTCTGCCTGATGATTTATGTGGGCATCAAACTGACAGGTGTGGAGGGAAAAGCACTGATGTTCAAAGGTAAGGCCACCCTTGCCTTCTGTGAAAAGTGCAATGCAAGAGGAAATGTAACATTTCCTATAACAGCTGATTGCTCTTTTTGAGGTTATTAACCTGATCTTACAGCCAGTAAAATCATTTTTAGTCTTTTTTTCAGACATTTCTAGATTGAGCTTTCCACTTGTCACCAGCCATTAACAATAAAGGAGAAATAGTGCAATATTCTCCATTGTGGACGTTTTACCAAAACAAAAAGCACATTTAGATTAATCAAGACTCAGCACTAAAGTGTACCCTGGAAACTTTATGTTTCAAAAGCACAAACAAAATTTTTATATTGTTATTTCTTCCAATAAATATTTTTCTGACCTGGAAAAATGTTGCCAGTAATGAAAGCAAGCAATTTTTAGGTATCTTCTAAACCTTCCAGAAAATTATATCCATCAATTATTTGTATTTCCCACCTTCAAAAAAGAAATGCCTTCCTTGCAAAATCAATTCATTCTCTTCTAGTCAAATGAAAACTCTCCCAACTAAGAATAATCTGCTCTGATTGTGTACCTGAAAATGGACTAGCATAGCTCATCATCTCATGGAATCAGTAGGAAAGATTCTTTAAAAGGACGGAGAAAAAAAAATAGCAAAATTTGGTCAGTTCTGAACTTTAACTTCCTGAGTTAAACTTATTTAAACAATCACAATATAGTAGAAAACTTTTGTTTTCTTTACTTCATCTGAAGTTTTCTTGTTTTACTTATTTTACTAACTGCAAAGTCCACAACATTGAAAGAACTTGTCTCCACACATATCTCTTCTTTCTTGTTGATGTGTACTTACACAAAGCAGTGACTCAGAAAGTGATTTTTTTTTAATTTTAGAGAACACTTGTGAGATTCTCTTGCTGTTTCCAGAAATGTTTATGCTTCCATTATTTCTTACGACCACTTCAATCAGATGTAGAATAGCCAGTACGAGATTTGTATGAACAACCAGTCTTCAAAAGGTCTTGATCTATATCAGACAGTACTTGGAAGCTGTTGTAGCATTATGAAACACTAACTCTAATTTTATTTTAACCCAAGTGGACCTCAATATTAGCTCATATTTTCTGAGATGCTCTAATTTTACTGGACTGAAGATCAGTATTTTTAGACTCAAACTGCAAGATACTGTTTTGTGTTTGTGATCCAAAGCTAATTTTAAGAGTTGCATGTTGTCAGAGCACAAAGTATTCCAAGTTACTTGGCTAAGAAAAACTCCTGTATTAGCTGTTCTTTGATCTGTTGGAGTACTGTCCACCTCATGGAAAGGTACACTTGCATGCAGTTATAAAAGACATATTATCTCTATAGGTCTTCTAACATGAATTCCTTCAAACATTTCTGTAGTTGAATATTCTCATCTCTGTTGTCTTCTGGTGTTCCCAGAGTAACCTCTGAGTGCATCTCCATTTTCATTGATGTATGTTGCTATTGGATAAAAATTACATTACCCACAAAATCAGCATTCATTGGTATTAAAAATTCTGCATATTTTTACAAGTACTCAATTTATTTGGCATATATCTGGGATTAGTACAGAATACTTACTCTTGTTGCACCTGGAATACAAAGATTATATTAATTACTCTCTCAACCTGCAAGTTGCACACAGGCAAATTTGCTTGGTTGTTCTGAGCCTTAATTTTATTGCTTGGCACTCTCCGGGATGATATGACCATTGTGCCTTCAATGATCATTTGAATCAATAGTTCACAGTGTCTCAGTCTCAGTAACTTATTGCTATCATGTAGACAGTAACTACCCAGCTATACTGAAGTCTTCTGTCAAAAGTTTATTCAGCATTTGTGATAGTTTGGGGACAGAAACCACTTCTTTCCCTGTTAGTAGCGTTAAATACAGTTGCTGTGGTGATTATACATTGAACACAAAGACTCCTATGTAGCAGTTTACACAGTTCTAATGTAAAGGGAGATGCAGAATAGAAACCTGATGGTGATAATTGTATTCTGCCAGCCCATATTCATAGCAACAATAGGTATTATCAGTTAATTTGCTCTCTATTACTGGTAAAAATGGGTGAGAAGGACATTTGCACAGAAGAGGTGATAAATAAACTCTTAACCCAGCTGATCTTAGGGTCAATATGACACCTTTAGCATCAAATTTGGTCAAATTATATTGATCAGAAGTGTCATAGAAATTAATCTGAATCTTGAGAATAAGAGACTTGGCCTCAGTCCAATTCTGGAGCTCTTGAGCTTTTCTGAGAAGATGAGGGTAGTGAAGAGGAACACAGTCTGCTCTGGGAGCCAGCCCAGGGCTTGTGGGGTGAACTACAGGTGCAAGTTCAAAGTATTTCAATCTTTTGTCATTTGATTATATAGAATATGCACATAATTTTCCCCATAAATTTGTTTTGAGGAGATAAAATTAAACAAAACAACCCATTTCTCTTGCCTCACAACTCAAATTATGATTCTTGGATTGAGATGGTTTGTGGTTTCTGTCAGAGTTTGCAATCACACAGATATATTATTGAAAAACCCCCTCCAAAATACAATATTGGAAGGCATACAACTTTCTCTTGGGAAAGAAAACAGCATAAGGGAACACATTGGGAATTGCTAGTTAAATTGCTGAATGCACTACTAGAAGATATTTTGATATTGCACTGCAAGCACAATAATATGGCAGGATAGAGTAGAATTAACAGAAATCCTGCAGAGTCTCTGAACAAATATTTGGAGCACACAGAGCAGAGAAAATCCTCATTACAGTTTTCCATTTCAGTGGTGTTTTCCACAAAAAAATTCCTCATAATTTGGGCACACCTGTGCCTTCTCCTCATATGTTGCATAACCAGATAAAAAGCAATCTTAGTGTGCCTTCTAACACAGTCCACTGCGTAGCTTCTCTGGAGTTATGCAGATCTAAACTACTGCCTGACTAGCAGATTTTTTTCCTGCAACTCACACAATGACAGCAATAAGAAACACTGAATGGCAAGCCAAGGAGCTCCATTAATGGCAGTTACACAAATACTGTAAATATTTAGACTTTTTTTTGCCAAGTTGACTAAAGACTTGTAATCTGGCAGGAAATAAGTGAGCACCTGAACTTATAGCACATCAGCTCTTCCAAAGTAAACACCTCTGCATATGGCTTTGTCCTGAGGCAGGGGCACAGCTGGGGTAGGTTATAGTGCATGCATTGTGCAGCCTCTGCTTCCTGCTATAAGGGTGTGCATAGCCACATACTGCTGCATAGCCAATGACTCGCAGATCACCACAAAAAATTCCCCTTGATAACTGGCCTACGTGCTTACATGTGTAACATCTCATAACTGACTGTTCTTCAGGGAATCAGGGTGATCTCTCCTTAAAATGTTGGCCCACTGAGTGAGTGTGGACATTTCAGTTTCATACAAGCTGAAACACCTTGGAGCACACTAGGCATTTTAGTTCCCTGAGGATTTTCTCCATCCTCTCTATTGACATCCTTGTCCTGTAATCTCCACAACACAAGTTTTCTGTTCATTTCTGGCTTCACTACAAATACTGTACAAACTTTTTTTTTTTTAATTTTTTTTTATTTTATTTTTTTTTTATTTCATGTTGCTCCAAATGCAATGTTGTACTTTTCCAATTGCAAGTGATATCACGCATGTCAATGTGGTGAGACAAAAAAGACAGCCACCCTACCTGGTGGTGAGACTCCTCTGCTAACCATGTTTTGATATTATCTGAAGGATGTGGAACAGGCGTGGTTATAATTTCCAGGCATCTGTACCTGCAAGACAGTGATACAGGCACGCGACTACTCTTGTCTGCAAGAACAGATCAGACATTAATGCCTTCTAATATATATTCCAGTTCCAAGACAGGCATCTACTATTTCTAAAGTCATTTAATTTTTTTTTTTCTTTTTTTTCACTCTAGACAATTTTCTCAACATTTCCTGTAGCTCTTCTTTATCCTGACTGGTTTCTAACCTGCAAGAGTTTTAGAAGGACTGGATGGATATAAAAAACCCCTATGATTTCTACACAAATAATATTTCCAAGCAAATTGTGGCATGCTACTGTGTCTGTAGCTTAAAAAATTATACCTATGTGTTCTTTCCATAATAAAAATTTGATAACTTCTTTTATACCAATCAGGAATAACAATTAGTTGTTAATTAAATAATAAGTTTACTTATAATAGAGTTTCCACTTACATACTGCACTTTCCAAATATTAAGATATCGAGTTTTCATCCTATCCTGGACAAGTTTGTTTCTCAGTTCAAGAAAACCTTTGCTGCCATAGGCAGCTGTCACTTGGAAAGCTACGTTGCCAGGCAGAAAAGTAGTGGCATAGACAGAGTTACCATCATTAGCTCTTGTTGGGTGTAGAGCCACTACTGTTACTTTGCTCTACTAATAGTATTAATAGCACAGCAAAGGAAATTCATTCCATCACCCTGACTTCCCTTTTTTTATTTATTTCTTAATAATAAGAAATTCATAAACTCTCCAGCTTAGAGTGAAAGACTGCTTTCATAGCACCCGTGGATTATGAAATGAAATTGGACAGCATGACATGCAGTTTGTCTCTGGCCTGATTAATATAGGTGGCCCTGAATGCAGAACCTGTGAAAGCATGGGGTAAAGTCACACCGAGGATAGAGAGGCAGCTGTCATAGTAAGATTTAAAAATGTCATTTATAGTGGCAGAAAGACATCAGAGAGTAAGGTGTGAAACTGGATCTGCAGGGGACTGTGGTAGGAGCTGTGAGAGAGGAAGGATTTTTCTGTGTCTAATACTAGGTTGTAATACCAAGCGCTACTTTGTTAAAACAATAGTTGGAAATGCACAAATAACTGCTTCTTGTAAACGTAATTTATCTGAGAAAAATCTATGTTTGACTTTTACTCATTGTATGGTTTACTTTCATCATGACCCCTCTTCCACCAGAAGTGTATACAACCACCCAGAAATGTACATTACCTTCTACATGCAAATATCAGCAAACCTCCAAGGAAAACCAGAGTACAAAACAATGTGAGGCTTAGCAGCAGGATATCCACTGTCTTTTCTTAAGGAAAAAAAAAAAAGAGAGAGAGAAAAAAAAGAGGGAAAAGTAATGTTAATTATATTCGAGACGCTAGGGTAGTTAATAAATGGATGAATTACATATGAACGTATAAATATTGCTCTGTTCCTGAAGGGCCACAGATTTAAAGAAACATTACATGGAGGTTTTTTTTAGGGGCAAAGGGCTTCTGACTTCAGCACTGTTCCTTCCTCCCCTTCCTCCTTTTAGACCTCTGCCTTGCTGCTTTGTTCAGCACTTCCTCTTTCTTCATTCCATTCCCTCCTTTTCCTGGAATTCTGCTCTCATATCCTTGGCATGGCCCATGCTGCCACTACGTGTTTCCACACAGCCTTGATTCCTGTGGATATCAAACCCCCTGTCCATCTGCTATTGGCACTTCTGCTGCTGCTCCAGCTGCCCAGAGTTCCTACTGCTGCTATCTCCCATCTCCACGCACCGTAGGGCCCCTGCCCCTGCCTCCTCACCACTTCTCAGCTGTAACTGATTTAAGGTAAAATGAAAATAAAAACATTTTGTCAAACAAAATATTCTCTTTGATTCAAGAAGCAGCATTTGGTTTCTATTTTACTTACCTTTTTAACCCTGCTTGGCATAGTCCTAAAGAAATGGCATCAATACGTATTTATACTGTTCAACAAATACTACTGTTCTGTACCTTGCATTTCTTCCTCCAAAATACCCAAAATACCAAAATAGCATCCATTTGGTTAACTCAGAAATATTTTTTTGGGAAATTTTGTTTTTAGTTTAATATCTAGCTTTAGAATCACAACTAGTTTGGATTGATTTTAACTAAGTAGTTTGAAGAAAAACAGGCAAGGACGGCTCTTAAAATGTTTATGGTCTGAGGCCAGTTAATCAGTGGTTTTAGGATCTGATTAAAAATAAAAATATAAAAGAATGGAACAAAAGTTCTGAGTTTGAACCCATTCATTTCCACAAATTTCATATGAAACCAAGAAAAAACTCAGAAACTTGTGGGCAGAGCTTATAAGAATTTGTCTTATCTTCTTTAAAGTACCAAACTACTCTTTATTCACTTTAAGATTGAAAGAAAATTATTTCTTTCTTGCTTTCTGAGATGAGGCCTCAGAAAACTTATTCTGAACAACCTTTGGACTGTGTAGTAGAATTTTTTTTTTTAGTTTGTGGTAATTGTTCTGCATCATTCTGCTAACCCTAGATCATGCACACACCCAGGAGAAGAGGAAGCCCTGTTCTTATCGTCAGCTGAACCACAAAGAGATTTGCTTCTCCTGCTTCTTACTTGCATTTTGGAAAGCAGCAAGAAAAAGAAGCACATATATTCTTTTGGGTAGACCATTTCAGAGTGGGGTTTTCTTTCAGATGCAAATGCTTTAAGTTTGACAGAAATAACAGAACTTTGAAACCAAAACAAGTGGCTTGGTTTGCAAAAATGCAGAACACTTCTGAATTACTACAAACTTCAAAGTGATCTATGAATGCTCATCAGCTCTAGAAATTAGACCAATTATTTCAAGTTTCTACATACGAATAAAGCTGATTAAACATTTCTTTTTTTAGCAGAAAGTTTTTATACTAAACAGCTCAGTTCAGGTTAAATTGTGAGGGTTTTTTTCAAGGGCATATGTTAATTCCAAAGGAGAATTAATTTTTTCCTCATGAGAAAATTAGCAAATTCTTTTCATGTCAAAGGAACATTTCAGAACAAATATTTTAGTTATGTTTTGAATTATGTTATTTCATTTTGATGTTTCAGCTTTTTTTAAATGAAGGCTAAAATGCGTTTTTAAAATGTATTCTTAAAGAAATGTTGTAGATTTCCTAGATGGAACAGTAGAATGTCATGGAGAAGCAAACAGAAAGCAGGTCATGCCTTGTTTCTTGAAGACTTTCAGTAGAAAGAGATCCTGTAACACCACAAAAATCAATATATTTCAAAACAAAACTATTAATGGATTTTTACTTTTCAGGTTACTTACATAATGTTCATTTATACATGTTCCCAATTAGAAGCAGATTGAATAATTTCCACATAATACAGAGTAAAATGGACAGAAAAATTTGTCTCAGCATCAAAGGAGGTATGTAAAGAGATTTGGCTGAGCACCTGACCCTCTAATGGAATATCTCCGTAGATTAATTTTATAAAAACCACTGATCCTTCCTGAGTAGGAAAGAGGGGAATTGCTGCACCACATATGTAGTGTGCTCCAGGGTAAATCATGCTGCACTGAACACATGCAGATATTACAGCTTATGTGTCATGGTGGCCTTGTCCATCATAAACTTTACTGAAGTGGAGGAAACATGCTGTGATTATTGAACCTTAGCAACAGCTGTAGAGGAATCTGGGAAAGCAGCAGTGTTGAAAACAGCTAAAGGAGACTGGCAGATGCTGAGAGCAAGGTTTGGTAGGCTGGAACCAAAATGGGTGACTGCTCAGATCTGTTTCCTTCTGGTGAAAAGCTGGCAGGGAGCAAGGAAATCTACATGCCTCCACCCAGAGGACCTCTTTTGATTTCCCCTATCTACACATCAGATGTGTCTGGCCTGATGCCAGGCAGAAGACCAGATAGACCCCTCCTAGGCTGTTCAGTGGTCCTAGACTCTCTCTGTCTTTATTGAGAAGAAAGAGGAATCTCTAAAAAGTAATTCAAGACTCTTATGGTCTGAAAAGTTATCACCCTCACCACAATGAACATGAAGGGCAATGAGGTTTCTCTCTCCAGATATTTCACAAGTGGAATACTTTTGAAATTAAATTAATGAATTTAGGTCAAAAAAAGGTTTCAGCAGACCAGTGGAATACAATGAGTCACCTAACAGAGTAACCAGCCAGTATCCAGTAAACTCTATGACTGAATTTATGTTCAGTCCATTTCAAAAATAATAATGTCTCACCTGGCATTTCCTGTCCTCAGATAAATATGTATTTGAAGCTCAAAATCAAAAGGACATATTCCAAAAATACAGTCTGTTCTATTAAATAACGATACTTGTTTTGTTTTACTACCCATAGTACTGTACTTTTTTTTTTTTTTTTTGCATGTTGTCACACAGTTTCTCGCTATAAATACAGCATCACACCGTTGTGCTACTTCCTCTCTGCCTGACCTGATGTCAGGAAGCTTCTGTATGTGGAGGCATTTTTCTCATCATGGAAAGCACAAGTTTCCCTTGTAAGCACACCTATGTTAGGAGTTTTCTTGATAGAGGTTGAAGAAAAAGTATTGCAAGGCTCTTGTTCACTTTGTGCTCCAGTGAGCTGTTGGGGCCAGAGCACATATATTTAAATGAGAGCTAAACCATTTCCTGTCTCTGTCAGATAAGAAATTATTCCATCAGTGTAATAAGGGACACATTGAACTTTGTCCTTAAAGACTATGTGGTTTGATGAATGTTATGACTTTTATGGATTTCTTGAGTTACTAATTAGAGTTGAAAGTATTTTTAGAGAAGTGTGGGCTGTCCTTTGCAAGTCAAGCCAGCAGGGTGGAGGGATGGTGGTGTTAGGACTTCGCCAGCTGCTGACCATTATTATTTCCTAAAGGCTGTCAAGAGTCAGGTGTAACTTAGGACAACAGCTCTGTAAAGACCAGGGAAGTAGCACTCAATCTAGGGTCTCTCCTTCCCTGCAGCAGAGCTGTGTGAGCCTGGTGTGTGCCATGGACCCCTAGGTACAGTTATGACCCAATAACAGCCTGGAGAAGAAGAGGGGCAATAATTGAATATATTGAATGGTAATAACATAACCCATGATAGCAGTTATGAGTAGTAAGTACAAAACTTACCATCATGAATAAACACTGGTTCACTCCATTCACTCCAGATCTTGTTTGCTATGCAAATCTCTTTCTTTACCCTCACTTGTGCTGCGTATTTTTTTGCTGGCTTGTGAAATGGATACTTATAGTTCTCTGCAGTGACATTTACAATCTATCAAGGGAGATTTAGGAGATTATTTTAAAATATTTTACATTGCAGTTCAAACAGATCTAAACTAGGAATGTCAAATACTGCTATTTACATCTGTAACCAGTAGGAAGAGATTTTCAGAACAAGTTCTTATGTCCAGATACAATTTGACTCTCACGTGTGTTAAAACTCAGAACTCAACATGAAGAGAGACTGGAGCTGATAAGATGGAAGGAAGTATCATTTATGGCAGGACATTAGGAGTTTGAAAATGCTGATTCTCTTTTAATTTTTTATCACACCACATATAGGACAAACACAGTAACTATGGAACTACAAGTTTCAAAATTTTGGTGTGGGTAGTGTGCTACACTTGCTTCTGTGGTAGAATAAAATCTTGCATGTTTCAGCTGAAAGATGTCCACTATTTTTGTGAAACTTTCCTGAAATATTTGTGAAACATTTTGTGAAACTATCCTGAAACATTTTTAATTGTGTCTGTGAAAAAAAGCACATCACTTCAAAAGATCAAGCCCTAACATGAAGTGATGGAGTTTAAAGCAGAGGGATCTCTAAACCATCCACCACTTCTAAATACAGAAACAAACTTCTGTAAACAAACAATGCTGTGCATCACGTCACTTCTTTCTCTTCCCTTTAGGACTTTTCCAGTTCTGCTCTCTATTAATATTTTGTGGTACTCAAACCACAGTATGAAACTTTAGGTGAAACTCAGCATCTAGACAGGCAGATTAGTCACAACCTGAGTCTTACATGTGCCATGCTGGTCATATATAATTAAATAACATTTGACCTTTGCCTAAGAACACAGAATGATTGACTCAGTTTGTGGTTCAGTGTAATCCATAGACTTTCTTTCTTCTGTGTTGACTCCTATATTTTAATTCCTTATTTTGTGTTGACATGTCTGTATTTTCTAATCATAGGATTTTCCTTATTAGTGAGTTTCTCCTTGTTGACTCCAGACTTAAACAACATTTCAAATTCTAGTATTGTTTCCAATGGTACTTGACAACTGTTCCTAGTTTTCAGACAATACTTCTTCTGCTACATCAAAAAAGTCAATGTGGTCTATGTGATACTAATGTACAATACAAATTTAACACAGAAAACAAAAACTTCCAATTCTCTTCAATGTTAGCCTGACTCTGAAAGACTTTATAAAATGTATTGATTTTTCATATTTACCAGAAGGACAAGTTGGATTATTCATTAAAACAATGGGATTTCTTTAAGGTTTGCTTGAGATTAAATTCTGTTAAGTTTGAGGGATGCCTTGTTTTTATGGAAGTTATGTTATATAGACTAAGTGTGCTACCAGGGAAATGGATTACCTTATGATCTGTTATTTTCACTTGGTACAAAAAACACTTTTTCCTTGATGAACCAATAGTAGGTGGAGGTTTCCAGTGAATTTTAATATTTCTGTTTTCAAGGGAAACTGAGACATTGATTGGTGGGTTCAGCTTCTCTGAAAAATAAAGAGCACAGAGAGACCTTCTGTAGCTCATGCTCTTATGTTCAAACTAAGGTAAAACAAATGAAAGTACATTAGTCCTTAAAATATACAGCTGAGTGTTTTGGAGTTTGCCACACCCAAAGGAGACCTTCTAGTGAGTGACACATTTTCTCTGAAGCTGCTGTTCAGTAAGTGTCTCAAAATAAAAGGGGCTTTTTAGTTGGGGCTTTCTGCATATCTTTCTAGGAAAGGCAGAAAAAGTGGACGGAGAAGGCAGCTCTCTCCAGAGTTTGTGTTGGTGTTCAGGAGACCTTGAGTCTGCTACTGGCTCCATGTCATGCAGGATATATGTGTTTTGTCTACCCACAGGCAGAAAAAATATTATTACGTGAAAAAACAAATGGAATTTCATCTCTCACAGATGGGTTACAGAAGGGGCACTTAGAAAGTCTTCATAGAATCTTAGAAGGGTTTGGGTTGGAAGGGACCTTAAGGACCATCTAGTTCCAAATCCCTTGCCATGGGAAGGGCCACCTCCCAGTAGACCAGGCTGCTTAAATCTCCATCAAAACTGTCCTTGAACACTTCCAGGGATGGGGCATCCACAATTTCTCAGAACAACCTGTTTCCCAGAGAATTTGTCTGATTCAATACATGAAGATTTCTGCAGATGCTTAAGAAATCTTTCTCTCTCCTGTAAAGGAGCAAGTGAGCTCTTGCTACGGATGATTGAACAGGATTGGAAGAAAGGGACACTTGGCTCCCCAGGATTTCAGCCTTGGGTTCATATAAGCTAGTCTACAATTGTTTTTTAGCATGGCAAGTGTTAGGGCAATGATCCTGAGTGTGTGCTCCGTACCAACGCACCCTCAGTCCTTCTCAGCTGAGTTTATATGAAAGGAAGAACTGCAGCTGGAGTTTTCTGAAACAGCCATCCCAGCAGAGGCAGAAGTGCATGGCAAGTTTCTGCAGACAGGCCAGCGAAGTCTGGGATGACACAGCTGCAATGTGGTGCCAGTGAGAAAAGCCAGAGAGAGGCAGAGAGGGTGACTGGCAGCACGGCTGGTCCATGCAGCTGCTCTGCTTGCTCTAGCAGCCTTTGAGGGTGGGGGCACACCATGAGCTGTGATGTCATGAGACATGAGAAGAGTTAGAAGCAATTTTTATTTATTTTTTTTTTTGTTGTTTTTTTGTTTTTTGTTTTTTGTTTAGTCTCCGAAATACTGCTGCCAGGCCATTCTCCCTTCTGTAATGATGTCAAGAATAGGCAGCAGTTTCTTCTCATCCTTTTGTCATGTGTCAGATTGTAGCTGGCTCTGATTGCAGTGCAAAGCTTTAGATGAAACAAACAATTCTAATGCCTTAGAAAAGGTTTGGTGAGATCTAACTCAGAATAAATTTTTTTGCTGTCCCTTGAGCTATGACTGATTCCCAGGTTACAGGTCTGCAAGATGATCAACATGTTAATGACTTAAAAGGCATTTGAATCTGCAATCTTTGCTAAAATTTAGGTGAATTTCTTACCCATGAGATCAATTCAAACTTCCCAGAGAAGTTAAGAAAAGTAATTTTATATGATCATTCAAAACTGTCGATAATTAAAAATAACTGCCAAGATATTTTTAACTTAAAAAACAAATAAAAATGCTACTAATGTTTGAGAACATTCATATTCTTAAATTCAGGTTATAAATGAGGCTTGTGGCTATTTATACTCCTTTTCTTAATCACACTTGCTCAGCACTATAAAAAAAAGATAGAAAAGAAAAAAATGGAGAAACAAGGGTATAATACTTTTAAATATAATTTTCTCACTTTAGCTTATCTTTTCTTTTAATTAAAATTATAAATAAACAATGTCAATAAATCAGACAAAGAAATTAAAAAATCTTCAGCCCTAATCCATTTTGTTTAATCTTTGTATAACATTCACACTGAGATGAATGCCTAAATAGTTAGAATTAATGACTTTGTCACATCTATTTCCTTTTTTACTTTCCATCAAGCAACAAATAAATAAACTTTTCATAATATACAATAAAATAGACAATACTTACCTATTGCCTGAGGTGTGAAAGCTTTGTAATATGACAGTCCTCTTGAACTATTTCTCAAATTTTTCACAGTTATGTTTAAATTTATTTTCCTTGATGGTTGGAAATATATTCCTTTCATATAGCATCCAATATTTTTATTCCTTGCATTTTTTACATATTGCTGGCATGAAAAAACTTTTCCTACATGTCTGTGAGAAGGAAAGATAAGTTTTATAAATCAAAGACTTTGGTCTAAAATCATGGTTTCATAATTATTTTGCTAGACATCCTTACCTGTATGAGGCAAAGATCTGGATATCTTCAGGAGCTTCTGCTTTGATGTTCCAGGTGCAATTGAAAAAAGAAATGTTATATATGATGCACGAAAGATTCTGAATGTAGACTGCAACAAATAAATGGTAAAAAGAAAGAGTTGTGTTTATTTTACATTGATTTCCTAATAACAGCATGATGGTTGCCTTTACAAACCCATTATATTAACTTATTTCTAGAAGCATGAAGAAATACTATGTGAGGAAAAAACAGGTATTTTTTGCTTTTTGCTTCCCAGAGAAAACTGGGAAGTGCATCTGCTACTAACACCAAAGCCTTATTAACCCACTTAAAATTAAATTAAAATCTCTAATCTTTTAAGAATTGCTGAAATCGTGTGATACAGAAGGCAATCTTCATGTGATGAGTTGCTAGGGAAAATGAAAAGTGTTTGGGTCATACTGACATGCTCAGCAGAGCTGGAATTTTCTGAATATGAATACATCTAATAAAGCAAATAATTCTGCAATATCTCAAGGTATTATGAATCATATTCTTAACATATCTGTACAACACCCCTCCCCCCCAAACAAAAGGAGCAAAAGATAATAATGAGATTTCAGAAAATCTCCAAGTGAGAGAGGACATTATCATAAATGCTTGGATGTCCTAAAAACAAGTTAGAAATACCTGACCTGGAGGTGCCTTGTAAGTAAATTCTGTCCAGTCACTCTCCTTAATTATGTCTTCTGTTTCTTTTGCAAAAAGTTGTGTCTTAACTTTAGCATTAAAACCAGAGTGTAATCTAAGATGTATTATCTTTTCCTTCTCTTGCAGTCTTTCCTAAGAGGAGGAAGAAGAAATTCCATGAAGGTACACAGTTCTAAGTATTGAAAGAGAAATTATGCAAACTCATCTACTGAATGATACAATATATTATTTCATTTTACACTACGTGCCACCTCTGAAGAACTTACTTTCCTTTCCTTAGTGGTATTGAAGAACTTATAAATCAAAATATACTTCACAGTGTATTTCTTGGTTTCTTCTTCTGTCAGGTTATTGTTCCAGGACAAAATAACTCTTGAATCATTCTTGGTGGTCCACAAAACATTACGTAGCCTAAGTGCATCTGCAATTAAAATGATATTGCATAGACAGAGTATCCTCCACAGTGTGACACAAAGGAATTGTCTCTCAGCAAGGCTTGCATGCCCAGTAGCTCTACCAGGACCTGTGTTCTTGCATAGACCAAAAATTTCTAAGCTTTGCTGAATATGACTTTCAGTGGTGGGAATCATGCTGCTCTTTGCAGCTCTCAAAATTAATTGATTTACTTTTGCCTGTCTGGAACACTTCTCCTACTGCAGGTCTCTGTTTCTCCCTATGGGCTTAGAAAGTGCCTTGACAAATTCAGATTAGACATCTGGGATGGTTAGCATAGGATGGACTGTTAATACTTACCCTTTATGTCTTCTTGTCCACTTGCCAGGATTGTGGAAAACAGCGTCATATGCTGGAAAAAGCTTGATATCAGCAGGACAGGAATGACTGTAACGCGTGCCATAGCAAATGTTTTGGGCCACAGGTCTGAGGAAACTGAGACTCTTGAGTTCCAAGTTTGGTTGAAAAAGTAGTTAGAACATAACTTTTTCATTTTGCATCTGTGAAATATTGGGAAAGGATCACCTAGATGCTTAAAATGTGTCTAAAGTACAAAAAGTAAATATGAAATGACAAATGTTTGACAGGTCTTGTTGGCTGGTGCCTGCTGTTCCCAGTATGTTTGTATTCAAGCCCACTTTAACGTGGTGCCAGGGTGGAGAGAACGTGTGCAATAAAGCACCAGTTTTGAGTGACAGCACAGCTTTGATTGCAAGCCAGCACCACAGATATGACACTACTGACACTGCAAGCAGTTTAGGCAGGGCCCACCTGACATAACCATGACTAGATTTAGATTTAACCCAGTACCTCTACTTGTATGCGTTATCTGGACTCTTGTGACAGTGGAGAACTGTCATTTCTAGACAGACCTGCTTTTGGAGAATATGAACCATAAGAAGAGGTGAATGCTGCCGTGTGAAAAAGTATCAGCAAGAGAATTTCAGGTGTTTGTTAAATTTAGAATACAGTGAGCAAACAGATTGAGACTGATCAAAGTTCGTTTTAGCAAAACAGCATTGTTCTTTCTCTGAAGGGTCTCATTCAGAGGTTGCTTTAATGTAAAATAACATTTGATACCTTCTGTGTTCATACACCTCCGTGTTCAGAGACTTTCACTCACTAACTGATTTATCTTGTCTCTGGTTGTTTTGCTTTTGAATTCTCAGGTGTATTGTATCCAGGGATCAGCACCTGGAGCCATATCAAAAGGTTCACAATACATTGGCTAATAAGTGGCACTGACTATGTAGAGGAAAATGTGTGAATGTTCAGCACATCAAAAAAATCTGCAATAAAGTTTCCCAAAAAATATATATATACATATACACTTAAAATTACATACATATACAGATTAATTTATAATGCTGTTTTATCACAGTGCAGTGAAAAAGAGATCACTTAAGGAATGCTGCCCTTGTTTATGAAGCGCTGTGAAAAAATCGTAACAAAATGCTGTAAGGAAGAGGTTTCCTCATCCGTGTCATTCTGGAGTGATCTCAGCTGTAGCACCAGCAGGAGGCATGCAAGTCACGCTATGCACATGGCCAGCCAAAACAAAAGGTAAATTCTTTTTGGTGTACCCAGGTGAGAAGCCATTTCTAATTGTCTGGAGAGGGGAGGGGTGAGCTGTGCCATTAATTGTGCTCCTAGAACAGTACAGTGTGCAGCAAGAGGAAAAAGTTGGGGAAAATATAAAATAAAAACAAGGAAATTTTGATGGTGTACTATTCAACACATAGTGGTTCATCCCTCCCCATGGAATGGAGCAATCAAAAACAGTCCTAGGAACATGTAAGTACTTAATTTAAATTAAGAGAGAGATAAAAATGAGGATGGAAAACACTAAGCCAGTTAAAATATTTGTGGCTAATATTAACATGATTTTTTGGAAAACACAAGTAAAATGGGGATGTGGAACAGGAAAAGGAACACAATAAATCTTACACTAGCAACAACTTTTGGTGTTAGAAACAAAAATAGACCTAATTTGTGTGGCAATATAAATGCATTTAGTTGGAGAGAGGACACACGGGGTAGACAAGGAAGATTTGTGAAGTCTGAACAAGCTTACAAAAAAGCCAACCAACCTGAGTCAAAGAAAGACATCTCAGGTGAGACCAGTGCTGCTTCCCCGAGGTGAGTTCCTCCTAGGAGCTCCTTTTGTACAGGCAAAAGGAGCTGAGAGGCACTTCTCCACTCAGTGTGCAATGAGCACCTACCCCTTCTCCCACCGATGCTGTGAGGGTGGACACTGTGAGCAGGCTGCAAATAGGACCAGGAAAACGCATGGAAAGCAGGCACATGGAAAGCTACCAAAAAGCGTTACAGATGCATGCACAAGTTCACATCCCCAAGTCAGCAGCTGTAGGTGCTGGGGGAATTCTTAGGGAATGAGCTGCAGGAGGGGGCCAGAGCTGTGGATTATTTCTGAGTAACATCTCCTGTTCTCACTGCTGCAGGCAGAACAGCAGAAGGACAGCTGGGCTGACCCCACAGGGTATTTCTTATGTTTATATACAATTAATTAGTCCACAAAAACAGTAAAGTGAAAGCACTGCAGCATAATTACACCTAAAGTGACCGGGGGGGAACAAACCCTGTCCATACATAAAAAGCTTTTGATTCACAACTTGTCAAAGAACAGGTATTTTCCTTTATGCTGGCATAGATGAGCTGGAAGACAGAAAATTTCTTCTCAGACATATGCAGATAGGACTTTGCTTTCCTCATCCTGTGCTACAAAAAGATTTGAGTTAGTATATGGTGCTGAAATTCAGTCAATGATGTGCAAAATAAGATTCATTGCCTGATATTTTTTTTTTTCTAATAAGACTCTGGATCTTTTGTCTCTGACAAAATGCATACTAGCCAAATATACTTGCTGACAGTCCAGTTAATCTAGTGGGATAGAAATTATCTCAAAACTCTAAATAATTTTAAAATAAACATAATAAAAAAAAAAAACCACAAAAAAACACCAAAAACCAAACAAAAAACTCCAAAACAACAACCCCCCCCTCCAATTTCTTTCCAAGCATTGTTCTGCCTGTCAAAAATGTAGGTTAAATATAATTTTAAAAAATACTATACATATTTTATCACTTCTTTTTCTTTAATTTACGCTTTTTATTTAACTTCTGAATTTCAGCTACATCACTGCAGCTGCAGATGTTGTTTGTAAAAAGTCCACCTGGTGAATTTGGGAAGTAGACAGAGAAAGAAAAATGAAAATAGCTAAAACAAGTTTCATAAAACTTAAGAGCTCTTACTTCAAGTGGCAGGAAAATAAACTATTTAATTTTAAATCTACACTATACATGTGTTTGAATAAAGCTACTTTTGAAATTTTTCTGGGACTGATTATTATATCCTCCTAAATGCAAAAGTTAATTTTTTAAGAAATAGTTTTTATATACATATATTTTCTTTGAAAAACAAATAATAAAATGGTCCAAAAAGATAATTTCAGGTGGTCTTGAAAATTATATTATGCCAAATTTGGAAAGTAAATTCAACCATTAAACAACAAAATCTTTGATTCACTGTTCTAATGCACAGCCTTAGATGAAATGAATCACTGGGACTGTTTGCCTGAATAAAACTATCTTAAACTTAGACTTCATTTAAGGTTGTCAGGTCATACTTTTCAACACTCCTCACATATTTAACAGTATCCCATATTGAACATACGTATTTAATATCCCATATTTAACACCAGAAAATGTAGAAATTGATCGATGAATGATGAAATAAGCAATATAGGTCAAATAAAGTTTGAATCTCTTGTAGCTGAAAAGTCAAAAGATGAAACCATTGACTTTTTTTTCAAGACTTACCTTAATTCTAATGCTTGTTAAACCCTGGGTACCTAAGCATAGTTTGGGCTGAGAAGTGGGACAGAGCAGCACTGGAGAATGTCTTGATTTATGACTACAATGAGAAATTGATTCAAGAGACTTCCCTTTTCACAAAGCACTCCCTCAGAAAAGCCCATTGCCAGGGCCACTTCCCACTGAGGGGCTGAAGCACACCTCTGAATAAGCAAACACTGGCTGGAACCTTACCCAAGGTCTTTGGATCTCTAAGGATACACATCTCTGCATGACTCTCTCAGAAGTCAGAGCTGTTACCATTTTTTCTTTTTTGTATATGGAAGAGAAAGGTTTCAAAACTTTTTACATATTGTAATGAGCTTTTAAGAAGAAGTCCGATTAAAGAAGAAATTAAATCACATGGTTCAATATGACCTATGAAATTAAAATCCCAGAAAGATCCTACTCCACTTGCCACTGTTCTCCTGGTTTTTAGTGGCTAATACACATCTTTCAGTGTGCACCCAATTAAAAAAAAAAAAAAAAAAAAAAAAAAAAAAAAAAAAAAAAAAAAAAAAAAAAACCAAAACAAAAAAAAACAAAAAAANTAATAAGGAAAAAGAATAAATAAATCCTGCATTTTAAACAGGTAGGACTGTCTGTTTAACTCTTTATGTCTGAAAGTTTGCCCAGCCTAGTATCTGAAATCATCCTTTTAACTGGCTTGTTTTATAAAGTAAATTAATTTGCAGTCATCACAAATGCAATTGTACAACACGCTGAAAACTTATGAATGTCATTCTGGGGGGACTTGCCTGACTTGATAATAAGGGGGTTTGAAATCAACCACTTCATTCATACACACTGATATTTTGCATTTCAGCTTTCCATGTTAAGCTGGATTGAGAGGGGCAATAATGGATAAAAATTGTTCTTTTTTGGGGGGGTTGGGTTTCGGTATTTTGGCTTGGAACAGATATGCTTCATTGTTCACTTTAAAAAGTTTATTCACTAAGGATCTGACTCCAGGTTTTGGTGCAAAAATGAACTTAAGGTGTCAAGACTGCATTATTTGTTGCCTTTTCAAAAATTGCCAAATTTGGACAATATATTTCACAATCCCTTATATAAAGGGCTGAAGAGATCAAGTAATAGAGTTTTTTATCATTTGCTAGCTGGTGTGATCCTTCCCAGAGCATATTAGCTGGCTCTACTTTGCTTTTCCCCATCTTTAGATACTGGAAACACAACAGAGAGATTCTGAAAAACGAAGAATCCCATAAAACACCTTCGACGTTTATTCAGTGAAGTGTTAGAAACCTGAAAATCTTCACTCTCATCTCAGGCAGAGGCTGTTACTGTAATGTATGGAAACAATTTTATTCTTTCAGTATGTGTGTTAAAAATACATGTTTCAAAGAAAACACAAACAAAAAAAATCCAACTATAGAAGTGTCATAGACATCAATGGAACGTTTCAGCTTTTTAATAGTAAAGTCTTAAAAACTGCTGTTTTGTCTTTTGGATGCCTCTTTCTTTCAATAAAATATTTTTGACAATAATTACTCTGACTGACTTATATCTAGATTTTCCTGATGAATAGATTCAATAAGCTAATCTTGATCTTAGATTAGAAAAGGGTATATTTAGATCCATGTCAGGTTTGACCTTTTTTTTTTTTTTTT
>VWYO01000330.1:141676-179134 GCA_013400275.1 Rhadina sibilatrix
TTTTTTTTTTTTGTGTTAAAGCAAAACAATAAAATTATTCAAGGTAAGGCTAAACCAACAAGCCTTTACCTCAAGTGCTTGAATCCGATTGCTTCCTTGTTCTAGTGTTAATCAGACATGATCTTATGGTGGGGATGTACAAAAACCAAATTTTTCTAATGATGAACTAAGATAAAGGAAGGTAAATGCTTCTAGAGAACTCTGACTATATTTAGAAGTATGTTTTATTTCAGTGTGAAGGGTGTGACTTGGAATCTCAAATCCAATGGTAATAGTGGCAAACATGACCACAAGCCCAGTACTCAATTTTTAAAATGTAGATAACTTAATTTCCCCTTGTGTCTTCCGTTTATTAGAAAAATATGTAAATTTTATCTGGTTAAGGTGTGGTTTGTACTTTGAATTAATGGTAACACCTCAACAATTGCAGCATGTTTCTTCCTCTTTTCTTACACCATAACTCACTGCCATTGCTGACTTCAGAGAGAAGAAGTTAATTACTTCACACACATTTTCTGGAGTGCTCTTAAAATTTTAAACAATTAAAGATTTTTATTTTTTAAAAATCTTCATGTGTTGTTAATGTATTCAGGAAAGCAGGAATGGTAGGAATTCAACACTTTTTTTCCATTCTTAACAGACTCTCACACTGAGTTTTTTAACGGCTTCAGTCCATCAAAGTCATGCATTGGAACCACGTGTGGATTTGGGCTGATCAAAACAGCGAGCCATGTAATTAAAAATATCCATAAAGCCAGTGCACTGTGCAGTTACTTCAGCAGGGTTTAGGTGCCTGTGGAAAGCAATGACTGCTCACACTCCACAAAGCCTGTGCCCTAAGCAGCATTTAGTATTTGACAGCCATTTCTGTCTCTGTACCCTGTGGAGCCAGTGGAGTCCCATGCATGTGACTAAAGGACAAAGTCCTTTCCTTCTCACAGTCCCTGCAGTCTAGTTTGTTGTGTCAACACAGCTAGTGTTTGCAATCACGTGCTGGGGATTTTGGGGTGCTCTTGAGTTCCACCTCTGTTTATGCCAAGATTTGAAGAGGGTCAAAACTCATCTCTTGCTTTGTACTGAAGTGAAAATGAAGTTTCAGAAACCTAGGCTGCTAATGATATGTTTCACTGCAAAGGAGTAGTGAGGCAGGCTTAAAGCATAGCAGAAAGGTCAAGGGAGTGTCCTGAAAATGATACATGCTTGTTAACAAAAGGGAATTTTGAAATCACAGCTTTCTACTGCAGCAACTAAATTTTCACCATCTGCGTCTCATAGTCCTGTTGTCAATCTGATCTCGTGTTTTTGTTTCATATAATAGGGATGGCAGTTGTCCATGCAGCCTTCTACTCTGCATCTGAAGTCTCAAAATGTAACACTTATTTTGTCCTGGATTATTTTGTAATGCTTTTCAAACTATGTGTATGTACATGTACCAATGCAAGGCTTGAGAAGAGATCTCCTGGAGGAGATATCTCTTTGCTTTCTGAAAATTATCAGCTGCAGCAAATAGCCAGCTGTTGACAGTGAAAGCCAACCTTAGATACAAGGCCTCTATTCCAGTTTCTCTCAAATCCTACAGGCAGAGATTTATGAGAAAGCAATGTGCAGGTTTGGGGTACACTGTAGGGTTTGGTGACTTGCATCAGGGGTGAGAAAGAGTCCTATAAAGGAGTGCAGTACTATATAGCCATGTTTGGCCTTAGCTAATCAAGAGGAATCAGAGAAAGATTTCAAATATAAGCATAGTGCTGTTAGTGTTGTGATTACAAAACCATTAGACTAAATCAGTCTCATGTAACATCTGCCTTAGGATAGGCACTGCATTTAATGGGAAAGATAAGGGGGGGCATGAATACATAAAAACATATCCCTAATCTTTCCTGAGTGAGGAACTGAGGCACAGAGACAGTATACAAATTTTCCAAATCAGAACAGATATACCTGAAATAGCTTATTGCTACTATTTGGTCTTTCCATTTTAAATTTAATGAACTACAGAAAAAAAACCACCTAACACTGGTCAGAAGCTGATGTTTCATTATGCAGAATTTCCTCTGGGGTGATGGTCAGACTACTGATGCATCACAATATTTGTGACTACAAGCAGCCTAAGAGAGTAAGGCTTGAAAGAATATTTATCTTTTATCATTAAAACAATAGCTATGCATTGTGAATATTTCACAATATAGGGAATATTTCACAATATATAGGAAGAGATCCTTCTGAATTATTTCAAGGGAACTGCTGAAACATAGCTGAATACAGAGAAAATTTCTAGGCACTTCAGAGCATATATATCATCACCTGATTATTAATTTGTGCAACTATTCCTGATCAGATATTCAAGTGCTGACAGCAGAATTGTTAATGTCTGCTGCCCCTGTTAGGATAAAACCTTTAAAACCAAGCAGATATTAAAAACAAGAGACTCTAAAAATTTTTTCACCTTTCCACCCCTTTCATGGAGCATTTTTAAATTATCTCCATGCTGCCTCTATACAATTAATATAAGAATGTCTTTCAGAGTAATTAATTCTATCTTCCTCCCCTGTTAGTATGCAGAAAATCTTTCAGGTACTCAAAAACACTCCTTACAACATTTTAAACTTCAGGTCCTAATCATCTTAATGCCATCATCAAGAACCAGGACTGTCACTGGCAAAGTGTCTGTTGATTTACAAGTAGTTATTAACAATCTGCTTCCTGTCTGGATTTCTGATATTAAATAAGGAGTCTTCTGGTGCTTGTTTAGGGTGCTTGTGGCCTACCCAAATATGACAACATATTTGTATAGATGACATTCTCAGTGAAGACAAGTATGTCAGTGTTCATTATGGAACCAAATATGGAGAAGAAAAAAGTCTCTCCACCTGCTATAGCCGTCATTCAAGGAAAAATTCTTACTCTTGTGACACTCCTCCCTACCAAACTCTATCTGCCCAAGAGCACAGTAGTGAAGAGCAACATTTAACACTCAGCTGAAAGATAACTGGCTTTCATCCTAACAGTCTGGTGATATAAAATTCATCAGAGACAGGCAGAGAGAAAATGTCTATCCATCTGCCTGGTGAAAGAAAATAAACTACTTGTTTGTGGAACAGTTTTTTCACAGTTTCAAAACATGTCAGCTTCTTTACAACTGAACTGTTTAAGAAAATATTGCTCTTGGTCACTTCACCCAGAGAGATATTCAGAAATTCATTCTGTATTAGAGAAAGATACATTTCTAGACACATTTTCTAGGCACTCTGTTCATTAGCTTTAATTACTGGTCAGCATTGGTAATTGTGCTTGTTCAAATTCCTTATTACTAACCTGGAACTCATTAATACAAATTCATCCATTGAGGTCTTGTGGTGTCTCAGCCTCTGCTCAGGGTCAATACCCTGAGAAAGCAAGCCCACTGAAAGGCAGTTGTGAGAGACTAGAATGTTAAAATGGTTAATGACTCAAAACCACTGGCCATTTGCAAAAGCTTCAGGTGCTTTACTGACCATGCTCAAAGTGATCATCTGGGTGCAGAGAGGGTGCACACCCACCACCAGAGGTTACAAGCTGGAGTTTGAGCCAGGTAAGGGAAGAGGCCTATAAGAAGCAGATCATGTGAGGTGGGATAGTGCTTTTGCCATGTCCTGTGTCCTCCCTTATACAAATTACTCAGGAGTGAAAATTCCCTTCCATGGACATACTGGGGCATTCAGATGTGGCCTGAAGATATTCACCTCTTCTGATGGGCCGTGATTGGTTTAACTACTGTGAAGAGAGAGGCAGCTGAAGTGTTTTAGAAGGTGTCATAAACCATCAAAGACCCCTTGCTGCCCCATGATCCACTGTCTTGCATCAGACAGTGCAAGATTCCCTGCCCCATGAGTGGTGCTCAGCATTCCCACACAGCTTCCATTGAGCTTCGGGGGTTTTGGGTTTCCCCCACTCCCAATAGTTCAAGACTACGACTTTGACCAATGGGCATCAAGCCTTGTTTTGGGGTCCACAGGTGGTGATACCTTTCTACTCTTACCCTTTCTTTCTTTTCCCTTATACATTTTCTTAAGTGTTATTTTTATGCTTTTGTGCTATGGATAATAACCAAAACATATACATACCTACTTTCCATTGCAACCAAATTCTTCTAAAATAAGCCCTACATGTATATTATTTATATTTATATTCACCTATCAGTCCGTGTCATTTCACTCTATTCTGCCCCAAAGAAATATATTAACAAGAACCTGACTTATCCTCGCCTTCTGGGGTGGGTTGTAACAGCAACAAACTTTGAAATGACTATATTTTCATCCAAAAGATTGACAGATACCGTTGTTTTTCATCAGGAAAAAAAAAAAAGCCAAGAAATATTTAATATTTTTATGAAATCCTAACACGATAGATAGTTAAAAAATATGTTTTATTCTAAATTTTAGAAAGATTTGTTATAGGAGCCATCTGAAATCTCCACCTTTGCTTGAAAATAATTTGAGAGTGCAGATTGGAGTTATTTCTCAGTATCCCAGTAGAGAATACTTGATTTTTCTGACTAAAATATATATATATATTTTTTTTTTTGCTTGAGGATTCACCAAAAACAATGAAAGTGGAGGAGGGAGGGAGGGTTCCTGCCTCTGAGAACTTGAAAGAGGGGAGTGAATTTTCCAAACATTTTAAAGAGGAATGTTTTTAGGACATACCTTTGGCAGAGGTTCACAGCAGTTTCAGTCCATCCATGGTTTTCAGTGCCCCAAGAAGGACACATGCTTTTCTAATAGAGAAGATGAGACTGTGTAGCCCTCTATGATGCTATTTCAACTGTGAAGCTTATATAATTCCCCATTTAGTCTTCTGGGCAGTCCCAATGAGACATATTCTTCATTCTGAGGTGATTTCTCAAAACTCTAGCTTCCACTACGGGTCAAGCTTGCCTTAACATTTCCAAATCCTGTCCCTTATTCTGTCCAGTGTTACTTCCCTTTTCCCACAGATCAGCTTACTCACCTCCCTGTGCACAATCAGAGTAGCTAACTAGTAAATCAGTCATATCTCTGCCCTTTCAGTTGCAGACACTAATTTTTTCCCCAACCCTTAACAGTGCACTTAATCATGCAAGTAGTACCACCAGCACTATTGACATATGAATTTGCACGTCAGCCCAGCTGATTCAGATTGCCATCATTCTTTTAAACTGTCCCCTACATTAGGCTGAGTCACAATAATTTAGCCACTTCCGCTTCATTTTTATATGACAAGTGTGTGCGGCCAAACGTTTTCTTCCTTTTAAAACATTGTTCCTTAGTTTAACAAGGTTTTGTTTCTGAGGAACCACAGAAACATAGAATGGTTTGGGTTGGAAAGGACCTCAAATATCATCTCATTCCAACACCCCTGCTATGGGCAGCCACACCTTCCCCTAGACCAGGTTGCTCCAAGCTCCAACCAAACTGGCCTGAGAACTTCCAGGAGTGGTGAGTCCACAACCTCCATGGACAACCTGTTCTGGTGATTCACCACCCTCTCAGGAAAGAATTTCTTCAAAATATATTCAATTTAAATTTACCCTCTTTCAATTTAAAGCCATTGCCTTATCTCACGTAACTGTACCAATACCTTCAGGAGAAATTGCTAAAGAGGTGTTTTTCTCTCAAAGCCATCCCTTCTGCTGGGTGAAATACTAACATTGATCATCTCGTGTTAGATCAGACCTATGATTACATGGTTGAGTTTTGGACATGTCCTTTGAACAAAAGGATTAGCCAAATCAGGAAAATTTGTGGTCAACAGGTCAGTAAAAGAAGGCTGTTAAACCTGAAAAGTCCATCACAATGCAGTGAAGATGGACTGCAGTCAAACTTGGGATCTTTTCTGCCTCCCTTACAGCTAAAAACAGAGTTGCTTTAATAGAGTGACTGCCTTCAATATGGATGGAAAGCATACTAAGAGCTATTTGATATTTAGGGTTTTAAAAGCAATGTATTTTTTCTAAACATCTCATTGGAAAAACTACAACTTGAAAAATGCAGGGCAGATGGTTGTTAAAATGACTTGAAAAAAAGAGAAAAGCAGAATTTGCTTGGGTAGGGTATCTCACAAACTTCAACAATGAATCAATGAATGAGGCATATCTAAGAATAAAATAGCTCAAATGCAAAAAATTCACTGTTAGAACACGATAAGCCCAAGTCTTCTATGAAATACAGAAAGACAGAGGAAGCACATAATTGATTTAATTCCTTAACATTTTCTCAGACAAAACTCAGAGTAGCCTAGACTGGAAGTGACTTCAGCACAATTCTCTATGAGAGAGAGTACAATACTGAGTGGGAAAAAAATGCAAGTACTTATGTGCTGTAGAGCCACAATTTCAGACTGATGCATATCACCTTTCCAGGAGTAATCAGGTAAATGTTACTGCAACTTGAAAGGCAAAGGAATTCTGTAATAAAGAATTTTCAATCTTTTCTGCGAAGATATTTTTATCTACACAACTCAAATTCAGCTATCATTATTTTCAGTGAAAATAAATACACTCTGATAAAACAATACCCTCCTCACCCTGTTCATTAGCACCCAGAAAGATTTCATTTCTGTTCCCAGAATTTAAAATTAGCACGGAATCATGAAACTAAATTGTAGGTGAATATAATATACAGTTTTAATCTACACTTTAGAAATTAATCCCACCTTTGATATCCTTGAAGTTTAACATCTGCTGTGTGGAGCTTTAATTCTGGAAAAAAATACTGAGTATTAAAATAAAATAAATTACTAAAATCAAATCTAGGACTAGGAACTAACAGTATCTGTAGCTAAAAACCTTTATCTAATCTGCTACAGAAATCTAGCACAGTTTGGAGTATGAGAAAGCAGGCATTCTTTATTGCAGCATGCTGGTCACCCTGAGGGTATTTCCTCTAATCAAGTGTGCTGAGCATCAGGTGAAGAGAGTTTGTATCACACACACTGATTACATATTCATGAGATATCCCCACCTCCTTGGTTTTATTTTACATAATCTCACCCCTTGCTGGAAGCCCTTAGGTGGCTCTCTGGGCTCTGCCTCCAATGCCTGGTGTCCTTTTCAGTGGCTGTTCCTCAGCCCCCGCGTTTGAGCAAGCACAGTATCGTTGCTCTGCATAACTTCTGCTTTGCCAGCCTAGCCGAGCTGAGCTGGCATCCTGGTTGCATTTTGCATGATTTCTGCCTGCCTAAGTTACATCTTTTATCTATTTCTTCAAGGCTGTGTTGTTCTGTTCTGCTGTCCTTGATAAGAGCAAGACATTGTTCTGTTCTACTATCCTTATCAAGTGAGGAAAATGCTATTCTGCCCGACTGTCCTTATCAAAACTATTTCCAGTTTTCTGCTTTTTAAACAATTTGTTGTACATCGAGAAAAAGGCTAAGGTGAAATGTTAACGCTACAATAGATATCCACTTTGGCAGGAGACTGGATTTAGGTTTCAAATTGTGGTAGACTCCAACTCCAATGTGGATTATTGCCTGATAAAATGCTCTGACGAATAAACCAGTTTGTCAGAGCTGCAATGTGACAATGAATATTAACCATGTAGTTTCTTTTAAATTACTATTTCTATCATTGCATGAATAAAAATGAGTCTAGTATAAGTACCTTTACTTGGTTTAAAATTTTCCTTCACAGTACAGTCTTGTGTGACCTGGAGATTCTGTTCCTACCCTGACAGATGCTAATATATAGAAACAGTGCTTCCATATCTGAGTCACAGCCTGAAATAATTGCTCAGATGCATGAGTGTTGGGTAGTGTTGGGTACTGCTATCATATTGTATAGAATACCAAAATCAAAGAATGGTTTGGATTAGAAAGGACATTCAAATATTGTCTAGTCCAGCCCTTCCCTCAACCTGATCTTGAACACTTCCAGTGAAGGAGCATCCACAGCTTCTCTGAGCAACGTGTTCACAGAGATTGGGGATTGACCCAACCCAGGAGCAGGACCTTGTTAATTCCATGAAGTTTACATCAGCCCATTCCTCAAGGCTGTCAAGCCTCAAGGCTGTCAAGCCTCAAGCCTCCCTCTGGATGACATCCTCTCCCTCTAATGCAACAACTGCACCACTCAGCCTGCTGTCATCCACAAACTCACTGAAGGGTCCTTGATCCCACTGGCCATGGCACTGCTGAAGAGGTAAAATAGTGCTCAACTAAGCATGGATCTTTGTGGGACACCATTTGTTACTGATTTCCACCTGGGCACTGTGGCATTAAGTCTTTAGATGAGCCCATCCAGCCATCCATCTGTCAAACTGATGTCTCTCTAACCTAGAGGCAAGACTGTTGAGGGGGACCATATCAGAGGACTTACAGAAGGGATTCACGTGGGGATGATTTGAAATTGAGTTTGAAATGTGTAGGTAGAAATGTGTTTTAGAGTTTAATGCATGGAGTGACCCAAGGGTGCTACTTATAGAAAAAAATTTCCTTCTGAAATTAGGGTGAGTTTTTTGGTATTTGCAAGGGGCAGAATTAAAGCAAAATAAAACAGACACAAACCAAAGAACTGAATGTCTAAACAAAGGGTGACTGAGTGCCATCAAGAAGCAAAATTATTCCCTCAGAAGACTCCAAGTGGCCTTCATCTTGTGTGCAGGCAGTGCCTTGCTGCTTTCCATGCCTAGTGAGTAATCAGGCTTTGTTGCTGTTACTTGGGAAGATTCTCAAAGTGGCCACATGATGGTAGCCCAGGATCAGGTACAAACAAGCTAAATCATGAATGTAAAGGAAATAAGGAGGAAAATACTTGTAAACTGAAATAAATGTCTGGATGAGTCATCAGCACACAGTGAGGACCTGAGCTTTAATTCAGCTTTCAGACATTGTAATATCCAGAACAGAACTGCCAAGTATACCTATTGAAAATCTCTATACTGAGACATGCTGTCTTTGGAGCTCTGCCTTCTTACAGACGAATCCATACCTAGCAAACTTCTGCTTACACTTTCCTTCCTGTTTCTTGATATCTCACATAAAAGGTGACTGGTTTAAAATAGATTAAACCAGAGCAACAAAATCAGAAATGAATGAAAGATTTTCTTTTGATTATTAACCTCTTCATTACTACAACTGCAATGTTCACTCTTAGAATTAGCTATGAAGAAGACTAAATGCAAATTGTGGAATTCCTATGTTTTAAATTAAAGGTTATAAAGCTATTCATATAAAAGTTGTACAATTATTCTGGTTTTAAGAATTGATTGATTGATACAGATTGACCCAAAAAGTCTGTGGTAAAATGCGCCGGTCTTGAAAAGGATGCCTTTAGACTACTCTGTCATGCAACTCCCCTCTCTTTCATTAAACAAATCAAACCAAATTAAATCATCCTTCAGACTGCAGAGCAGCTAAGGAGAACTTCATCACCAGGTTGTCTGTTGTGGTGAAATCATTCATGTCTAGGTCAAACACTGATTATGAAACTCTAACTGACAAGATGAGATACTTGTGTAATACCCCAAATCCTCTGCAGAAGTGGTCTTGGGTATAAACAAGAAGTCCTACATTCCATACAATTAATTAAATTGCCTATACTGAAAGTGATAGAATATTGTTTACTCAGTATAAATACCGAAGATTCCAACTTTTCCAATCTATAGGAAAAATTTTATTAAGAAAAAGTACTTGAAAAGGAATTGAGACTTTTATTCCAGCTCAGTTTCCGGTAATCTAATTCACTGTAGACACCATCATCCAACTTCTCTAGTACTGGGACTCAGGGTTCCAAGAATAATTCTGTTCTGAGAACAGAACAGAGTCCAGTTTCAAGAATTGCAGAAACTGAGTAGTTACAAGAGTTTCAGCATTATTGCAGTCCTCCAGCAGACCTCTTTCAATTCCTCTACAGAGCAGCAATCAGAAGTCCTTACTTCTGCAGGTCCTGAAATGAAATGTCATAGCAGGGTACATGATAGTGTCCTGCTGCTTACTCTACAAATAAAATTGAGGAATTGAGACCTAAAGAAGAGGAAATATCTCAAGAACCATCCCCTACCTATTCCTCCTCTGCCCAGAAGAGCAACAAGAACAAAGACTAATGGGAATGAAGATGTACAAGATACAGACAAAGAGAAGGAGGACAGATTTTATATGATTTACCACTCTTCCCCTGAGATATAACACCAAAGAGGAGTACACTCTGTGAACATTATAAATAATCAGATTTAAATGTTGTTGTCTACTTTAATGGCTTCATTTTCCTGTTAAAAATATTTAAAGATGAAGACTGGGGCTCAGTACTCAGACTGTACTATGGACTATATGAAAAGGCAGGTTCTGTGCTTCTTAGTTCCAGGACACCAGCACAGACAAGTGACATACTATTGATTTGATACACTCAGGACATTTCATACATACAGAAATTTGACCTGATCTGTGCATTGAACTCATCCAACCAGAAAAACGTGTATGCAAAGCAGGAAAGTTATCAAGACTGGTGACATGGTTTGTTACCCACCTACAGGGAATGAGGCTGGCTAGTGCGAAGCTGGGAGCAGCTCTTCTGCAGGCCAGAGCAGTGGGCTGATACTCCTTTACAGGGCACCATCCCTAAGCAATAAGCAGAAAACAGTGGCATGGCTGGAAGCAATGATACCTGACCTACACTTGAGCCAGAAGGAAGACCCATGTTCATCAACCTTTCAGGTGGCGCCCTGTACAAACATCTATATGAAAAATGTGTGACAGAAATGACTGAAAATTGTGTGGATCAAGTAATGAAGAGGGTGTCCCTCTCCTCTGACCTGTTTGTCTCCCAAGGCGGGGAGTGACCCTGCTTCTCCCTATGGTTTAACGGAAGTAAGGGTAAGGGAAATGAGGCAATGAAATCACATTGTCAAAGCATGCAAAAATCTACCAAGGCAAAGATATAGTTTCTATTCTTTTTGTTCTCCATTACTGTAAGCACCACAGGGAAACAGGTTTTCAAGGAGGAGGTAGGTTTTTGTCTGTTTTTCTTTTCTGTTTTCTTCTCTGTTTCTCTTTTATTTTCCTCCACAGAGGCTAGGCAAAGAAATACTGAGTTTTGTCATTTCTGCTAGTTTTAATGTTAAAATAACTGCAAGGGGTGGATAGACGTTACCTGATTGCCAATGTCTGCTTTCCTCTGATGAATTTCTTAGCCAATATTTTGATGGCATATTTTTTCTACAATCTGGAAATAATTGTATAATTATATTTTAAAATTCACAGAGTGTCCAGTGTTACTGGCCTCATCCACATAGCAGTATTTTGTTTAAGTGAAACCCAAATTACAGATTTATAGAGCCTGTGTCACTTTCTCTTGAAAACAATGAAATTGGAAATGTTTGGATTTTAGGTCTTTGCATCCATAGAGTAAAGTCACTAACTGGAGTGAACTCTTTTAGGAGCGGTGCATTTAGGCACCAGTAGAATGGAATTATGTCAGTGACCTTTCTCTTTCATTATTTTAATACTTTAGAGATTTCATATATACAATTCCCTGAAACTGCTGCAGGAATGCAGGCATAATTTTACCCTCATAGCCCACCCAACATGGAAGCAATAATTCCATTTCATGTTTTCCAACTGACAAAAATGTTTTTCAAAATCTTTCAGAGGCAAAGCTGGGAAATGAATCTCAGAGGTCTAGTTTAATGTACTATATTCAACATAGACTTTCCCTTAAAAAAATAGTCATATTAAAAACAAAGTATAAGTTTTGGGGTTTTATTTCAGTTACAAACCTTCTTTTTTATTTGCCATAAAAGTCATAGTGGGATCAAAATATGATAAAATATATGGTTATGTGTTACTCATAATCAGCAGTTTTTATTCTCATCTAATCACCTCTCCAATCAACCTAGATGAGATTAGACACTGCAGTAGCATTTCAACTTCTGAATTCCTAACATGACTACCTACCCCCTGTGGAAGGGTGTTAGGGTTCAGGCTTCTCTAAGAAACAACTTGTGCTGTAGCATAGCCAACAGTAACCAATTTTCATAGAAATTTTATAAACTGCTGTACAGGAAGGAAACAACTTCACACAGAAATACTTTAATTTTCCTAAAGATTTTCATCAATAATCTGCACAGGAACTATCTGAGATGTGGAAGGAAGTTTGAAACATCTCTGAGGAAAAGAGTACTGCTCCTCTACTGCAACTGTTTTTCTAAAGGGAAGCAGTGCATGATACTTGCACATCTATAAGGATGAGGAGGAAAAGACATTTTCAATAATAAATTTGCAGTTGAGAAAATAATAGGGTCAGTATTTTTGTTTAGTAATTACATGTGAATTCCAGATGATGTAAGAAAGGATAGGAATGGATCCTCCTGGATTTATCTGACAAAGGTGGATAACTCAGAATTAGAGAGATTCCTCTGGGCTGTATTTTCAGTGAACGGCAAAAAATAAATATAGTGAAGCCTTCATTCATCTTGTCCTAGACTAGATTGAATAAACTGTGTCTAAAGTAGCTGGTTCATTTTTGGGGTGTTTCTTTTTGTTTGTTTGTTTTGTTGTGGTGTGTGTGTGTGTTTTGTTTGTTTGTTTTGGTTTTTTTGGTGGGTTGTGTGTGTGGGGTTTTTTTTTGTCCATGCTGTGTTAAGGCAGTATAGAATTACTGGTTCCCCTATAAGCATCTATGCAGCTTTTTGGCAAGTTTAGGTAAGACAATCTCCAGCTCACACCTGCTCACACCTAACAGCATCTTCAGAGTTAAGCTTAAACATTAAATTAATTGCTTTTAAATTTTTTAATTATAATTATTTCCAATATCAAGTATATTACTTAATAAGTTTTATAAAGTATCTGGTCAATCATGTCTAAGAGTCAAGAGTTTATGCATTTTTTTGATTAAAGAATCACTGAACAAAAGTAAAAATTCTCTTGGGCTCAGGACCCAAAGGTGAGATCCTGTCCTTCCCTGCTAGTAATGTTGGTAACCAGAAATGATTGCAGAGCCAGCTGTTCTTCTGTCTGATATTTCTCTGAGGCTAAGGTGCCTACATTTTTTCTGATGTCTGCCCAACAGATGGAGATAATCTAAGCTGACAAAATAGCCATAAGTAAACAAATCAAGAAACAAACAAATAAAAGCACTCTGTGTGCTTGAAACAATGGATTGTTATGCAGCTGCATGCAATCATAATTGTCTCATCTCAGTTAAGTATCTTACTTCTTTCATGAAAAGAATATCAAACATTTCAAATATATCTAAAGACAGTAAAATATGTGAAAATAAGTTATTTGTGTCGGAAACAAAGGATGCTTCAGATGATATTAACATATTTGCATATGTATTTTACTATCATCATCAAATAATACAGGAGACAGTTCATGAAGCATGAGTACAATACAGATAAACTAAACTGGCTTTTGCATCACAGCTCACAGAAAAGGCTAATAAAAATATGGTCCTGCATTTTTTAAAGAAATAAATATATGTAAGTGACAAATTTGGAGAATTTCAAATAACAGTGGTTGAGCAAAAAACACTAGAAAAATTTAGCTAGTCCTTGGTATAAACTGGAGGTAGAAAGATATCAATGTCTCCTTGAAATAATGTGAGATAAAAGTCTCATGAAGACTGAGCTCTATTCCAGCTGTTGCTAAAAATAAAAATGTAGTGCTGACAGTGTTGGATGAATAGAGTAGGCTCAAAAATAAACCTTACAGAAAAGGTAGTTGCATTTATATACTTTGTTACATTTTCTTTGGTATAACCACAGAAATATGAATTTTAAAAAATAGAGAAAATAAATGCCCTGCAACCTTGGAAAAAAGGTAGGTCCAGTCAGCAACACATATAGAGACTCGTATGTATTCACAGGATATTTCTGATTATCTCCTTGGTTATTGAACACTTCAAGTTCTTGTTGGCCCACACAAGAACCAGGCTGTGAACTGATTTAAAATCAGAATGACCCTTTTTTTCTTTAGATTTAGAGCATTGCTAAAGGCTTGAGGAAGCCCATCTCTTTAAGACCCTTCCACAGCACCTGCAATCATACTTCAGACTGCTGCATTTACCCAGCAATTTTTTCATGGGAAGACAATTTCTCTATTTGTTTTGTAAATGAGGAAGTGAAGTGCATAGACTTGCTTGGCCCTGGGTGACAAAGTGAATCAGTGGCAGACCAGAGAATTGATCCAAGCTCTCCATCACCTCATCACAGTACCATAATCACTGAACTCCCAAAAGTAGTTGGTTAAATATATATAAACTTACACATAAATTATACATAAACAACTCCATGCTGAGAGCTTTGATTCCTCTAGTGACTGAGTATGGGTCAGTATTTATTGCAGCTACAGAAATAGCTTTGACAGCTCTTCTCTTTTTTGCTAGCCCACACTCAGATGAGTGTGCTCATCTCAGATGAGGTTGTTCCACTATTTCTGATAGAGGATGGGAAAAGAAAAACACCAACCAAAAAGAGAAAACTGCTGAGAGGAGCCTTAGTTGTAATGATGATCACTTGTTCAAAACTACTCACTACAGCGCCCCACAAGAAGTGGCATTAGCACAGCCAGGAGGACAGGATGGGATCAGGCAGGATCGAAGAAGGATGCAAAAGGAGAGGGCATGCTTAGTCCATCACTGCCATTAAAAGAAATGCTGCTGAATCAAGCTCTTGAAAAGGTTTCAACCTTCCCCTTGGGAGAGAGAATGACTTCCAGAAATCCAGGAGTACTCTGACAACTTTCTCATCTCTTTAAAAACTCCTCTTTATTTCCAAAGATGTAAGAATCAGATGTGGAGTTTTAGGGCTAACTGGAGAGGTACATGCAAAGATTGTGCGTGTGGTGCTTAAATTAATTGAATTGTGGTTGGATTATTCTTGGAAAGCTGTGGCCCAGTCCTTCAATTGACAATGATAGCTGTTGAGGTACTGAATGTTTATAATTTCCTGTTGGAGGTCTCACCTTTTGGTAGGGGAGAAACACACAAGGAATTCGTTCAGGTTGTGAGTACAGTTTGTGATTTAACTTAAGCAAGCTATAAACTTCTGCTTCAGCTTTGTCTTGATTTTACACTAATTTTATGGATGGTCAGGCCTGTTTCTATCAAGTTCAGTGCTAATAAGATTCCCCCTATCCTTGAATTCAAAGTACGGGAAGAGATTAACAGCCAGTTTCAACTCCTAATTGAAAAATATATCATTCTCTCTTCTGAATTGCAACACTTCTGCAGGGATTAGCTTCAGGAAGCAGGCTCAGGGTTAGATTGTAACCAGCCATCTGTCACACAGAAAAAAGTGGTGGAAATCTTACTTAAATTATTAGTGCCTTATAACCAAGGGTCAGAACACTCAAGCACAGCAGAGAGAACTTTGCCACCCTGCTCATTGCTGTAGAATTTACATTCCACTGTAGACTGGGCCTCAGCTAAACAGGGGATCTAAACAAAGGACATCAACAAAGTGATGGTCTCTGTTATTAACTTCCACTAAATCCCTATGCTTGAGTTGATTATTAAAGGCTCAGTTAAATCTCATTCACTATCTATGGCTTCTGGAACAATGATAGATAGCCCTCATGGCTCAGCACAAATAAAATCATTGCCATCTTCAAGTAAGGACAAAATTACAAGACCAAAACAATATATAGTCGGATTTGCCAAGCAGGTACATAAAAAGTGGCTAAATGAGCTTGCAAAGATCTGTGTTATTTCAGCACTTACTCAGTCTTTCTGCAGAGTGGGCATAGGATATTCTTTCTGTGTTTGCAGGCATGAATGGGACAGCCATTGAGAATTTTGTCTGTGTCATTTTTAATGTTTCCTTCATGAACTGCACCTGGCATGTGGGCAGGACTGCTACAGAAGATACCCAGTATTTCCTATACTGGAGGCCCTCAAAGTAAGTAGGGCTGTTTGAATTTGGAAACTGGGAATTTTGGTTTGTGGTTGGGCATGTGACATTGTCAATTTTTTATTGATACAATATTTCATGTGAAGGAAAGAAGATACCACAGAATGCCAAAATTATATCAAAGATAACTTTGGAAGGCACACAGGATGTCAATTTCAAAATGTGACAATAGAAAATAAGAATGCTTCTTTCCTGGTAAATGGGTCCAGAAGTGGACGAAACATTCAGCCATATGAGACGCACATACTGCTATATCAAATTGGTAAGCATTTTTTGTTGATTTAATGTCCAGTTATATGTTAAAAGAACGAAGAATTCATCCCTGGGAAAAAGCATATATTTAAAAAAATCTTGCTCCCCATAATAGGTATGGGATTGGGTTTTTTCTTTGTTTGTTTGGTTTGGTTTGGTTTTGTGGGTTGTTGGGTTTTTTTGTGGGTTTTTTGTTTGTTTGTTTTTGTTCTTGTTTTTTGCTTTTTGCTCTTTGTGTGTGTGTGTGTGTTTTGGGTTTGGGTTTCTTTTTTGGTTTTTTTTCTCAGTCCTATAGTATAAAAATGGACATAAACTAATGAATACAGAAATAATCAGGAAACATAGGTCAGAAAATTTTGAACATTTCAGTCAAATGTTTATTCTCTGAGAGAAAGGTGACATCATTTAGAATTATCTAGCCAAGGATTCCTGAGTGAGACTATCCAGATATTGGTTTTATTATCTCCAAATGCTGTTCATCCACATAATGAAAAGAATCAGTTACTTTAATGCTTTAATTCCATTCTTTTTAATGGAAGAATGTTAATAAAAAAATCTGTTTAATTCAAATACAGTGTTAAAAAAAACAACCTCTAAATCCAAGAAATAAAACCAAACCTGCATAAGTCATGTGCTGAATTCAGTAAAATATAATAAATCACTTGTGTTCTTAGTTTTCCTTACTGTTGCAGCTGGTGCTCCAGTCTCCTCAACTGAAAAACTAAATCAGGAGAACCTGCTTCAGAATATGGGGGCAATACAGAAATTCTGCTAAACTTGCACTACATCTTTTTAGATCAGTTGCTTGAACATCTACCTATATTTTTTAAATGGCAGAGTGAAGAAAGCTGTTACTAATCAATATTATTTTTGATTATATTATTGTAGAAAAACTCACCCCTCCATTAAATGTCTCAGTGAACTGTACAGAAGCTTCTCATAGATGTAGTATTTGGTGGCAACCACCTCGCATAAGTCGTGTGATAAGAAGTAGTTGTTTCAAATATGAAATTGCCATAGAAAACAAGGTAAGAATAATTATGACATTTAATAACCCTTTGTCTCTATTTCCACACCATAACACCATACAACTAGTACCCTGTTCTCATCCCCTTCTTTTGAAAGCTTGGATGAATATGGAAACTAATATTACATCCTTCAAAAATAAAGTTCAAAATATTTGTCTGAATATTTGGGAATTTGTTTTTCTGACAGTAAAAAATTAAAAAAAATAAAACAGGAGACATAACTTATCTAAATTAAATGTTTAAGAATGCAAAAGATACACAGGCAAAAAAAATAGAAAAAACATTGTCCAAGTTTATTTGTAAATTTTAGGTACTTTGTTTTAACAATTAAAATGTAAACATTTTGTCAGCCTGAGCCTTTTTTTTTTTCGGTTTTTTTAGTGCTTTGATACTCAGTTCTGCAAGCAAATTTAAATGGTACAATATTTCAGAGCATCAGTGAAGAAGAAAAAACGCTTAGTGGCAGAACAGCTTAAATTTCATAGTCTTAAAAAGAAGGCATTTAAAATATTACATACATTTTTTATTTCTAAAAATCAAACATTCATGAGAAGAGACCCTTTATTATATAGTAACAAAAAGAATAATCCTCAAAATTAAACATTTCTTTTGTTGCTAGGCTGATGCTGAGAAAAACACCAAAACTGCATCTAAAACAGTAAGTCCGTATTAATCTGACATTTATGCTATATTGAAATTTCTTCTGTATCAGAGCATCCTCCAACCAAATTGGTTTGATTTCACACTACACTACTGTTTCAATGTACTACTCATTATTGATAAATTTTCTAAAGCTGAAGTTTTAAACTGTTGTTTATAAAACTTGTTACAAAAACACTTGCACATGTGGAGTTTGATTTATCTTCACAAAATCTTCCATTTTACATTCTTTTTTACTTCCTAGTAGAATCATACATGTGCAAAAATATGGATTGTGATTCTGTGTCACACAAAGAATGTGGAGAATTTTTTTCTTTTTTTAATACTCTCTGGAAAGAATTGAGATGTAAGAGGCAAGAAAATATTACCTCAAAGATTAGGCCAATATAAAGATGGCAGGAAAAAAAATCAACTTCTTACTTCTGTATAATCTGACTATCGAACTCTACTTCAGTTTTGAAAGTATCTGCTGTAACAAAGTGACAGATCTTTAAATAAAATTTTCCCTAAAGTCCCTATGCTTAGCAGAGTCTGAGGAGCCAGGGAAGCATACAGCAAATTTCATCTTTATATTACTCAATAATAAAAAGTTTCAAACAAGAGGAACTAAGATGAAACAATCTAACATGCTAAAGGATATTCTTCTACTTGTTATTTCACTCTATTTCACTTCCTGTCCACAGAAAGAACATATAAATGTAAAATATAAAATTTTATCATAATTACATAAAAATAATACAAAAAAACCCACCTCATTCTACTTATTTTGCATTTAGAAAGCAATCATTGAAAATAACTCCTACCTATATGAAAGCTTCAGCTCAGAAAAAAGGTACAGCGTCAAAATCAGAGCAACAGATGCAGGCTTTTGTTTAGTAAGCCCAAACTGGGGAGAATGGAGTACACCTGTGGAGTTTGGTAAGAATAAAAATCCCTTCCTTGACCTTGTTCAATAATTACCTGTCTGCCTCATTTTTTGCTTCATGCTTACAGATGAAAACATATTGATAATTGCACATTAATTTGTTAGATTAATAGTAATAAGAGAGATTAAGAACTGCCATGTCTCTTCATATTAGGGAGTTCTCCAATTGTTCTTGGGAGACAGTTCTTCTTGCACTGGGATAGTGAATGAAGCACACCTTCTTGAGGTCTGTTGCCAGCTGTTTTACTTCTTCCATCTTTGCTCCTGACTTTATAAACTCCTTTTTCCTGCTGTTGCTCTCTACCACCTTGGATATTTAAATACTCTGTAGGACTCAGTTCCTCAGGTATCAAGTTCCTGTGGACTGTCCACATACTGTTCAGACATTCTATTCCTTTGCATGCTGCAGGGCAGTGAGGTGCTGAGCTAAAGGAGTCATCCCTTCATAGTGTTTGACACCCTGGTGCAAAGCAGATTCCACATAGCTGTGCAATCATTCATGTCCTGTGATGCTAACCAACACTGTGATGATTGCTTGAATTTTTTTTTCAGGAACACAACAACTTACATCTACTTCACCCTATATGCTGGTTCTGATACTAGGGCTGGCAGCAGGTCTCGCACTTTTCGTCTGCATGACGGTGTAAGCCTTATTTCTTGTGTAAAATTTTTATTCTGTCGTTGAAATAACACTTCTTCCCCCTACAGAAAATTTCTGGCTTCTTTTTAAAGGACACAAGGGAGGGAGAAAATTGACACTGAGCTATACTACATCGTCTGCTGGATGTTTGTCAAGTGTTCTCTATACTTCTGATTCTCAACTTTCTTACCCACTTAATTAATAATATACAGTTTTTTCCAATACTGGGACAAGGCCTTATATCAGCACCTCTTTCCCACCATCAGACCCTGCAATGTGGATGGGTGGTGCACAAATTTTTTTTCCATGTTTTGACAACATTTCCTTTTCACATACTTAAAAAAAAAAACTTCCTATGAGGACTAAGTAAGTAATAAAATACATTAATTATAACATTGTATTTAGCCTATGGAAATTTTAGATACTTTTGAATTAGAAGAATACTATTTATGTCTTAGAGAAATAGAATAGTACCTCAGGAGCATTATTATATAGCATGTGTTCATGTGTCTGCAAACTAAGTCTTTTCTTCACCAAACCTTTTTGTCACTCTAGAAGGGCTTATTTGAAAAAAACATCTGCTTCAGTACCACAGCCAAGAGACCCATTCCATGAGTTCTCGCCAATGGACTTCCAGGTATGCTTTCTTTCCATGAGCCTGAAATTTAAAAATTTAGTCTCAAAGGTATGTCAGAAAGATGCACACAAGCAAGAATCAATTTTCTTTCTTTTCTTGTTCTTGGGACAGAGAAACAGAGAAAGTCCATATTGAAATAACTTTTCTGTTTTACCTTTTCAATTATGAAACAGTTGTCATCTGTCTACCTGGAGCAATGAAGAAAAGAGTTTCACCCTGCTCTCCCTATAAACCATATGCCATCACTAAAATAATGCTGAGCCTAAGCTTCTCAGCACAATAATAATACAGAATCAGGCGGGGAGAGAAGGGACAAAGAAATCTTCAGTAGTTTTGCCATGCTAGTATTTGGCAGTGATGCTAAGGGAGGTAAAAGTTTCTAGGGTAAGCAAGAAAGTAGAGCAGAATGTTGAGAGTTGCTAACTTATGTGGAATGCTGGAATAACTCATGAGAAGGAACAAACAGATAAACATTGCAGGAACTGCCCTTCTAGAGAGCATGTTGCAGTTTGCTGCAATTTGCAAAGTCCTTAGGTTGGCTGCAGGCAGGTCTGGAAGACAAAATTTGTCTGCAGGGACACACTGAATTAGCCTTTATAAATCCTGTTATTTTCTCTTCCTGCATCAAGTTAACTTTTTTCTATGTTTTAAAAGATGATTTTTCCAGCTTTTTAATCAAAAACTCTTTATTTCTCTTTGAGAGCTATATGGAGGGAAGATCTAGACATGTCTGCTTTTGTCTTCTAATTGACAGAGTCCTGCTGCAGGTTTTATACAATAAATAACAAATCTGAATAACAGGGATTCATAAAACAGGACCTTGAGAATAATCTTAGGCATAAAACACTAACAAAATGTTATATTCTTCCTTTAACAGGCAGAGTACACAAATCAATTAAAAAAAGAAGAAACTGAAGAATTAATATGTATTGAAGAAGTAATGGAATGCAAGTGAAATGAGCAACTTGATTTTTTTCCAAATCTATAGACCTTGTTGGCAAAAATTAAGAGGTTTTTCATATTCTCTCACTCCTGGAAGCAGGGAGAAGAACATTGACTGTAAAGACAAGTCCCCAAGATTTTATCTCTAAAAGCCTCTTTGTATTAGGTTGCATTTTCTATGAACAGTTAAGCTTGAACTATTTCTGGTTTTTTATTATAATGAATATTGCAGTATTTCAGAAAAAATATTTCAGTATTGCTTTGGAAGTTATTATACTGTTTTTCAACATCATGCAAAAGAAGTAAGAACAACCAAACTTAAGGGGTTTATTCAGCACCTCCATTGGTTTAGTGTCTCGAAAAAGGTACAGTTATACTGAGATTGTGATCAGGAATGAAATTTGTCATCTGTATGAAAGCCTGCTGTATGAAGGCCAGCCAAGATCAAGGCTCTTAAGAAAGATCACTTGCTCATACAAAGTGAGTACTGTTAAAGAGTTCAGGATACAATTTTCCCATAAGTCTATTAGATGCCTCTCATTTTTCATCCCTTCCTACCTGTGTTAGATGAAAAAGTTACTTAATATATGATTGGTAACAGGTAGCAGATGGACATATATGTATGTATTGAGTGGGAAATGTTGGAAATTGAGCATTTGAACTCTCCAGCAGAAGCCCGCCACTTGCTAATTGCAAATGGTACAGGCCAGTTGTGTGGTTTTATAACACCTGGATGAAACAGAAGCGTAACAACCAGAATCCTCCAATTAACAAGGAGGCATGAGAGAAACCCCTAAATTTGGGGGCTAATCACGTATTTTGACTTTCCATTTGCATGAAATTGAACATCAGTCAGTAGTGCCCTGGCAGGCAGGAGGGCCAACCTTGTCCTGGGCTGCATCAGACACAACATGGCGAGTTGGGCAAGGGAGGGGATTGTCCTGCTCTGCTCCGCATTGGGGCAGCCTCACCTCGAGTGCTGAGGGAAGTTTTGGGTGCTGCAACATAAGGATATGAAGTCTTTAGAGGGGCTTTAGATAGGAAGCCCAAAGAAGGGCTACAAAGATGGTGAAGGGCCTTAAGGAGAAGCTGTATGAGAAGCAGCTGAGGTCATTTGGTCTGTTCAGCTGGGAGGAGACTGAGGGGAAACCTCATTGCAGTCAATAACTTCCTCATGAGGGAAAGCAGAAGGGCAGGCACTGATCTCTCCTCTTTGGTGGCCAGTGACAGGACCCGAGGGAATGGCCTGAAGCTATGTTGGGAGAGGCTTATGTTGGGTATTACGAAAAAGTTCCTCACCCAGGTAGCTGGGCACTGGAACAGGATCCCCAGAGCTGTGGTCACAGCTCAAAACCTGGCAAAGTTCAAGAAGCATTTGAACAATACTCCCAGGCACATGGTGTGACCCTTGAGGCTGTCCTGTGCAGGGCCAAGAGTTGAACCCAATGACCCTTGTGGATCATTTCCAACTCAGGTATTCTATGATTCTGTAATTCCACCAAGTCTCAAGATGATTAAAGTCATCTCAAGCAGCTGAAATCCTATCATGGAAAATACAGTCCTCCCAGGGATAAAATTCCACAAGACCAGGTTACTGTCAAGTGACCATCTTTGGAACTAAATTTTCTATAGTTCTGTGAGCTTTCTTTCTAAATGAGCTTTCAATAAAAAATTATTTTTATTGTCTTTTTAAAACAGAACCAGAGACTTAAGTTATATCCTTCTACTTAAGTTATAATTGCCAAAAGATAAAAGCACCCACATTAAATGGGAAAACTAAAGCCAACACTCACTGTAATAATCTAAGGACAATTCAACAGATGCAGTCTATTGGATCCTCTCCATCCTGCTTTGCACAGAGCTGATCATGGCCATTGGTGCACTCCTTACATCCCCACTGCTTTCACTGTGGAAGCTCTGAGACAGAAAAGTCATTAAGAAAACTTTTTCACTACCAGCACGCTAATGAGAAAACCATAAATCATACCCATGAAACAGTGGAGGTGGTGTAGGTGTGGCACTAAGGTATCCCTTTCTCATCCCTGAGCAAAGACCCCAAAATCAGTGGGAAAGAATGGTCAGGCTTTACAATCGTTTAACTAAGTGCCTTGGATGCTCACACAGGAAGAAATCCTTTATTCTGGTCTCCTATGGCTATTCCTCTGTTCTATGCTAAAACCCAGAAAGTTCTTGCTGCAAGGAAAAAATTAAGAGTCTTGTCTACCATTTATTTGTATTTTTGTGACATACACAAAACCTGCAACATACCAGTACAGCAAAACACCAGACAGTTCTTGTGAACATTCCTGTTTTTGTTGGAGCAATACATTATTAAGTTTTTGTGAGTTTTAAGAAATGTTGGATTTGATACTGTTTCTGCAATGACTTCTTTCTCTGTAGAGCCAAAAGTCTGTAAACAGCCCTAGTGTCTCTGCCCAGGTTTCTCTTCTCTCCTTTTTTCTATTTTCTCTTTCTCTTCTCATTTTGCTTCCAACTCCTGGGTCATGGGAAGGCCACTCAAGTTTACTGGTCTCTGAAAGATGATAGACTTTGGCAGCATCCTCAGTAGCATTGTCTTTGCTTGGGATTTTTTAAAATGTCTTTGTTTGCATTTTTGAAAGCCTTAGTTAAGGAGTTCACCTAAATATAGAATAGAAAAGAAATCCCCTGAGTAGAACAGTTCCCTCTTCTGCAAAAATACCACTGTCCTTCTGGGCTGTTTGGATTGTTCTGCTGTAGTAATTCCAGTTTATAAACAAAGTAGCCAAATCCAAAAACCTGAAACTCCACTCTTCCTCACTGTGTTTCAGAGATAATCTGAGAGAGCGCACAAAAACGCACTGCTTCCTTGCTGCCTTCTCTGCAGGTCCAAGACATCTTTAGAGTGGCAGCATGGAAAAGTAGACAAATGGAAATTCTGATTTCCTTCATTTTCCAGAGTCCTGTTTGACTCTCCATGACATTTCTTATGGCTCTGATTTTATTACTTGGGTACTTGTCACTACTCTTCTCCATGAAATGCAGTATGTTATTACCAGAAAATTGTGTGCTTTCTTCCAAAGATGAGGACACAATGAACTGTGGGCTTTTAGATTCTTTGTGATCACAAGTCCTTTCTTCTGTCTTTACAGCACAGTAGTGTCCATACATGGTTATGTATGGAATTCATTGAATCTGGAAGTACAATGAAATTTCTGAAAAATAGACTGCTTTTACCTCTGAATAACTATCTGCTCTCAGACCTGATGTCCAAGCTTTCATTTGCTTTGTCTGCTGACAATTATAATGTGGTAGGGGTAGTCATAGTAATTCTTACCAAAATGAGCTGCTTATTTGATTATATCTGCTTCTTGGTAGAATATCCACCTATACATATGTGCTTGTCATTTCCACCCTTTGTCTCGCAGATACGCTTCAGAAAAGCTTTGTCACATTTTTATTCTCTACTAGCATATGAAGAGAGTGAATGTCCATTTAATTGGTCCTTAGAGCCAACATTGCCTTAGATCTTTACCTCTGAAACCACAAAAGACCAGGTTGATTCTCTCATGGTTCTTGATTCTGTGGATGACTGCAGTTTTTGAAGTTCTGGATGCTCAAAGTGAGTTGTTCAACTCCTCAGTTAACACCAAGTTATTAAAAGATGTGATCAAATGCACGAACACAACAATAGACTGACACTTAATACATTATTTCATTTTTCATTCCTTGCCTCTGTGCTTTTAGTACTGCATGTGAGCAGAAGTGAGGTAGGCTCTTTTTTTTTTTTTTTTTTTTTTTTTTTTTTTTTTTTTGTGGTAGAGAATAATTTTGCAGTCAAAAGGTTTCCAATATGATGAACAGACTTGCTCCACTTCACCTGCTCAGTTTATACTACACATGTTGAAGAGAAGAAAGTATGTCAGATATGCAATTTGTGGTGTTGGCTGCCCTCAGAGACAGCTCAGTATAACTGATATTTACAATCAACATGAGATAATGAACTCAGAAAATTACTGTCCACTTCTAGATCATCAATCATCAGTCTCACACTCCAATCAGATCCAGGAAGCAGAAATACTCATGAGCCCAGGCATTTCTGGGTTTCTAGACGGTAAACCCTCTTTGTCTCTAAGAAAAGGCAGCACACCTACCTTCAGCTTCCTCTCTTGGACATATCTTAGGTATCTATGAATAGCTGATGTATAAGAACTACTGCTGACATGGTTAAATCATCTCATATGTCAATAAAGAAGCTATTGGGTTGGAATGACCTTAGGATTTTGATAAAGGCGATTCCTAGAACATCCTGGAAGACTGTTGGGCAGCAGGTAAATTTTTCCACATACAGTAGCCAAGAAATGGGAGTGTTAGAGAAGTACATGGACTGTTCTCTTTCCCACAAGTTTTTAACTCCAAGAAGAAAGGATCTGCATGTTTTTAAGAAGGAAGTGTTGATATATCTTGGTGTTTGAAAAATGTCATATTTTATAGTGATGCTTCAATTTCAATGTAATTTCAAGAAATGAAATTACTTTACATGGATTTTAAGTCTCCATATTAAGCAAATTACATTGTCCTCTGTGAAAAAAAGCCTTTCAGGGTATAAAGGAGCTTTTGATGTTTTATACTGTTTAGAATAACCCTCTTCTTCAGAAAACGAATAGCTGTGAGCCAAGAATGGAACAATTGCTCAACAGCATGGCCTGGAGCTGCAATTTGTAGTTGGATGCTTACTACGTGAAATTTTTTTCTGTTTTAGTGGTGGTTTGTAGTTTGGCTATTTTCACATTGGGAGAAATGGATTGAGGGCAACCCACATCACACTTTCTAACAGCAATGTGTCTTATTTGAAGACATCATATTCAAGATTTGAAATCCCCTTTTTCCATCTGCTTAAAGAGCATTCACAGTTAACATTGTCATTTCTCTGAGAACCCCTACAGACCTGGCTATCCCTGGATCCATCAGCCCCTGCCCAGTGATACCACAGCAGGGCCAGTCTCCAGGTTCCCACAGCCCTGTCCTGCCTGGCAGGCTCATGACCCATCCCAGTCCCCAAGGAGGTGCCTGGTGGCCAGGGCTGGGTGCCCTGGGTCCACAGCTGCCTTGATCTGTGCTGGAGGTGGGGTGGGCTGGGACTGCCAGACTTTACCCTGATGCCCTCCATGGAGATCCTCCATCTTCCATCCCCCAGAGATGGCTTGTAGGGAGAGACGCATTGTACTTCTCAGTATTGTTTAGAGCTAGAGAGAAATACCTGTAAAAGTAAATATTTTTATGTACTTTCTGGATTCCCAAACACCAGCATACTCTGGTACAACAAAAGGGGAAATTTAACCAGCTAACTCGTTGTTCACGTTACAAGAAATCCTGAGTTGGGCAATTACAAAATTTGCTATGAATCAGGGGGGAAGTGATGAACATTTATTTTGCAACACTTCCGATGATAAGATGGTTCCCCAAAACACAAGCAGCAAGGGAGACAGCCCTATTTATAATTATACAGCTTTTTAAAATACAGTCTTTCCATCTTCTCTCACCCTGAAGACTATAATAGAAAGATAAACGAAGTAAAGACATTTTGAAATAAAAGGTAGGTCTGTCTTTTTCTTTCCATCTGTTCTGTTTGCTGAGGTATTTACTGAGTCTCTAAGAAGTCCAAGACTGGAGGAGTGTCTGGATGTCCCAGACAAAATCTAAAAAGCTGTCGGAGCTGTATATGGAATTAGGTTGAATGAAGTTGTTTTGTTTTTTTTTTTTACAAATAAAGTACCTGCTGTATACTAAGAAAGAGCCTAGACACCATTTCAATTTTCTACTGGGTTTGATACTGAATTTTTAGAAGTGGGAGAGTGTTCCTCCATCATAGAATCATATTCACAGAATGATTTGGGTTGGAGAGGACCTTGAGAATCACTTAGTTTCAACTCCTCCAGGGCCATGTTCCAGTACACCTGATTGCTCAATGCCCCAACAAACCCAGCCTCAAATACTTGCAAGGATGGTGCATCCAAGCTTCTCTGGGCAACTTGTTCCATTGCCTCACTGCCCTCACAGTGAAGGTTTTCTTCCTTGTATCTGATCTACCTCCTTGAAAGCACATGAGCTAACACCCTCAGCAAATTTACTACTGGGTAATTCAATTATTACCAGTTTATTTACCAATTTATTCAAATATTGAAAAAAATTCAATACTAGGTAACTTGAGTTGATGGATATCACTGTGACCTATTTTGATATTTTCTGCTTGCAGCTATTTACCCTCTTGCCTGACATCTATTCATCCTTAACTTTGTATATAGCAGATAGAGTAACAGTCTCTAGACCTTAAAATAGCAGCCATCCAATGTATGTCTATGGAGTTTCTGCAGTGCTCCTGAGATCACCAGCTTTTTTTTTTTTTTTACACAAATAGTTTTGTTCCAGCTATAATCACATCTTTGGAGGATTTATCCATAAAAATTCTTCATTGAACCTGTCAGGGCAAATATCTTTCAGTCTTAGCAATCAAAATTAAATAAGCCATTCATAAACCAAGAAATAAACAGGTGGAGTCTAACATACCGAAGTGTGTGCCGTGATCCTCCAGCCTGGAGGAGTTACAGGATTTTTCCTCAAAATGGATGTTCCTGTGTCTGCAGGCATGAATGGGTCGGCCATTGGAAACTTCTCCTGTGTGATTTATAACATTTTCCTCATGAACTGCACTTGGCAGGCAGGAAGGGATGCTCCAGCAGACACACAGTATTTTCTCTACTGGCAGAAGTCAAGGTAAGTAGGTCTGCTTGAGACAGGGAAGTGTGAATTCTCACTCAGCACATCACAGTGCCCATGTTTAACTAAAATATTTTGCTGTATGCAGAGATGAAGAGGAGGTGGAATGTGAGCTTTACATTAAAGATAAAAATCACAGAAATATGGGATGTATCTTCCAAAATGTGAGCATAGGGACTGAAAAAGCTTACTTTCTGGTGAATGGGTCTAGCAAAGACTCCCTGATCCAGTTCTATGATGAGTACATTGACCTGTATAAAATTGGTAAGTAAATAATTTATTTCAGCTTTATTTTAATTATTGTATGAAAATACTAGGGCATCTATCCCTGAGAAAGAATCATGTACCCTGTCTCACCTAGAGTTGAGAGTAAGAGACTCTGGCTTCCTCAAGAAAACCTATTCCCCACGCAAAACACAAAGAGGGGAATTAAACAGAAAAGCTCCACAGCTGCATTGTGTCTCAAATTCTTTAGCAATCTACCCTTTTGAGTTTTAGGTTTTTCTCAAGCAAGGTCCACATGAGTTAAAAAACCTCTACTTTCCCCTGATGCCCTTTCAATGATGGCCAAACACCTTTCAGTAGAGGAGAGACTTTTTAGAAGTTTATCTGAGCACTGATTTCTGCTTTTCATTGCCAGTGGAGATGACATACAGGACACCACATCCTGGAGTAAATCAATTAACACACGTATAATATAACTTACCCAGATGGTGCTGTACTTGAAAGCATCCTGAGCAGTTACTTTTACTGTGGCAAATTCTCACTGCAAATGTCACACTGGTTCTGGTATTGTGCTAAAAGATTGAAAACAAGGTTTCATTCTGTAAGAAGAAATTGAGCTGTAATGTCACTCATGGCAGATAAAATAAGATTGTTCTTTGACCAAGTAGCCCATCACAAACAGGGCTACTACTTGTAGCTCAGGCCTGTCCCTAAATGCTGATGTAAAGTAGTACTCTAGCAGATACTAAACTTTCCTCTATCAGCCTTTTGTCACAATTTCTGCCCTGACTGTCTTTTGCTGTTCCAATAATTAAATCGTTGGCAATGATCAAAATATAAAGGTCCTCATACTTTTGCTTGCCTCTGTGAAGGGAAGGACAATACATGAAGAAGTTGGCTAGACTATTACAAATGAAGTGTCTTTCTTAAATTTGTATGATTATTTGTATTATTTGTATGACTATGAGGGAATAAACTGCATAGTTCACAACAGATTGAAGGCAACACCTTCATGTCACAGAAGCATTGTGAGGAGGTTTAGAGAAAAAAAAAAGATCTTTGAATTTCTTACTTTAGAGACAGCAGCAGCTAGTTCATCTGCAATAATAAACATTCTCTTAAGAAAACAGTATTCTACCTTATTCCTCTAGAAAAGTAAATGGAAGGGATTGTTTCTTTGTATGCTCCTATGCCATGTTCCCTTAGTCCCTTTGTTTATTTTGTGATCCTGTGTACATGATTTAAAAAGCTTTGGTCTTTCAACTATTTCTAATAGTCCTAAGAAAAATAGATACAAACTAGTATTTTTCTTCACAGAGGAATTATCTTTCTTCATAGAGAAATTCTTCACAATGTCACTCTCTTTCGTCAATTCAAAAAGAGATCAAGTGATTTTAATTATTTGAATTCTTGGTTATATCATTTCAGAAAAGCTCATGCCTCCATCAAATATCACAGTTAACTGTGATGAAATTAAAAATGATTGCATAATTCAATGGCAACAACCCCAAATAAGTCATTCTAACAAAGACATGTGTTTTAAATATGAAACTAACATAAAGTATAAGGTAAGAATGTCTTCACTTATGCTTAACCTTAATTCATATATTTGCATTTACCAATACACCTGAGTGAAAAGAAAATAGGTGTCTTTTCTATGATGTAGCCTTTCTCATACATAGCACCTTATTCCTTTATGACTGCACTTTCCAGGTCCATACCAAATCCTGCTATGCCATACTGCACCATTTTTATTTTTTTCATCCCTGCTCCCTGCTCTCCCTGCTGGAGATACATTGGATGTCTGGGACAGGCCCAGAGGAGAAGCATGGTTAGTCAAGATTCAAACACATCACAGCTTTGTCTGTAACAGCACTTAGAAAAGGCACTTCTTTCACTAAAACTTGTTGGAGTTGCTCTGGATTGGAGCCTTTCCAGTGGAAATTGGATCTCTGTGGAAGGGTAGAGCTGGGCTTTAAAGAACGAAAAGAGAAATGTGCATTCACTTAACAATTTTGAGTTAATTGAACTGAATGAAATTTCTCCACGTATGAAATGCAAATAGCTTACCCTGATATAAGCATTACACGTTAGTTCAAAAGCTGAAGATTTATAATGACAAATAAAAGGAAAATAAATGTGAGAGAAAGCAGAACGGCAGTGTGATTAAGGACAGGTTAGTGAGTGGATGACCTTGACTTTACAAGTTCTTTTGGCAGCAATAGGGAAGGAATGAGATTGCTGTGTCCCACTGCAAGAGCAGAAGTAAACCACTGCAGCAGAATTGCATCAAAAGGCCACAGGGTGGCAGACAGAGACTACAAAGGAAAAATCTTCCTGCACTACGACCAGATTTGGCCACCCACTAAGTGGCTGATTGAAGGCATTCCCTCGGTTTCCGAAATTTGGAATTTCTTAGTCTGGGTTGGGCTTATTATTTCACAGATGAGTCTTTTTGCAAGACCAACTAACTGCCATGAAACAGCACTATTTCTCTGAATCACTTGGCTGTTGTAACAAAGAAACCTCATTGGAAACTCTGTGTGACACTGGAATAAAAGTCAGTTGCAGTAAAGCAATACATAATTTTTAATAACTTTTAATTTATGTAATACTCATTTTATAAGCTGTACTCAATTCACACCTTGTCTGAGTTTTCTAGGTTTTTTTCCTAATCATTAGCAGTTTTCACCTAGCTAATTATGTCAATGTACAACAGTTATCTCAGCAACTGAACAGTGTAGGTCCCTTTGACACTTATAAGATGCAACTATAATCATATCTTTGGAAGATTTACCCATAAAAATTTCTTCTGCCAAATTTATTGCTTTATCACTGACAGGTCTAAAGTAGTGGGATTTTACCAATACATTATGACCAACAAATGTTGTATTACAGCCTTTAAACTTTACTTTTCACAATTGAAGTTTCTTGCTTTGGGAGTAAACAAACAAAAAAAAACCCAGAAAACCAAAAAACAAAACAAAACAAAACAAAAAATCAACCAATAAAAAAAATCACCCAAACAAACAAAAAACCCAAACCATAAACAAAACAAAAAAGGACACCACCATGGGTATATAATTTCAATCACATTTTTTTCATATTTGAAAAAATGTTTATTTTTCAGTGATTTTTTTGTTAAGGCTTTTTTGATTAGGATATCTGAGAAACCAAAGGCAAAGCTTAGCAGGGAAAATTGAGCTAAAAAGGCAACAAGCACCTCTTTTGTCCTTCGTCATGAGGTTCACCCAATTCAGTAAGCAACAGGCCTGCCTTCCTCTTAACCTCTCCTGTCGTCAATGAACTCATCAAAAGCTTTCTTGTATTCACCTCCCTCACTAGTCTTGACTGCAGCAAAGCTTTGTCTTTACTGACTCCATTCCTCTGTGTGCAGATGATGTCTTTGTATTCCTCCCAAATCCCTTCTTCTACCTTTTGTATAATTTCTTAATACATAATACACAACAAGTTTTGGGAAAATCCAGCCAAAGGCAACTAATAATATATTGCAATGTAGAATAGTGATCTTAAAAAAGCATGAAGGGTTTTGTTATAGGCAATATGTGGGTTATGATTGTACCTCCATCACCATCTCCTTATCATTCTTACACATTTAACCCTGCAATGTGGCTCTTGCAGACATGGTTTAGTGGTGAACTTGTCAGTGCTGGGTTGATGGTTTTACTCAGTGATCTTAGAAGTCTTTTTCAAGCTTAACAATTCTATGATTCTATGGTTCTTGTGCTCTGAGGAGGTTGTCTTTGTAGACAAACCAGTAACTTGGCCCTTAAGGCCTTGAGAACCAAGGCCTGTGACCATGAGGTTTCCTGTAGAAAGTCTCGACTGCTTTCTTTGATCATGAGCTCTGGAACAAGCACCTACCACATTAATAACTCTGCTGGTCTGTCCAGATGCCTAAACACAAGTTCTCTCATTGGTTCATTATTTATCCCAAGACAGAGCCCTGTGCATACAAGACACTCCTTCATACACAGTAGAAGGCCCAGTTGCCCAAAGCTGTTTGTGAGGATGCAATCACTCTCCTTGGTGAGATGTATCCTATGCCTGCCCAGGAGCCCTTCTTTCTCAAAAAGGATCCCAAGGTCACAGAAGGCAAAGCCCTGCCTGTGACAGCAGTTTAGTCCGCCAGATGTTGACCTGCTGGATGACTGCAATTCTGCTCAAGCCTTTCCCTCTGCCTGGAAGGCCTGAGGAGACACCATCTGGACTTCCCACCCTTCACCATTTCCCCAGTGCTCTGTAAGCACCCTTGAAAACTTTCATGTTACCCCTGCACCTATAAAGAAGAATAAGAGGTTCATTGACCAGATATTTCTCCTATATTGATCCCTGTGCATAATTTAGCTTGACTACAGATCCTGGACAGAAGCTTGCTTTATAAAATCTTAGAATGGTTTGGGTTGGAAGTGACCTCAAAGACCATCTAATTCAATCCCCCTGCTGTGGCAGGGACACCTTTCACTAGACCAGGTTACTCAGAGCCCTATCCAGCCAGGCCTTGAGCACTTCCAGGGACATCCACAGCTTCTCTAGATGGTCTGTCCCAGTGCCTCACCACCAACATAGTAAAGAATTTCTTCCTAATATCTAATCTAAACCTACCCTCATTCATCTTAAGGCCATCCCCCATGTGTTATTAATACATACCCTTGTAGAAAATCCCTCTCCAGCCTTCATGTAGGACTCTTTAGGTGTTGGAGGGTCCTGTAAGCTCTCCCCAGAGCCTTTTCTTCTCCAGGATGAACAGCCTCCTGTTCAGATGCCACACGAGCATGCGTGCAATTAATTGAGTTTTGTTCTAAAATGGTGTATTGCAAAATAATTACAAAAATACATAGCTAGTTGTCTAATGGAGGTGATATAATCTGCAGTCATTAGTTATGTGTAGTCAGTACATTATGTGGTAGTTATTATGGCTATTCAAATAAGATGAGCAAATTTCATTCCATGTATCAAAAATGTAGTGGAGGACAACCTAAAATATCTGTGAATCCATGCCAATCCCAAATATTTTCACCTAAAAGGAAACAAAACAATGTTTGCATAAGATTTGCAATTACATACAGTGACATTTATTGTAATATTAAAACATTAAATGTGAACAAGAAAGTTTATTTCACAGATTTCTTTTTAAATCTTTTTTTTTCCTAGTGTCTGTAAGAATAAACTTAGAGTTTTCATTTAGGTCTGGTTTGTTTTGTGTTTCAACCTGAAACAAAATTTATATCTCAACTCGGATGACAAGGAAAACAAATATCTTTCCGCAGCAGAAATAATTACTATATAAACTTGGCATTGTAGATGAATTGGATATTGGATAATAAATGTTAGATAAATTGCTAATTCTTCTGAACAAACCATGAAGTAGATAAGAAAGAGAATGCAGAAAAATGAGACAGTAGATACAAATTAATTATTATTGAAACATAAAACAAGTAATGCTAATAATAAAGTTTGTTGCTTTTCTTTTTCTTTCAATTTACAGGATAATCCTAAAGGAAAACCCATACATATTTCCATACAAGTGAGTCTGTTTGTTCTATTAATCAGCAATAGATGTTCATTTCATTGTCAACTGTGAAAAGTATATACTATCCAAATACCTTTAAATCAGTATGTGCTCAGTGCCCTAGGCTTTATGGGAACCTTATTTCTGGATTTCATGAATGCACCAAACTGCTAAATCATCATGGCACATGTAATTTATTATGCATTCAGGGGAGAACTTTATTGCTTTTCTGCAAATATTTTGAAAAATCTCCCATTTTTCATTGTATTGTCTACTCTCCTTCTCAAATATTTGGAACAGAGTTTGAAGTTACACATCACTGACAACAGAGAAAAGATGAAGTATCTCCTAGGAATTCAATTTTGTTTATGAAAAATACCAACCACAAAAGTCCTTTTGAGATGGAGGCTGTCATCCAGCCTCCTTCCACTCAGTGCAGCTTACACATCCCACCTCTATGCAAAAGTCTCCAAGAGCAAGAGTATTGCAGTAAATTCTGGTAACACAAAGTATTGCAGTCATCTACTTGTTTTACAGGTTTAGTTGGAAAGTTATGCTTTTCCTGAAAATTCATAATGCAGAAATGAGGCAGGTGCACAGACACCTTATTCCTCAAATCACTCAGTTCTAGCAGTACTAAAATAAAATGGTTCAAGATGATTTTTTACCTTTCTATGTGCTTAAGGAAATTATCAAAAAATCAAACCATATCATAAGAAACCACAGGTTATACTTTTATAGTGTAAAAGATGAAATGCTTCAAAATGTAAAAAAGTATAATGAGTGTCAGGTTATTTTTGAGATACATATTTGCATATATATTATATAAATAATAATAATGATTTTTTTTCTCTGTAACAGCAGTCTTCTTTAATAAGCAATGCTTTCATAGCCTCTTAAATGTTTCACTGCTAAATGACACATGCATGTTGTTAACACAGGCATGGAACAAAGAAATGCAACTTCATTTTTGGGATTTTTTTTTAGGAAGGGGGAAATAGTAACATATTTCTAAGATCCAATACAAGAAAGAAGTATGTCTTGAAAATGAGAGCAGCTGGCAGTGCCTGCCTCGTGAACCCAGCCTGGGGAGAATGGAGTGCACTTGTTGAATTTGGTAAGAACAAACCCATGCCCTGGGCTCCCCTTCCCCCAGCGACGTCCTGTCTACCTCACACATTGTCACACACCTACAGACACACAGAGGTACAAAGGATTGAAATATGTTTTGCTTCGCACCACACTACAGAGAAGAGTAGGAAGAGACTTAATCGATTTATTAACATTCTAACATTGGAAATAACATTAAAAATTACACCTTTGCAGCTGCAGTGAGCTCCTGCTTACTGCAGGCAGTGGACAAATAGGATCAATGTTAATTCTTCCCATCAGACATATCTGCTATAGTGGTAAATTACAGAATTAATTTTTACACCAAGAGAAACCTTTCAGGGTGACATTCACCACAGTCAGTCACCACAGCACGTGTTTGTCACAGCATGAAGTGCAACAAGACTGAGTTCAAGGTACTGCATCTGGGTCAGGGCAACTGCTGGTATCAATACAGTCTAGGGGATCAAGGAATTGGCAGTAGCTTTGCTGAGAAGGACTTGGGGGTGTTGGTGGAAGAGAGGCTGAACATGACCCAGCTGGGAATTAGACGATCTCTAAAGGTCACTTCCAACACAAACTATCCTATGTTCTTTAATTCTATGATCTATCCCTCATATTACTACTACCACTACTACTACTCACAGCCCAGAAAGCCAAAGGTGTCCCAGGCTGTGTCCAAAACAGTGTGGGCAGCAGGGCAAGGGAGGGGATACTGCCCCTCTGCTCTGCCAAGACCCCACCTGCAGTGCTGCACCCAACTCTGGGGTCCCCAGCACAAAAAGGACATGAACCTGTTGGAGTGAGTCCAGAGGAGGGTCACAAGAAGGATCAGAGGGCTGGAGCACCTCTGACAGTCTGAGAAAGTTTGGGTTGTTCTACTTGGAAAAGAGAAGGCTCCAGAGATAACCTGCTGCAGTCATCCAGTACCTAAAGGAGCTACAATAGAGCTGCAGAGGGACTTCGTGCAAGGAAATGTAGTTACAGTTCAAGAGGGAATGGCTTTAAACTGAAAGAGTGTAGATTAGGGTTAGATTTTAGATATTACTACTACTACTACTACTACTACTACTACTAATTTATGAATGTTTCTCTTTCAGGAAATGAGGAAATTATATCTTCTTCAGTATGGATTTTACTTGGGGTAGCAATTGTTACACCCTTAATGGCAATCATCACTTTTGTTTTCTGTAAAAGGTAAATTTAATTTATGCATTTATTTTATTTTTTCTCTCTCTCTCTGTGTAACACCTAAAGTTATAGTTTTTAAACAAATAAGGAAGACATGTCTCTATAGGTTAAAATAAACTACAAAAGTGAAACAGAGAGAAAAGGTATACTCTGCTATATGATGCACTTTGCATTGAAATACACAGTAATTTGGAGAAGATATGGCTCTCTCAACTTGTTAAAAATTTTACCTCCACTTTTCACTGTTTGTCATGACATAGCAGGGCAAATTTTTCTGTCAAAGAAGGAAATTTGCTACTAGTAGATTTTCAATCAAAAATGAATCTATTACTATCCAAATTTTAATGTTTTCATGATATATGTTCATTCTGTATTGATATTATGCATATTTTTTCAGTTCACTTCTAAGACTGCAGAGGAATATAAGAGCTGGTTCAAGTGTGCAATGGTGTTGTCACATTATGGTTACTGAATTTTAATTTTGTAGTCAATACATTTTGATTTCCAGGACTGGCTGTTGGAAGACAGCATTTCCACAGATCCCAGGACCAAAGCCTGTTTTTTTTACACGGCCTGATGCAAATCCAGAGGTATGTTCTCTTTCTATTTTTATATTAAATGTGTGAAACACATACAAAACTCTACTGGCTGAATTTTCAAATGATAAGGAATTATTACAGAGGATCACTCCTCTCTTTGCCATATTCTGAAGAAAAATAAAATAAAATCGGCAGGCGAGTTTTGTAAGGGAAGTCAAGTGCAGTGCTCTTCCAGAACCACGGGGTTGCTCCCATTCCAGTCTCACAGGTGCACAGGCTGATGCTCCCATTGGTAGGAGCTGCTCACTTTCCCAATACAAGGACATAGACAATGACACAAGAGAGCACAGTGAGGCAGCCACAAACAAAACGAGCACAGCTGCCTCTACCAGCACCTTGTCAACACCATTAGCAGTCTCTAAAACAGGGTCCTAAACATCACAGTCCTACTGCTACTCTCCAGCTGAGCAGGGCTGAGTTTGCCAGTGAGATTAGAATACCTCCTCCCTCTCTTCATCTACAACCACCATAAAGTTCCTCACACCTGATTCCAGTGTCTGAGCCCTGTGTCCCCCCAGATTCCCCACTCCAAGCTGTCCCCTTGAATCCCTCCAGATGCACACTCCAGATTGCCTACTTACCCACCAGCAAGTTACACATGCAGGAAAGAAAAGAAGGGGACTCGGAAAACAGTTCAAAATAGGGTTTTGTAAGGAAACAGGTGTCCTGGTTTAGGACAAATATCAGAGGAGCTCATCCCCCCCCACTGGTCTGGGAAAAAAATCTCCTTAGAGAAAAAGTGGAAAAATTATTTATTTAACAAACAAAATGACCACAAGCACAAAGAATGAATAACATGAAACAATAAAACATCTTGCCGCTCTGAAGAGAGATGCCAAAATTGATAAAATCCTTGCCAGGGCGTAGCTCAGTTCACTCTGTCTCTTATAAGTTCCTCTGGCACTGGCAAATGCCGAGGTCCAGGCCCTGGCGGGCCACAGGTGCGAGATCCCTTTCTGGGTTTTTCAGTCCAGAGCAGGTTTAAACAGCCTCAAGAAAAAAGAAAAACAAAAAAACAAAAAAACAAAAACAAAAAAAACAAAAACAAAAACAAAAACAAAACAAAAACAAAACAAAAACAAAACAAAAACAAAACAAAA
>VWYO01000330.1:179283-205456 GCA_013400275.1 Rhadina sibilatrix
GGGGCTTCTCCTTCTTCCTGCTTCACTCTCAGAACCAGTCTTAAACGTACAGAACACAATATCCAACATAAACAGAGCAGAGGACTGGGGATACAAGCATCATAAAGTCACCCTAGGACAACCTGACAGACTGTGGTGGTCACACAGAGCAAAAACAGGTGAAATACTCTCGGAATTGTTTGTAAGTAAAAGCTAACTTGACATTATATATAAAACTGATGGAAGTTTTTATTTTCCTTTCAGCTGATGGACTGCAAAATTCAGTCAATAACATCTGAAAATGAAGAGATAGTATTAGTTGCTGACACTGTGAGATAACCAAGAAAAATGGAGGAGTCTGAAAACGCATTTTTTAAATAACTGTATACTCCTGTGGAAAGTCTGGAATAATATATAGGCTTCCTTCACTTTCTTCTTTTTCTTGCAGAAAACAGCAATGCAGCCAAGAGAGAATGGTACCTCATATGCAATCTTTTTAAATGCCATTCTAATTGCTTTTAGTTTTGGCTAGTTTCTACTTTTTGGATAAGTTTTCCTATTGGATATCTTCTCTTTTGTAAATATGATTGAAATATTTCATTCAAGAAGTTTTAGTTACATTTTAGTTACATTTAATATTAAGGAAAAAATAATTGGTTTTCTGTCTCATATTAAAAAGATTAATGATTAATTTACTGAGATGAACACAATTTTTAAAATTTTGATGTCTGAATTCCATTGTTCTACTGTCAAAAATGGGTCAATTCATACTAGACATTTCTTTGGAGCTCTTCAAATACACACGGGCAACTAGAAAAATGAGATTCACTCAGATTTTTGCACTAGACATTTGAACATGGCTATTTGATTATTAGACTAATTTTATAATGATACTAGATGTTTTACTATTAGACTAAACATTTCTGGGACTGTTTTCTTGCACAGAGGCCAATTTACATGTAAGAGCCCAGACAGGCTTTCTCAAAGCCCTAAATAAGCTGGACACATGCAAACTACCTTTAGAAATTAGCCCTGGCCTGAGCTAACCTCTGGACTATGTCCAGGAGTTGTTCAGGACATTACTTGTAAATCCTGGCCAAACTAATGCTGGGAACAGTTGTTCCTGGACGTGTTCCAGTGCTGGGGAGACTTCCAGTGCTGTACTTTCTCCAGTTTATACTGTAGCTGAACACAAACAGCTCTTGGCACACCTACTGCCTTTGAGAGTTAATGATTACCTGTTGGTCAAAGACACCTGAGAAGCTTTTTGCAGCAGGTCAGAACAACAAAACAAATTTATAAAAGAGGCTGGATTCATGCTGGACACACTTGTAAACCATCTTTGTATTTTTCCAGTAAGCAGCAGCAGTCAGAGTAGAAGTGTTCACAATAACTTGCTAAAAGAGTGATGGGGTTGTAACAGACTGCAATGGTTTATATAACCTTGCACAGTAACTCTCCTCTTGGGCAAAAATGTCAGAGTGAGGCATAGTTTGGCTCCAGTCCACCTAAACCTAGCCATGAGCTATGAGCAACCATTCATTCAGTGGCTCAGTGTGAGGAAGGGAATAGTAAAGTCTAATAAAGACGGTATCAAGACACTCAAGAGGTGGCATTGGGGTCTTGTTAAATAGAACCTAAACAAGCTCCTCATTTGTTTCCTGCTTTCTTCTGGAAAAGGATAACATACTTAACAGATTCAATAAAGGTGTTACAGACAAAAACCTGATAAATTAATCCAGTTTACAGTTCAAAATCATTGAATCACAGAATGATTAATGTTGAAAAATACCTCAAAAATCACTGAGTCCAACCCTTGACCTAACACCACCACCTTTTCAACTAAGCCATGTAACTATGTGCCACATCCAGTCACTTATGGAACATTTCCAGGGATGGTGAGCCCCTCCTCCTACAGCTTACAAATGGATCAGTTAAAACTAATTTAGCCACTATTTGGGCAGCCTGAAGGTACTGGCCAGGTGATACTGTAATACCACCTTCCCATCACCTAGAACCTCACCAGACATACCACCACAAACAGCATGCAAATCCCCTCATCAAAATTAATCAGACCCACTCACACACGCTTTGCATCACAGGTGTGTGTGACATGGAAGAATGATGCTTTAGAAGAGTTACTCAAGGTAGCAGTGGTCACTGAGGTGGGTGGTGGTACCCAAGTAGAGCATATTTGATGAATAGACAATTTCAGATCACACTGAACTGGGACTACACCTGTACTGGATGTGTTTCTTTTAGGCTGCATAGAATAAGTAAATTAAGTCCTTTAGTGAGTAGATATGGAACATGCCTGTCCTGCTCCCAAGGTACCAAAAAAGCTGACAAGGACTGAGTCAATGCCAGTATGTGGTTCTAGAGACAGAATTCTGCAGCTGAGCCCTGACTCACATATGCTGTGACTAAACTGTTACACATTTCATTTACCTAGTTTTATCACCCAAGGATTTGAAAAGGAAAATAGTATTAATATGTCCTTCTAGTGGGAATCACTGGGTAAAGGTGGGCAAGACTGAGCACTGTGGACTGAAAAGCAAAAACATTTAAAATGTGAAGTCTGTGAAGTAGTTTGCTATTGGTGGATCTGAGCACACACATTACCAAAAAAAACCTGAAACAAAGCCACCCTACAATTTTGGTTCAATGATAGCAGGGTTAAGAATAGTTCCTCCTTTAACTAGGAAGAACTATTCTTTAATAAAGAACTTCTTTAATACTTCCTTAGCCTAACTACTAAGGATCCTCCCTCATTCCTTAGAAGCCTAGGGAACTCCACCTTACTGCTTGTGCCTGTGTTGGGAGTGGAAGCTAGGGGTTAACTGAAGTTCTGCTTGCTAAAAGCATCCAAGAACAGCAGGAAATTTAAAAAAATCCATCACGTGCAGATTACTTAACTGCGTGTCAGATTTCGTGTAAAACAAATGGGGAAGTGGCTAACAGAGCTGCATTTGAGGTTGCTGGAAGTTAGAGAAAGCAAAACAGATTATGCTTCTTGTATTTACATCACTGGAAAGAGTTTTGTAAATGTGCCATTATGTTATTCAGTAAACATTTTGGACATTTTCTTTTAATTTCTTCAGTCAGACACTTTTTTGATAATGTAGCCTAAGATGAACAAACAAAACCAACCCAGAGTTGGGCAGTGAGAAAGCGCAGAAACTTGGGTCTGGTATTTTCCTTGGCATTTCTTGGCCAGCAAACATTCAAGACAGAACTTTCTTGGCTGTTTGTATATACCTGCTAAGAACTGATCTTTCTCAAAAGAGAACCCCCTGGGATTGTGCAGGGTAAACACCAACCCCTACAGGCAGTCACTTTAAACATGGACTAGTCACACAGCACTGCTGTTATTTCCAGAACATATTATTCATGAAAATCTGTTTATTTGTAGAAGTAGTATTTCTGTAAGCATGTTGATATACTGTGATTCTAATGAGTATTTATGTATTTTTGGTTAATGTGTTTGCATATTGTTGCCATTAATGCTTATTTCATCAGACACAATAGGAAGGAAGAGTTAGTTGCATGATCTCTTCATGTGAAATCGTTAACATCTGCCAATCAGGAAACTTAAGGAAGCTCAAAAACAGTAAGGGAAATGAACTGAGCAGCTTTCTAACTTGAGCATTTGTTACTTAATCCTGTCACACAATAAAACAAAGCTAACTGGCAGAGTGATACATGTAGAAATTTCTGCATGTGACTACAACTACACGTTAAAGCGTCCTTGTTGCTGCAAATCAAAATCAAACAAGATAAGAGGAGAGTTTTTTTTCAAGAGGAGGTATGTCTCTCAATGTTGTGTGTTGATTTTTTTGTGCTACAGAAGATTTTTTGCAGGATAAAAATATTTGCCAGGGATTAAGTTAGGCACAGTCATACTTGCAACATGTACAAAATCTGGATTAGTGTCCTTCAAGTTTAAGGAATTCTAGAGAAAAGTTTGAGGATTCTTTTGCCTATTTGATTAAGATTAAAAATGTGTATATACAAAATTTCTAAAGATTTCTGCAAGATCCAAGGAAGACTGTGAAATATCTGTCTTATATATTGCACTATTTGACATTTTTTATCTGCCATCTATTTTTCAATAACTGAAAGTAATGCTATTTTCTGTATAAATTACTTGAAGTAGAAATGTGTAGATTTCCATCTCTTGGGGAAAAAAAATACAAAAACGTAAATCACAAAATCATGGGATAGTTGAAGCTGGAAGACACTTCTAAAAATTGTCCTATCCCAAGCCTTGCTTAGAGCAGGGTCAGCTACAGCAGGTTGCTCAGGTTTTTGTCCAGTCAGTATCTCCAGTGCTGGAGACTTCAAAGCTTTCCTGGAAAACCTGTTCAAATAGTTGACTGCCTCACAGTAAAAGGTGTTTTCTTGTGTTTAAATTGAATTTCCGTTATTTTAGTTTTTGCCCATTGTTTCTTGTCCAGTCACTTGTTACCACTGAGCAGAGCCTGGCTCTTTCTCACAGCTGGGTATTTGTACACATGGATAACATCCTGCTGAGCCTTCATCTCTCCGAGACAAACCATCCCAGATTTCTCAGTCTCTTCCCTCTCAGTATGTCAGAGCCCTCAATCATCTTTGCTGAAACCCCTCCAGTAGCTCTGTATCTTTCTTTTTCTGGGGATCCCAGAGCAAGACCCAGCACTCCAGGAGCACCTCCCTTGACCTGCTGGCAGCACTCTGCCTCATGCAGCCCAGGGTGCCTTTGATCTTCTCTTCTGCAAGGGCACATTGTTGGCCCGTGGTCAGCCTGTGCTGTCTCTGCAAAACTGTTTTCCAGGTGGATCTCAGCCTCTGCTGCTGCCAGGGGTTGTTCCTCCCCAAGCACAGGGACCTTCCTTTGCTTAATTCCAAAAGATTCTTGTCATTCCACTTCTCTGGCTTCTCCAGGTCCCTCTAAAGCAAAATAGTTGCATATCACCCACTTCTACCAATTTTGTATCTTCTACAGAAATCAGAATACTGATCTAAAAACTGAAATAGTTGTTTTTAGGCAGCAATTTGATAGTAATATTTCATTGCTTGGTATGCATTGTAAGGTTTCTATTCTTATTTCAATGCTTCGAAGAAGGCTTAGCCAGTGTATGATACTCTCCATGTCTCAACAATGTATAAGTATCAGTTCAACCTCACATTACCCTACCAGTAAAATACAAAGTTTCATTTCTGGGAGTGTGTCGTGGGCGGAAGTAATTTTCCCAGAGACACTGAAGCAAATAAGTCACTGGTCTCAGGTGACATTTTCTGGTACCATTCTGCACTCACAGCCTAAGAGCAAAGACAATAGACTAAGAGGGTAAGAGAGGATAGTGCTTACATCAGTAAGTAGTGCATGCTTTCTGTAGAAACCACTACAGACAACATGACTGCATTTTACTTCTGACACATTGATAAGGTGGATAGATTGGGTTTAAAACAAACTGTCCTGGAGAGAGCTAGGGAGTGAGCTAAGAGTTGAGGAGTCTGGAAACCAGGTGCTTGAGTACCCCCTGGGGCCCTCCCCTATGTAGCAGGATAGACACACACTTCTGAGGCTGCCCAGGGGAGAAAGAGGAAAGAAGCAAGGCAGAAAAAATCATCCAGTTTGGGCATTTTTGTCTTAATAAATTCTGTTTTGATGAAATATGAGGAAATACTGCTTGCAGCAGACTTAGTACGGTTCTTCTGGTCCGATCCTCGAAGCAACACTCACAATCATTTTGATATGAGTGTTCTTTCTGGAACCCTCAATACTGAGGTGATTTCAGACCAGAAAAAGCTTTAGCACACCTGTCTGAAGAAGACCAGTCTGGGAGAGGGTGGAGGTCCTGGAGGCAGAAAGTTCCTAAAAATACAATGCTGGAGTCACTTGTTTGGCCACTGTATGGAAGGTCTGGATTGCTCAGCCAAATGGCTTAGGGCTCACCACAGCTTCTATATGGCCATCCTGCCTGCAGGCAGAGAAAAAACAGAGGACCTGGCTATGTGTTGGGACATTCAGCTGGAATGGTCATTTCTTATGAGGAAAGTGAATGCTTACAGGCCCTCCTATTCCCACTGTATGTCCAATGAAATGTCCAGAGTGTGCAGACAATGATGCAGCAAATGCTTCTCCAAGCAGACAGGCTGCAGATGATTCCTAAGGCAGTATCCCAGATGGGCATTTCCAGGAGAAAGCATGAAGGGTACTTGCAACATGGGGTTGCAGTTTTGTGTAGGATACTTGAGGGAGATTTTGAAAGCACAGGAGTAATCAGAACAGAGAGAGGGAGATCTAAGAAAAATGAAACAAAGAAAATAAAGAGAAGGTGAGCAGACAGTTGCCAAAGAATAGGAAAAACTAAAACCTAGGAAAGGAACATAAGATGAAGAAAGGAGAGGGGAAACACTGAGTGACTAAACAAAATGGAAAAAAATACTATTAAGAAGCTGACTAGAAGTACAATAGGTCTCAAGGTTTTCATGTACATTACTGGGAAGGTCCCTGAGAGCATGGGAAAGTGGAAATAACTATTGAGACCAAAATCTCACAGAGCATTTCATGGCCAGTCCTCCATACTGTTAGTACTTGAGATTCTTCATTATCACCTCCCAGCAGCCTTGACCACATCCGTACTGTACTATGATAATTTACAAATATGGATGCTGTAAGAGATAAGCAGGTTACAGTGAAGAGTCTTTCTCTGTTGCAACCCCAGCATTGTGTCCTGGCCTGGCTTTAATCTTGGGGACCATGATGGACATGTCACATAAAACCAATTTCCAGGAAATGTGACATGTCTTCTGAAAATATTCAAGCCTACAGAATGACTTGCTTGGAACATCAGGGTGGGTTTTTGCTTTTACTACAAGTGGAGTCAGTCTGAAATCAGCATTCTGAAATGACCATAAAAATTAACGTACAAGAGCTGACTAGTGAGAAAATACTACCACATTTCTCTCTTTCCTGAATTTGTAAGAATTTAATTCAGTTTTAGAATTGTCCTTAGTACTACTACCTGTAATCAAGAAAATTGCTCCTATGAAGTTGCACTCCTAGACAATGCTAAAGCAAACAAAAATTTAACTAGAATTTTTTCCTCATGTAGAAAAAAAAGCTGGGAATAGAGAAATCTTTTCTAAAGAGTTTTAACTACCTTGGAGAAAAAAAAATGTACATAAAATGAGAAATATTTGACAAAAGCTGATGCCAGTGTTTGACTAGCTTTGCCCAGCCCTCCATACCACAGGAATGAATGTGGAGTTGTCCTTTGCAGGTACTCACACTTCCTTAGTAATTTAAATTGCCTACAGTGATCTGGAGCACCTGACTCCTTGGTTTCTGACACTCAAGCAAGCAGAAATTTGAAGTAGACTATTCTGTATGGATGCAAACCTCTAAGAACAGTGGAAGTTATGAAGTTTGAAAAGTGGAGACCCATTTGTGATAGCAAACAGGAAAAATTACTGTGGTGCCCTGACCTTGGCTGGCCACCAGCTGTCACCAAGGTGCTCTCTCACTCTCCCTCTTCCTTATTCTCTACTTCCCCTCAGCAGACAATATCCAGCCACTCCCTGGTCACCGTACACATAGCAGTTGCTTTGGAAGTCAAATGTCTAGACAAGAAAAGCCCCATCCCACACCAATATTCCTTTCTTCCAGGTTTTATTGTTGACCACAATGCCATATGATATTGGATAGCCCTATCAGCTGGGATCAGCTGTTCTGACCATATTCCCTCCCAGCCTCTGGCTCATCCCTGTCCCACTGGCCTCTGCAGAGTTGGTGGGATGGGGTTGGAGAGACAACCTGGGTGCTGTGGCAGCACTGCTCAGCAACAGCCAAAACACTGGTGTGCTATCAACATCATTCTAGCTACTAATGCAAGGCACAGCATTGTGACATTCACAGGATCAGAAAGCAAGAAAACCTGACTTTCTGATGGTACAGCTAGGATAGATATGTGGGAAAAAGTAATTCTAAGTCATGGTCTCAGCACTCACTACAGTGAGGGTATTTATCATCATGAGAATCTGTGGCCTCTTTATCACAAACTACTTTGTTATAAGCAGTATCATGGCTATTCAGTTCTTCTAAAAAAGAGGTGCCTGCCTGACACCCTGAAGAACACCCTCTTCCTGACTTTTCTAAAGAATATGGTAAAAATTTAAGTTTTGCAAAACCAAAATACACTTCAACATGATTTCCTGTCCTTTTTTTTTTTTTTTTTTTTTTTTTTTTTTTTTTTTTTTTTTTTTTTTTTTTTTTCTTATGTTTTTTTTTTTTTCTTATCTTTTCCTTTTTCTTTCTTTCTAAGGTTTCATTATCTCTTTCCAGAGAAGGAAATATGTTTTATACTCTTGGACTCATTTGTATGATTTGGTGGTATATGATGCTATTTCATCACTTGCATGCTGACATCCAGTGTAAGGAGTGTAAGTATGTTTTGGCAGATATAATCTGAGAAACAAGGTTTAACTCCTCATTTATCAGAGAAACTTGCAATAAAACTGGCAATTGCTATCTTAAGTCTGACAGATACTATTCTCTGCATTCACCAAAAACAATAATAGCATGTCCTTACTGAACTTATGCTGCAACATTTTCAGCAGATGCACAGGAATCACCAATTACAAATGTGAATGTGGACTGGAGAAGAATGGAACTGTCCTGGGAGAGCAGCAGGAATTTCTCTAAGTACATATGTACCATCATTGACAGGGATGTGGAATATATAGACATAGAGGTAAACTCGCTATTCATTGGGATAAATAAGCTTACCTTCCATCAATTTCACTTACTTTGAAAAAATTGTATGTCACAGATAACATCTGATGTGTGGCTGTTTGCAGTCTATAGCTTGATCTCTTAGGGACTGTGGAAAGATACCAGCAATGCATTTGCTGTGAGATAAGCATCCAGTGCATACTAAAGAATTGAAATTCTGACACCAAAGGCGAAAAAAAGTGATAGCCTGAACTGCAGCTATATTGAATCATGAGTAGGGATGTAGCTGCTGAAAAAAGGAGCTGTAAGATTAAGTGAGACTTCTAGAGACTTTAAAGAGACAGAGCAAGAGACACTCTCTCAAAAAAATCCCAGAAACGCTGCCATGGATTATGGTTATCTTAAGTTCTTCACTTGTTTCCCAGTAAAATGTGTAGTGTGAAACTACTGCCTGTAGTACAGATGATGTTATAAACCCACATTATCCAAAGAGGAAAATAGGAAGCTCGACAGAGATAGAGATGGTTTATTTAGCCTAGCAAAGCAGGTGCCTTAGAAATACATAGTACAAAATACATCACATCTTTATTGAAGATTATGTGTGTAACACCATAGACACCTTTTAACCCCTGGGCAGGTCAGATGAGGATTTTTATTTTGCTTAATCCTTTGATTAAATTCCTTTATGGCTCTGCTATGTATTAGCCATCTTCTGTTATGCCACTGGGCTGCTATCAGTCTCCTAAAATAGTTGCATACTAGTGTAGTATCCAACTCCTGAGCTGCAAAGCTTTTTGTGTAGTCATGTTTTTGATCCCTCAGTTCCATTCCATATTCCCCCGAGTGCTAAAGGAGAGCCAAAACACACATATACATGGAATTACATTCCTGTGTTGCACTTCCATAGCCAGCCTCATCTAATATCAGAAGAGGAAAAGCAGAGAAATAAAACATCAACACTTTCTCTTTTCAGGCGGATAGTCCACTATGCAGCTTTCCAGTGGAAATACACATGCCTCTGCACAAAGGGGTATTCTTTATCATTGAAGTGCCAAACACAAACATCTCAAAACAATGCACCTATCTCCCTGGAGGTAATGTATATGGTCTGGCTAAGGTTTTATACATTTACAATCTTTTAAAAGTAAACATTGCCTTAGAAAACAGTTATTTACACAGTAGGTAACTGCTATATTTTTTTCTGTTGAAAAAACTCTTTCTTTTTTCAGATCTGTTAAAATTATTTGCTCTATAATAAATGTCTCCATCACTCAGCAAGAGATACATTACTACAAATGTGTCCATTATTCTCTTTTATACTAAGGCTCCAAAATGCCAATAAATTACAGTGGTTTAAGGGTGGATTCAAATAACTCTTCTAGCTGTTACAAATTAAGATGTTAGTACTTACTTACTGAATGCTTTTCTGCTGGGCTGTTGGTGAGTTTGTTGTGACCCATTTTTCCCCTCCTTCTCAGCTCAGAGTTCTCCATTAAAATTGCCCAGCCACCAGTGCTGCAGCAGCTATGTGTAACTGGGGTATTTCAGACACGACAGAGGTGATGAATTGGCAGTTTTCTCATGTCTGAGCAGAGAAAACGCTCACTGCTCTTCTCTTCCTGTAGACTTGACAGAGGAAACACTCATGGTGACCCTCAAAATACAAGCCAGGACACACAAAACTTTGGTGTTCCTGCCCAGCCGGTCCTATATTCCAAGTATGCAGCTTCCCCAGAGGATTCCATTGTTCTTCCATAAGGTTGCCTTCTTTACTGGGCACTGGAGAGGGCTGGAGTCAGTAGCAGAGAAGGCCTTCACGCTTTCACTGAATTTAGGACATACCACAGAAAGAAGCAGAAAACTGGCTGAAGAAGAGAGGAAGAGGCTGAGCATGCCTACGCAGCCCAGCCAGGAGGGACCTTCAAAAGAAATGAGGTTCCCATTTCAATGTGCTTCAGAAAAGTGAAAGAACAAGTCACTGTCACCCACATGAGGGTGGAAAGACCTAGGGAGGAGCCTGCTTGATTGGAGAGCAGGAAAAATTCCAACCTTACTTTTAAAAGTCTCAGTTTTTTTAATCCTCTGTGTAAACATGTCAGGAGTGGATTCCTGGGCATTAATTGCAAAAGGAGAAACACTTCTCTCTGTAGCAGCATGGATGGTATTAAAAAGCAATGTACATATGGAATGTACATTCATCTTCACTTGCTGACAGGTTTCACAGTTCAGAGGCCAGAGGCCTAAAGTGGAGTGAGAGTAGAGTTTTCTCTTAGCTGTCATTGCTAACCCAAGCAATAAGTAGCTGGGCTTGCAGTTTATCTAACTGGTCAGTGTGTGCTGTGATCCTCTAGCCTGGAGGAGTCACAGGATTTTTCCTCATCATGGATGTTCCTGTGTCTGCAGGCATGAATGGGTCGGCCATTGGAAACTTCTCCTGTGTGATTTATAACATTTTCCTCATGAACTGCACTTGGCAGGCAGGAAGGGATGCTCCAGCAGACACACAATATTTTCTCTACTGGCAGAAGTCGGGGTAAGTAGGTCTGCTTGAGACAGGGAAGTGTGAATTCTCACTCAGCACATCACAGTGCCCATGTTTAACTAAAATACTTTGCTGTATGCAGAGATGAAGAGGAGGTGGAATGTGAGCTTTACATTAAAGATAAAAATCACAGAAATATGGGATGTATCTTCCAAAATGTGAGCATAGGGACTGAAAAAGCTTATTTTCTGGTGAATGGGTCTAGCAAAGAGTCTCTGATCCAGTTCTATGATGAGTACATTGACCTGTATAAAATTGGTAAGTAATTGAACATTATATTTTATTGCTGTTTTATAAAATAAGGAAGTGGGGATTTTTTCTGTGAAAAGCAGATTAAAACAATCTGTAGCTGTTGCAGGATCCTGCACTGCAGGGTAGACTTTGCTTCCATCAGTGGATAGAATACAGCTCCAAAACTTGACTAAAACAAGCAAAGGCAGAGGCAGCTGGAAAAAACTGCTGAGAGAAGAGGTGTGGACCTAATGCCTTAGGTTTTAGCTTTCATGTTTTCCAGATTCTGTGCTGTCCAGGTGTGTAGTTCTTAGCCTCATGGTAAGTGTTAGTAAGCTCCCTTCACAGAGTAGGTAGACAAAACAAATCCTTTTCCAAATGGAGACCAAGGACAACCATTACAAGTTTTCTGGCCCAAAAGCATAAACAAGGGTGGACTGAAAGGACGAACAAGAAGGATGAGGCTTCATAATCTGAAGCTGTAATTGGACAATTAAACCCAATATGCAAATGAACCAAAACTTATACAAGTTGAGACCTCATGACCAGTTGTCCATTTTGTGTTCATTCTAGGTCTGCCTTGGGTGTAGTCCTGGCCAGGCTCTTGCCCTGCCCAAGGCATATCCTTAAAGGCCTTTTAATAAGTACCTGCTTTATTCTCTATATCTGTCCAGTCTCTGTTCCAGGTCAGCCTTCCCAAGGCATCAGACATAGTCACAGATTCCAAGTAATGAAACACAATGTTTAGATTTTCAAGACCACCTTTCTAAAGGGCTTATTTTACCATCCATTAATCTCACACCTCCCTGAGAGCCACAAGAGTTACATGTCCTAAAACCAGAGTGAGAGTTCAGCTTCCAAATTAGGACTGTGCTAGTTAAATATGTGGGTAACTCTGTGAGTTAGGTGTTTAAGCTCCAAGAGAAATCAGGTCACACGGGGTCAACTATATTATAGGAACTCCAATTCAAATGCCTTGAATGCATCATGAATAATACCACACATACAAAAACTTTCTTCCTTTTTCCTACGGAACTTGCATTGCCAAAGTGTGGTTGGAAAACAGATGCAGAAGAAAATGGCTCTCTGCTGATTGCACTACTAAATTACCCAAAATATTTCATACCTTTTCTTTACACGAACTTCCTTTACTCCAGATGTCCAAAAACTGCAGTGATATAGTCTCAAGTTTTGGTAAGGTATTTTACTGCTGTTTACCAGATAACTTTAGTTAGCACCAGCAGCACACAGTTGTGCATCAGCTGCCTCACCTTCACAAGCATTTTGCTTGAGTTGTAGCTGTTTACTGATCATGCTTATATTAATTATTCCATTTTTTTTCACAGAAATACTCACTGCTCCATTAAATGTCACTGCCCATTGTACCAGAGATTCAGCAGGTTGCATTATTACGTGGCATCCACCCCTTACAAGTCATGTGGAAAAAGCAAAGTGTTTTCAGTATGAAATTAGCATACAAAATAAGGTATAAACAATTTCTTGGTTTGTCTTTGGTTCTGTACCTCATGCATATCTATAATGTGCACATTTCTGACTACTTTATTTGTTAATTTTTCTCTCATAAGCTGTGGTGTCCTCCTACTCAGTTTTGCTGGTCTCACATCCCAACTCTCATGAAATTCTGCAGCTCAGAAGCTTACCATGGTAGCAATTGCTCAGCCACAAGACCATTACAGGAAAGATCAGCTAAGGGTTAAACATAAATATACAACTGCAATAAAAAAACACACCATTAAATCTCATTTGTTTATTAAAAACAGGACCTAAGGCTTGCAAGCTGTTTGGATTATCTCGATTATTTATCTTGCACGCATTAATAGCACCTACCTTGGTACCTATTGGTACAAGGAGCAATTGCAGTATGTGTAGCTTTCCAGCTGGTTGGTATAATTTGACAGTAAAGTCTTGTGTGAGATACTTACAAAGTTTTACATAAAGATATAGATCACAACATAGCAGTATTGTCAAAATGTTTATTTGAAAGAAATACATGTTAACTCTTGTTTCCTGTGCCACAGTCAGAATGAATGGGGTTCAGTGTAGATTTCTACATTTGGGTAGGAAATTCATCTCCTAGACTGAGACACCTTAATGTAGGCGTCTGCACAGGAGCACGAGTATCTCCTCAGGGTCAGTGCACATTAGGGCTCCCTGCTGTGGAGCAGCAGGTGCCTCACAGCCCTTGAGGTGCTGAAGGTACCAGAAGTACCACATGGAGATGGCAGCTAGAACTCTCACCTTTCACAAGGGGCCAGCAGAGGTAAGGCAGCTGAAGCAGCACTACACACCTAAAGTTTAAGCAACTCATTTACACCCAGCTGATTCCCAGCACAGGCTGATGACTTCCATCATGTCCTAAGCTGAAAGCACTCAGCTGACAATGAGTGATGGGGAAATCCTAGTCTGCTTTATAGTCCAGGACACACTGTGCATGTATTTTCTGAGAGACATTCCTTCTAATGAGACATTGCTTCCAGTTATACCTTCCTGCCTTTTTCATAATGCTGGCTTATCCTGATATTACATGTGATAGATGCTTCCAGGACCTCAGCTTTTCAGTGCTTTCTGAGATCATTGCTAAAAGTTATTGCTAAAAGTCACTGCTGTTGAATTTTTTCACTCATTTTTGAACCTATCCTTCTCTCCAAAATTTTCAGGTTCTTTAATCCAGGTAATTGTTTGATTCCAGTTAATTAAATTTTGATTGTATAGGATGTGTAAGTAGCTCTTCACAGAAAGCCCCTGAGCATGGATAAGTCTAACAGAGACTTTGACTGGAAGCAGGGTAAATTTACTATTCACATCAATTTTATGGACAGGTTATCAAACTATTGTGAAATCACAGCTTCCAGATCTGCCGTGTTTGTTGGGTGATGTGATTACTTGCATAATTTGGATATGGATGAGAATGCATAGTGTGTATAAAAATACCCTTAGTGGCAAATACAGCTTCTCACAACTACTGATAAATAATTAATGTTTCCTTCCTTTTCTAAAAGGAAATGTAGGATAGGAAGACAAAACTGAATAATATGCTGTTATTCTGAGACATTACTGAAGAATAATATCTGATTGGTTTTTCAGTTTAAAATAACTTAAGATCTTCAAAACCAAGAAAATGAGAACAAAATAGAGAAATATTTGATTGATAAGAAAATATTAAAAATGAAGATTTGTCTTTGTTTTGCAGGATGAGCCCAAAGAAGAGAAAAAGCTTCCTCATGTAAGTGCTCTTGTCACATACAAGTTTGTGCTTTTGCCTACTTAAGCATATAAATACCACTACAGAAAATACACTTACATCTAGAACAACAGGTTTTGCATCAATATAGCTATGAGAATTCAGAAAAATATGTTCCTGTGATATCTTTAAGTGCAAACTTAATACATCCCTTTGGATGGGGTAAGCAAAATTTTCCATGCATTTCACAAAACTTCATACATTCCATCTATTGCACAAATAGATTTTGTTCCTGACAGATGTGACATTTTGCTTACTAAAAATCTGAAGCACTCTAAGAACACCAATGATAGCTCAGGACAGTTAGGCAAAAGGAGTACAACAGTCTTCAAAACCTGGGGAATTTAATAAATGCTGTCAGTCTTCCCTCGACAAATGAGTGGTCTTCTAAGCCTTGGAAGGGCTTGACAGATTCCAGACTTTGTATAAAGTATCATGAGGCCAAATGTTACATATCTGTTATTGTATAGGCTCAAGAACATTAAATCTTTTTAGCAATGACACACCATCCATGCCTGTTTGATCCCCATGAAGGTTACAAGGGGAGTTTACAGGGTACTTCTCCAAATTCTGCTTTCTTTCAGATTTCTTTAGGGTCCACAAACAAGGACACACACACAAAAAAAGTGTCCATAAAGCCTAATAAAAGAAATCAAAGACAAACTTCAAAAATTTTTTAACCTTCAGAAACCGGAGAGTTTTGCTGGCAAGACAAGACAATACATACCTAAAAAAAGTCATATAAATAATTTTTTTATAGAAACGGTATCAGGAAATTTACCTACAAATTTTGTTAGTATTTGCCTATGAGGGGAAATGCAGAGTCTGATCACTTTCCTTTTAGATACGGAATGACAGATACGAATTCCAAAATTACAATGAGAAAAAAAGATACACTCTGAAAATCAGAGCACGTGGAAAAAACTGTCTCGTAAGCTCAAATTGGGGGGAATGGAGTGAACCCATTGAGTTTGGTAAGACTATTTTTTTTTTTTTTTTTTTTTTTTTTTTTTTTTTTTTTTTTTCCCTTTTTTTTTTTTTTTTTTTTTTTTTTAGTATTACCTTGTTTGCTTCCCTTTCTTACTTTTTATCTAATTACATGGAAGGAACTGGGTGGATTTTATTAACGTGGAGGAGCAGATCCAGTAATCTGGCAGCAGAACCTTTGATTAGCTGGGATTGGGAAGGCAGAAGATACTGAGATGCCAGGGCTACAGAAACAGACTGAGACAAACTCACTCTTGTCTTTGGTCTGCTGTGATGAGGCTGTCTCCCTGTTCTCTTAAGTTTTTGCCAGGAATATAATCCCCTTCCTTCTGCATCTTTCTTCTCACCCTTTCCACTAATTTTGCACTATTAATTGTTCTGTAAGTCTGTTTATTCTTCTCTTTTTCCAGAGATTTTTTAAAAAATTCTCTATATTTTAATTCTTTAAATCTTAAATATTTGAGAAGATTTAAAATGTATCAAGTCCATCTGCATTTTTGGACAAAATTCTATTATGAAGCCACACGGAAGTCCTTTAGGACATTCAAAATACATACTTTTTGCCATGCTTAAATATTTCTCTCTCTTGGCTTTTTCAGGTCAAGGGAAAGATTACTTAATTTCTGTGATTTTATTTCTGATTGCATTTGGAACAATCTCAATTACACTTCTCCTGTATTGTCTTTTCAAAAGGTAAATCAACTTTTTTTCTACAGACACTACTGACAGAGTATTATTTATATAAAACACATTCCTCCAACCTCCTACTTTCCTAGTTGCAAATTTAAATAATCTGATTACCAATGTCATGAACTATTAACCACTAGGATTGCTGTGGACGGCCCTTTGGCATGCAAAATCACTAAGTGGAAAAGAGGGAAAGGAGGTTGAAGTTATTAAGTGATTGATTGATTGATTGATTGATTCTACCAGATCCTACAAAAACTTTTTTGTTCTTACTTTTAAGCACGTAACATCCAGGCTGTTTTGAAGCCATTGGCTGTATACTGTACCAGACAAGAGAGAATCAAAATTAATGTATTGTTATTTTGATAAAACTTCCCACTCGGTGGTGAAAGTTATGTCATGTGATTTATTCAAAGTAATTTATTAATTGCATATTTACTGTGATTCTAATCACAAAATAACACCTAATAACCCAAATGCTAAGTGTAATAATAGTTACCCACCAGTTACCCTACTGAAAATATTTCATTTCTCATTTTATTTGTAGTGCAATAGATATTTAATCTTGAAAGCAAAAATGTCCTTAAGTTATAGCACAAAATGTTTGTGTAAGTTATATTAGCAGTATTTTCAATTTCTCCATAATCCTATTTTCTACCCAAAGATACTGCAGTTTCAAGAACATATTTCCTCCCATACCACAACCAAGAGACAAATTCAGTGCTGATGAAGATATCCAGGTATGATTTCTTCTCAATTCAGTCAAATCTGTTAACTATAAACCACAACAGGCCAAAGACTAGAAGAACTGTCTTATAAAAATAAGTGTTAACATTTGGTCCAAAACTAATTTCTGTCATGCAAGCTATGCTGCTTTGAAACCTGAAATACTCTATGCCAACACTAAAACAAAAGATTGCCCTCAAGGTATTTGCAGATATATTTTAAGACCAGTTTTCGCTTTTACTGAGACTCGTAATTTCTGTGTGTATCAGCTTTGCAAGGTTGCTGTTCATACTTTAAAAATAACCTAAGTGAAGATGTACTTCCCATTAGCATTTTCAAATGGTCATAATATAATGTGAATATATATTTCAGAAGCTTGACCTATACTCATGTAAAAATCCTGTCACACTTAGTGCAAATCAATAGGACTGGAAAGACTTAACAGTTAAAATAACCTTCTTCTTGCTTCGACACAGGATTTGCAATTTCAGTGTTTTGTGCAAATTATATGTGACCAATACATTGTAGCATCCCTGTGCAGACTATTCTGCATGTTTATTTAGCCCTACTTTTTAAAAGCCTTTTTAATAGCTTGGTTTAATGCATTTAAAATCCATTACTTTTTACCCTTATTCCTTTCCTGTTTACTATATCTCACATACCTGCACACTGTCAACAGCAAATTACTCTTCTGTCTTTCTGCACACATCACGACAACCAGGCTTCAAACCATTCATGCTTCTCAAATCCATCCACTTGAGTGGTTTGTATAGTGTGGGGATGCTTTCTCTCAGCTAGCTAAAGCAAAGACATACTTCAAGTCAGTAAATCAGGTTAGTCATTAATGGCCTAAAATTCAGTAGGTAACACCATGCATTCCAATGAGCATTCCAAAAGTGACATGTAAATTTTCCTACAATCGTTTACAAAGAATCCCCAGCTCTATGACTACTAAAACTCTCTAGTTTTGGTAACTATATACCAGCTTGTCGTCCTGATTAATTTGTCTTTGGTCTTACCACCTTTGGCTTTCATAGAAAGCAGGTAGGAAATGTGACTTAGATAGGTTTCCTCACACATCTTAAGTCACAAATACCTGGTATCTCACTTCCTACCAGGCTGCCACAGCTAAGGCTACAGAGCAACAACAGTCCACAGTCCATTGTATTAAATAATAATAGCTAGGAAAATAACAAGCAGTTTTTGGAAAATTGCATACTGATTGCTTGCTTTTCCTAAACTTGAGTGGCTTCCAAATTCCTGTGCATGTTCTACAACACATACTCAAATCACTCCACTATAACCCAGAGGCCCCTATGGATGAGGTCTGTTAACTGTGGCACTGGCATTTCCATGCAGGGAGCAACGTACTGACCTCAGTAGTTGCCAGAGTTAAGTGAAGCCCTCGTGTTACCTCACATTTGTCAACTGGTGCTGTGAAGATAATTCGTATGATTCTGACATGTTTAAATAGCTTGATCTACTCTTAAAACCTAATATTATTTTACTCTTCTCTCCAAACTCAGTATCTGTAACGCTGATTGAATGTTGCAATTCTTCAAAGTTATTAAAATAATAACAAAGTACAAAAAGTACATTTTCAAAAGCTCTCCTCCACTGAATACCAAACACTCTCCCTGATATTTAGCGCTCACAGATTTTGAGCTGTTTTGAAACCTGCAATATCCTTTGCTAACCACACCTTTTTAAAGCTTTCATTTCCTCATTTTGCCTCTATTTTCTCAACCTTTCATATTTTCTCAGTCTTTTCTTCTATTACACAATACTTTTCCCTAGATCACTGAAAAATCTAAATCTTACTCATGATTTAAAAAACCTTTCTGCACTACATCCTTAAAACACTCAAATCTGCCAATTTTATTTGCTTTAAGGTCCTACCAACCAAATAATTCAGTGCATCAGACAACTTGCACTCCTCTAATCCATTTTATTTTACTCATCTTACTACAGACCACTGACTTTCTAGTCATTCTCTTCCCATATGCTTCCCTCATCATACCGAGTTTTATTGCCTCTTGCTAGAGTTAAATATATTCCAAGAACTTGCAAGACACACTCTCTGTGCATTTTCCTTGAAGAACAGTGAAGTAGCCCAAAACACCATGACCTCAAAGCCCTGCAGTGCTTTACCTGTTCTTCAACTTTCCTAGAAAAGAAGTCCCCAGGACACCCTGGCTTGATACTCCGCAACATACCCTCAGTATGACAGCAAGCTTGCTTTTTTAATCTTTTTCCTCCACCAGTACTATCCCTCCTTTTTTTCAATTATCTTCCCTCAAGACTTTAAACTCCAAGCACTCCGTGAGTACTACGGTATTACCTAGCAGCACAAACTCTCCTAGAACTACAGGTTAGCCAATGTAAAAGTATGTGATAGCAACCAAACTATTTTATCTACACATCTAGCCAATGCCTACATATGGAAAATTCAGGCAATACTGACTGAATAAATTACTTCCCTTGTCTCAGCTAAGGTTGTCGTCTCTAAATCAGCTTCTGTTCTTCCTCCTGCTGACAGCTAGTACTGATCATATCAAGACACTCCTTAACTGTCCTTAAAACTGTGTTCTCTTGCCTTGCAATCATTTGCTAAGTATTAAAAGACCAAGATGGGATGCCTTAGGTACTGCTGAAACTAATGTTCATAATGATACCCACAGCAACTTGTACCTTACGACATGGTACAGACTTTTCTTTCTCCTTAGACAGAGTATGTAAATCTACCACCAAAAAGTCATACTGAGGAAATAACTAGAATTGAAGAATGATCCAACTTTCCAAAAACACACCTGATTCCCCAACATGAAAGAAAATTATGGATCCTGCTGACCAGTACTTCAAACCAGCCTATAAAAGAACGTAATCACCTATAAAACTGTTTATCCCCTTAAAATCCACTTAAAATGGAGCAGATGAAAAAAAGGGAGAAAAATGAGTGAAATTTGTTTCTTTTTTCAAACCTGCAACACCTGGAAACTAAGCTTTTCTGCAACATTTACTTTGAAGAAGTGCTTAAACCTTGCTAATAGGCTCTTCACAATGTGAGACAAGCCCTCTTATCCAGAATAAAGCTGTTAATTTCTTGTTGTCATTGCTGTGAAGCTTCTTTCCTCTCAGGATTTCCTGCAGGCTGACAGGCTTGCTATTTTTACTGTGTTTTTACTGATTTTTATATGCTTTGTTATTTTCTAAAGCACAAACCAACTATTTAGAATGTGTTTAAATCTGCTCTTTGATCTTCCAACCAGCAATACAAAACTATCCCAATATATGCAATTAAACTTATGCAAGACAAAAACAGAAAATAATATGCTTGTCAATTATAACCATTAATACTGGTCTGTCAGTCAGCCATTTCATGAGCTCAGTAGTGCCACTGTAAATTGACCTCTGCAACACCGTGATCCTGTGCAGTTTTAGCACGTACTTAATCCACACTAATAGCATCTAAAGCCTTAAAAAAAAAAATCCAACAGTTGCGAGAAATGAAATAAAATCTAATTTTAATAGCTAGATCTTAATTGTAAAATTTCCTCACAAATGTATTTTAGTTTCTCCCTCCAAAGGGTGCAAATACTATTTCCAATGCCTTTTAATAAAATAGGCTTTAGATGCCAGTATTTTCTTTTACAAATGCTGGATGTTTTCCTGTTCATACTTTTCAAAATGAACGAATTTCAGAGTTTCAATAAGACAGAGAACAAATGGGATTTTTTTTAAAAGTCTCATTTATTGTTCGCCTCTTACATCCCTAAACTGCACCACACATTGGAAATTGCTGCTGCATGACTACGGGAAGCGATATATTAAAAAAAACCCAAAAACCTGAACACCACAGATTAGTTCATACTGAATGTACAGCATAGGGAAATGTGCAGGAAAACACCTACACTTGCATTTATTTCTTTTCCTATTTCTTTTGGTTAAACCTTGTTCTGAAGGGGAGATTGGGTATCAAAGTCCTGTCCCTGTCAGGGGCTGCTGAAGTAACTATGACGTTTGGTTTCTCTCCCAAAGCTTGGGCCACCGTACACTCACAGGGAGGTATCCCATCATTGTCTCTACCCTTGCAAGGCACTGATACGGAAAGAAACCTGATTTAATGTGTTTATATTGACAAAATGCCTTCCCCTGCTCCTTAGCAAACTGATTAGCAGGGTTAACACCAAATGACCTGCCTGCACCACAGGGAGCTGCCACTGCCACACAGGATACAAGAACCACCTGCAGTAGGTACGCTAAGTTTGCCATTAGCCTGCGTACAAAGTAGCTGTGTAATGTCCTTACATTCACATACAGATGTTGAAAGCAGTGCTTGCGCAGTAGTGAAAAGAAAAAGGTAAAGTATGTTCGAGAAGAAGGTAATAACTAGCCAAAGCCAAGCGGGTAATTTAAATACTTAATCTTGAATTGCAATCTCAGAAGGCACACAGAAATCCAGACAGCTGCTCAGTCTGCCTTCAATGAGTCATACAATGACAAGCTTCTGCTTTCTCAAGATATAGGGAAGAGCTCTTAAAACATGAAGATTAATACCTTGTTTTCCTCTACTGGTCCCTCTACCATGTCTGCAGATTATGAAGTACAAAAGATTACATACATATGAAGAACAGCACATAGGTATTACATTACCTCAAAGAGCAGTTATGAGAAATTAATCTGGTCTTCTGACCATCCCTAAACATCAATCAGTTAATACTGAAGGCTGACCTACTTTGATCTATTATTTTACAGCTACATTGAAGCACACATATTCCCTCCCCCACATCCCTTCAACTTCATCTATTGGACTGCAACTTATTTCAGATAAAATTCAACCTTCCACAGAGCTACTGACCACTGCTACAGATGAGGCCAAACAGTATCTTGAATGGCACAATCAACATTTCCAACCAGCAGCAACAATACAATACATAGGTCAGTCAGAAGTTGAAGGCATTTACTGGGTTCCTGGGTTTTTGCATGAATGCCATGATGCTTTCCATACCAATTTCACAAAAAAGTTATTTATTGTAGGCTGTTTTACCAAAGGCAAGAGCATTACTTTTTGAGTCCTTGGTACTTTGGGTTTTCCTAGCACTACAACAGAACCCCCCCAACTTTAAATCATAGTTGCAAATCAATTTTTTAAAGATCATGCAAAAAGCCTCTTGCAGCAGCCCATCATACACTATCAGGCACAAAGAATGGGAGTGGTTTCTATTAGTATAATCCATGCTTCCCCACCCCTCCTCTCTAAAGATCTCACATTTAATTACTTTTTTAAAAAGCTTATTTTGTTACAGAATGCAGTGTAAGGTATCAGAGGACCTATCTGAAAGAAGTTTTCAAATACAAGAGGCTTTCCAAAAGCTTTTATGTAATAATTTCAACACAGACCGAGTAAGTATGTTTATTGTTTTACAGCAGAATGCCCCAATTTAAGAACAAAGTTGCTAGATGTTCAGCTGTGCAAAATGGTACATAGTGCTTCAGTACAAGTGGAAAAGAACATGATTTGTTAGCAAATGCTTTCAAATACAATTTCATGGTCCTAGAAGATAAAGACTTGAAACTGGAGACTGATCCACAGGCAAATGATTTTTTTTCTGCCTCAATTGGATCGAAAACTTTGGACCCAGAACCAACACCACTCACTCCTTACTGCTGTAAAGAAAAATTGCCACACTGAATTGCCTGATTCAGTGTCTTCATGCACGTTACAGAGAAGTGGATCAGTCTTCTATGTCAGTTTCTAGCCCCATCTGGAAGTATCATCTGGCTCCGATAAATAAGACTTACAGGAATTTCTTGAAGGTCAATGGTCCATAATGGTAGTTATTCTACATGATCTGTTTAACTTGATTTCCAATTCTATTTAGGTTGTTTAAATTACTTTCTTGAATTCATCGTACAGCACAAGCACGAAAGCACCCCCCATGCCTCTGAGAACGTTAGACCATGCACCCTTGAAGAAGGCCTTTCCTCCTTCATCCCTTGCAATCTTCCGCCAGCAGTCAATCGTTCCAGAGTACATTATATCAGCTGCAGGAAAAGAGCAAAGAGTTATTCTTAATTCCTATTTTATCTCAGATAATTTTAACTGCCCTGTTTCACTTAACTGCTTTGTGATGTCCCAAACCACAACTTAAGACTGTAACACAATACTTACTAAAAATACACTTTCTTTTTAATACCTGTTTAATCTGACAATGCAAACAGGCAGGCCCTTTCTTTTATTTCATGTTCCATAATGAAAAGTTCTCAGCATAAATCCTGACAATATCAAGTTGAGCCTTACTGTATTTCCTCATTTGAGTACAATATAATAAACCAGATTTACGTAACAATGAACTGTAACTCTGAGGATGGCTATTAGTAAAAAAGAACTCCATCTTGTTAATGCTGTCTTAACAGCATGAACAGCTCTGCGGATTTACAGCCTACCTCCTTTGCGTCCTGACTGCATCATCATTCTACGCCGCACTGTATCGAAAGGATAGGAGACCACGCCGGCCACAGCAGTCACTGTCTGGGCGATCATCCAGCTGATAACAATGTGAGTATTTCTGGGATCTGGGAGCATGCCTGCAATAAAACAAAAAAGGCAATTAGCTTTTTACCTTCCATATCCTCCTCCGGTTAACTCACTGCATGACAGCTGTTTTACTATATGAACTAGTATGAAAGACTGTACACCCATTCTCTCAATAAAATTGCAGCAAAACACAAACTTCAAACATACTGAAGACATATTTAGAAGACTTTCTTCTCAGTAATCAAATTAGGTTACCATTTAAGCACAAGCATTCTTTTCAGACTGGCATGAGAATACTTGACAACTCACTACACTTTTAGTAAAGAAACATCATTAAACTAAGTCACTGTCCCTGTGGATAATGTTACACTACAAACAAGCATCAATGGCTTATTTGCCCAAATATCAAGCTTAAAAATTACTCTGCAAGAGCACTGCTCAATTCCATTCTGAAAAACACACTTGGACTGGTTCAGGGTAACTTCAGTATGCACTAAAAAAAAAAAGAAATTATTCTAATTGTGTTTGGTCACCAACAGAGTGACTCCTGCCTTTGGGAACAACTTGCTTGAAGTACAAAACCAGTACTTGCAAATAGGCTGCCACCATCAACACATGCACAAGTTTTCCCTTTATACAGCAGTGTCATAGATGTGGCACTAAAATCCTCCTTCACCTTCACATATCAAAAACCAGACAATACAATTCTAAAGCCAGGTTTTTCAGCTCTTCCCTGAAATATTACCTTTTGCTGTATCGTAGATCCCAAAGTAGGCAGCTCTATAGATGATGATGCCTTGGACAGAGACATTGAACCCTTGGTACAAGCCACGCACACCATCAGACTTGGTGATTTTGACTAGACAGTCCCCGAGACCAGAGAATTCTCTGTCTGCTCCAGCTTTTCCAACATCAGCAGCCAAACGGGTTCTTGCAAAATCCAAGGGGTAGACAAAGCAGAGGGAAGTGGCTCCAGCTGCACCACCAGATGCCAGGTTACCAGCAAAATACCTCCAGAACTGAGTGTGCTTGTCTACACCTCCCAAAAACACCTGCTTATACTTATCCTTGAAGGCAAAATTAAGAGCTTGAGTTGGGAAGTATCTGATGACATTTGCCAAGTTTCCTCGCCAGAAAGACAGGACTCCTTGTTCCTTTGGAATACGCACTACACAATCGATGATACCCTTGTACTGCTTATCAGCAGCAATCTGTTTACTCGCATGTTGCACCTGCAAATAAAAATACAAATCTTGATCATTTGCACTGACAGGTCTATGCTGCAGCTGGGCTTAAACCTGCTTCTACTTTAAAACAAAGTTGCTAATTCTGAATGGCTATTGTTGCAGTATTAAGAAAAATGCCTAAAATTGCTTCCAAGCTTTTTCAGAAATCAGGACTTGCCAAAACAAAAAGAGACTGCTGCGAGCAATTCCTCTACAACTACCTGAAGGGAGACTGTAGCAAGGTGGAGGCCAGCCAGCCTCTTCTCCCAGGCAATAAAAGAGAACATACCTTAAGCTGTGCCAAGGAAGGTTTAGGGGGAATTAGGGGAGAAAATTCTTGGGACAAAAAGTTATTAGATGTTGGAACGGACTGCCAAGGGATGTGGTGAAGCAACTGTCCCAGGAGGTATTTAAAACTGGACGTGGCACTTAGTGCCAGTCTAGTTAAAAGTGGTGGCGTTAGACTGGGCTTCATGATCTCTCATGGTCTTTACCAACCTAACTGATTCTGTGAAGTACAAGGGCAAGCATAAGACAAATAAACCACGAAAAATCGGGCCTTTATAGAAGCGAGAGCCTTTACTGACGGAGACGGGCCTGCGGGCCGGAGTCGCCCGAGAAGAGCTGCGTTAGGCCGAAAGAGCTGCCAGCCAGAGGGGCAGCGCCTGGGGGCGAGGGAGGAGCCGCCAGCCCCGCGGCCGGGCCCGGAGCCGCGGCGAAGGTCACTCGAGTCACCTTGGGGCGCCACCAGGTCACGCCGGGCCTCGCGCGCCAGCCGCGCCCCGACCCCGCCCCGCCCGCGGCCCAATCGCGGCCCGGGCGCGCATCACGTGAAGGCCGCCAAGATGGCGGCGGAGAGCAGCCGCCCTCCCCTCCCTGCCGTGCCCTCGGCGCCGGGAGCGGGGGTGGCAGGAAGTGACAACAACGGAGGCCGCCCCCCTCGGCCCGGCCCGGCCCTCCCTCCCTTCCCCGCCCCGCATGGCGGAACCGGCTTCGGCTTCCCCGCCGCTGCCCACGTGACCTCCCCGCCACCCGCCGCCNCGCCGTCCTCGCCCGCGCCGCTGACCTGGAGCAAGAGCTTGACCCGCTCGATGGGAGCTACCGCGGTCTTGCTGATGGCGGCGGCGACGCCGCCCGCCAGAAAGTCCTTGAGGAAGGAGATGGCCTGGTCCGCCATGTTCGCGCCGCGCCGGAGCTGCCGGGAGGGAGACGCTGCTGCCGCTCAAGCCGAAAGGGCGGGAGCGCCCCCGCGCATGGGCTTAATGCCGGGCCGCGC
>VWYO01000330.1:205510-264516 GCA_013400275.1 Rhadina sibilatrix
GGGCTTTTGGCCAAACGCCCCGCCCCTCCCCTCCCCTCGCACTCCTCCCCGCTGCGGCGCCAGTGTCGCAGCGCCGCGTCACCCGGCGCGGCCCGGCCCCGCCACCGCCCCGGCCCGGCCCCCGCGGGGCAGCCTGCGGGGCAGCCCGCTGCTCACACTATTGTCCCCACTGCAGTCGCCTTCCCAAGCGCTCTCCGCGATCGCTTTCTGCCGCTGCCAATAGCGCCTGCACCAGCCTGCACAGCCCAGCGGGTCCCCGCACCGCCCGGCACGCAGGCTCTGCAGACCGACCTGGAGGGGCCGGATCCGTGGGCGCTAGTTGTATGAGGTTCAACAGCACCAAATGCCAAATACACTTGGATCACAACAACCCCATGCAGAGCTACAGCCAGACTGGCTGGAAAACTGCCCCGCGTAAAAGGGACAGGGGGTTCTGGTGGCTGATGACAGCATCGGAAAATGAGCCAAAGTGTGCCCAGGTGGAAAGTCAATGGCATGCTGGCTAAGAGGGCGGTAATCCTGCTCCTGCACTCAGCACTGGTGAGGCCACTCCTCGAATTCTGTGCCCGGTTCTGGGCCCTTTAATCCAGGAAGGACATTGAGATGTTGGAGTGGATGCAGATAAGGGGAAAGAAGCTGGTGAAGGGTCTGAAGCTCCTGTGAGGAACAGCTGAGGGAGCTGGGGTTGTTCAGCCTGGAGAAAAGGAAGCTCAGGGGTGACCTTATCACTTTCTACAACCACAAATGGAGGCTGTAGCCAGGTGAGGCTTGGCCTCTTCTCCCAGGCAACCAGCTACAGGACAAGAGGACAGAGTCTCAAGCTGTGCCAGGGGAGGGTTAGGTTGAACCTTAGGAGGAATTTTTTTCACAGAAGGGGTGGTGAAACATTGGAATGGAGTGTCCAGGAAAGTGGTGGAGTCAACGTCCCTTGGTGTGTCTAAGGGAAGCGTGGATGTGGCACTTGGTGCCATCATCTGCTGACATGGTTTTGGGTCAGAGGTTGTACTTGATGATCTGAGGTTTCTTTTCCTATGTAACTGATTCTGTGATTCTGATTCTGTGAAGCTGAGAGTGAGCTGGTGGAGCACTGGCTTTGGGGTGTGGGTCTGTGGGCCCACACAGTAGTCAGTGAGCAGCTAAAGCAAGGGAACTGGGAGGCTCCTTCTGTGGCAACTGCTGGAAGCTAGTCTTTGAGGGAGACACAGCTTTCCGCATGGGGTCCCCACGGGCAGCAGCAGCTGTCAGGTGGAGAGGAGCAGATTTCAGGCACTGTCCTGACACCAGTCGGTTTAGTTCCATGCTCACCACTCTGGGTAATGCTGATCCATGGCATATTCTTGTTCCCAAGTTCTCTTCCCACCTCCTCCTTACCGCTGCCAGTGCCAAGGGTCACATCATGGAGCTTTTCTGTATGTCATTGAACTGATCCAAGACAATGGAATACCAAAGGACTTAGCTGCACTTCCCTGTGGGACAATAGGACAGGGTGGTTCCAGCTTCTGATATGGGCACTCCAAGTTAGATGTTGTGAAAACCTCCTCTGCAGGCTGTCAGAGCAAGCACTCATGGCAGGGACTCAGGCCCTACCAAGACAGGCCTGGTTTCCATTTGCTAATTTTACTGTACGTTGAAATTGGTATTTTGAACCTCTTCAACTTCTGTCTGAAATCATACCTATTCTTTCCAAAAGTACTGAAATTTTTCTGGCTGGAGGGCATTAGTTCACATCACGTGCTTTCACTTTTAGTGGATGTTTCAAACCAAAGTAAATAAGGCCAACCCTTTTTTTTTAATAAACAGATGACTAGTGAACCACAAAGCTGCAGTAGCTAAGGTGCCAGAAACCACTACTTACACATATATGTTCTTTGTAGGATTGAAAAATGAGAGCATATCTCTCAAAAGGGCATATTGTGAGATAAAAATGTGCCAAGCATAGCCTTTGTCTCTGCTCTAGTACAAGGTATGTCACTATACTTTTCTTTTGCACACTAGATCAAAAGTAAACTGCATGTTCTTCTAAATCATAATACAGATAGAGTGAAGTGACTCCTGTGCTCACAGAGCCTTATGCACATAGGGTGTTACCATATTTTGAACATAATTTATGAAATGCTGTGGTACATTCATTCAAAGAGGCACACACTGTGTGGTATTTTTTCCTTTTAAAAAAGCTCATAACTGAATGTTAATACTCTCTTAGCACAATACCTTGTCTGCAAGACTGAGATTTTTTTCACCATAAAATTTTCTATTGATTTAAAAAGAACTTTATATTCTAAGACTCTTGAGTATCATCAGTGTGAAAAATGAAGGTAAAAGGCACATAACTTTTAATGGGAAACTGTTCAGCCTGTAGTTGTTATGTTCTGTTCACCTTGGGAGCTCACTTGCATATTACTGGGGGAAATCCTCTTCTATCGCCATGCTTTTTCTTCTATTTTTGCACCTTTTTTTTCCTCCTTATCTCATATTCTGCTATCCACTTTTATAAGAGCTCTTAAATTAAATAGAGCTAAAAGGCTAATAGGTGTAGGACGTTGTTCTTGAAACAAACTTGGTCACCTCACATTTAATCTCAAATTACAATCACAGAGGAAACTTGTGCTTTTATATAACTGCCTTTTTTCGGAAGCCTCTCGAAGCAGAGCAATCTGTCTTGACTCTCTCAGGAAGCTGCTGCTCCAGTTCTTGTTTCCAATCCTATCCCATTGCAGCAGCAGTTTCCAGACTTGATTAGACAGTGTTTATTTACAGTAGAGGGTGTAACATAAAATGATATTAAAATGGATGGCAATGGAGCATTAAAATGATACCAACATTAGCCGCCTGGAACAGAGGCAAAGCAAAGTGCTGGTCTAAAAACACTCCTAATTGAACCAAGTATGAAGAAACAGTGATTTCTCAGCAGTGTGAATACTGCCATTGGGCTGATGACACCATTTGTGTCCTACACGTGTTGTGCAGCCACAGAATCTCCTGGCATCATTCTACTGAAGTCTAAAATAAATGTAATCAATCTTTCCCCTCTTTTAAAAGTAACACCACAAAGCTGACATTTCTTGTTACATTTCCTGTTTATGGTACTGATGGGAAGTTGAGAATGTATCTGCATAATTACAAAATATCGAACACAAGTATAAGACATCCAGACTACTACTTAATACATTTTTTTTCTAGATCTTAACACAGAGAATGGCATCTAACAAATTTCCTGTTATTTTGATTTTGACATTTGTGAATCCATGTTGTTCCAGCAAGGCTTGATATTCGGAGCCCCTTCTCTCCTTTCCCTCTGTCTGCACAAGCATGTTCAAAGACTGCAGCAGAGCTGTGCATCTGTTCTTCTTTTCATCATCCAACACCATCTCAGTCAGCAAAATCGCACAGCCTAATTTACAAACAAAGGCATGCAACAGTTCTAATCCATTATCAGGCAAGAAGATTTCTGCTACCATATAGAGGGGTACAAACTACAAGATCTGGGTGATTTCCTTTATCATTTATGAATTTGCTCTGCTATTAAATGACTAATCCACTATTAAATTAATAACCCGCTCCTCTCACAAACCCCAGGAAATTCCCTTTCACATTACGGAGTGATCAAACACTCACAAGTCAAGTCACATCTCTGTTTTCAGGGGAAAAGGGGATGGCTTCTGTAGACTTGGCATGAGGACTACAGAAAACAGTAAGAGGGGCACAGAGTTGCATCTCTTTGGGATATACTGCTGCTTCACATTCATATTGAAATGATGCCAAGCAGAGAGAAGAGTAGATGGCAAGCATTACAGAAGCAGAGGAGAAGCCAATGTTTCTGTTCAATACATTCTGTATGTTATTTCTGTAGGACCCGAATTCTTTGCAGTGGGACTGACTTGAATATAAAAGCAGAACTTAAATTTTCTGATTTACAGTCTCCTCCATATTCAGACCTATGAATGGAAAGGGAAATCAAGAGAGGGCTACTGACAAAAGCACTGCTAAACAAACTTGTCTTTTGGCCTTACACCAACTCAGATCAAAATAGCAGCAGTTCATAGTGATTTTATTATTAAGTGCAGCATAACATTCATACCTTTCTGACCTTTAAGACAATCTTGTCAGAGCCACTCCAACTTATACAGCTCAGTCATTCAGTAATCATCAAGAAGTTTTAAAACTTCACCCTCCTCATTCTTCATGTCAGGAAAATTTTCCTGTTATGCATATTGCTTAGAAAATCTTTTCAGTGTTTGACTATTAAATCCACTCCTTCTACCAGTTAGCAAAAGATATTCAGAGCAACTGAAAAACCCATTGTGTATATTAGTAAGATAAGCTTATAATTCCTCAGGTGACCGGGCTGCATCAAATGATTCTTGCACAGCTGAGCCTGAAACACATCACAGGAGATCTCTGGTCCAGCCTCCCACTCAGAGCAGGGAAGCTCTCCAATCAACTCAGCTTCTTCAGGGCTGGATTCACATATGGAAGCCTCCAAGGACAATGATTCCACAACCTCCCTGGATCACCTGCTCCAGCACTTAATTATCCTTAAGAGTGCAAAGCTGTGGTGCATGACCACAGACACCATGCCCAAGGGACTAATGCTCAGTGTTGTGCTTTAATCACAGAGTAGATGAAGGCTGGGTGGTAGCCAAACACACTCTATTCATATTTTACAGTCAGAGACATAGTACTTAGGGGCACAGTTTTAAAGTCTGTGACAGTTACAGGTGTGCCAACTTTAGGACTTGATTGTTTCTGACTCAAACAACTTAGAGCAGCTTAAAGAACAGCATTGTGAACTTCATGACTAACTATGAGACACATCTGAGTGCCAGAACGAGTCTCTCTCAACATACAAACCCGTTAAGCTAAGAGCAAGCTTCATGTCAATGTGGAAGAGAAATATTTTAGATTTATTAATTTGTTGAATATTTGGCCTTGTCTATTTTAAAAGTCTGTGCGCAGATGAGATCAGTCAAAATTCCATTCATAGAAACCCTCTGAAGAATTAAAAACCCCAATGTGGTAAATTCTGACATTTCCCTGATTCTGTGCACCTGAAATGCTCTGTAGGAAGCCTGTTTCTCCTGATGAGTTGAGTCACTGTGGCACTTTTTCTTTGTCCATTGGTCAAGGAGCAAAGTAACTCCTGATTAAGTAACATCCAGGCAGATGAAACTCTTAACCTTCCTCGTTAACCCTCTCTAACTTGCTGAGGTTGGTGATTCAGTATTGGCACAGCCTCTTGCACACTGGTTTATTGGAACTACTGCTGTACAAGTGACAGGCAAGAAGCTCACAACTGACAGAAGAAAGCTAGTTTGAAAGTATAACTTTAATCTCCAGAGAGGCTTCCACTACACTTTAAAAAGAAAAAAAGAAAAATCAATGAAGTATCAGGAAAGAAATAAACATTAGGAGAGGTAACATTAGTGACAAATTACTTGAAAAGATTGGATACAGCATACACTTCTCCAATTAAAGACTGAAGCACAAAGAAACTTTAATTTTTTAATTTTCATACAAGGTTTTATACATAAATCCTAAAATTCATCTCAATTAATGAGACAAAGCACATATGGCCATTCAGCCATATTCAGAAAACCCCTGAAGTGACAGTAGGCAATATGAACAGCTCTCACCTGCCACCTGTACAGGTACATACTGTGGCTGGAGGCCAGAGGCTGCTGAAGTTCCTCTGTGACATTACAGCTGTTCTAGGAACATGTTTGACGCTTGTTCTGTTTTCACTTTTGCTTGTAGAAAAAGTGCTTAAAAAGACTATATATGAGCTGTGAGACTTTGATTAAAGTCTCACACAGGGAAAAAGAGGACTAACGTCACCAAATTCAGGCACATGATAGAATATTATTTTTTAATTTCTGATAAAAATTAGTAGTAACCACTGAATACACTGCAGAGGGAGAATTCTCTTTAATTTTAAGGTCCAAGAAAACTAAGCCATTAAAGTAGCTCAGTACAAGCTTGCAGTTTTAGCTTGACATGCTATACACAGCTATGCCAAGTCTAAACTTAATACAGTCTGCAAAGAACTAGACATTAAGGTATTTCACACGCAGGAGTTTCAGCCTGCCCCAGACACTTTTTAAAATGCACAGAGTTCACTCTGGCAGAAGCTGCACTCTGACTTGTATACAAGGCTACAAGCCAACAACTACAATTCAGATTAAGTGCCCAAACGACCCTCAGCTGCCAGTACAAGCTGGTTGATGATGGGTATATATTGCACAAGGGGGTGAAAATTCAGCATCCCCGATTGCTTCTGGGCTCACTACAGTGACAGACTCTTCTTGAAGCACAGAACAGCATCTAGTAAGTTCCCTGTGATCTTAATTTGTACATCTGTGAATCCGTATTTCTCCAGTAGCTGTTTATACTCTGAGCCGCTTCTCTGCTTGCCTTCAGTCATACTGAGGGATTGTAGCACAGCTACAGAAGGGTGCGTCTTCCGTTCATCAAGCACGGTTTCTGCCACTAGCAAGGCACTTCCTGCATTTCCAAAACAACCAAAAGTGGTTCCGTGTCAGTATTTTTAGCTTCAACTTACAAGGGTTTTTTCAGAGACAGTTACAGAGGTCTCCTCAGACTGATTTTTTAAATGGTCTTCAGTGGAAGTCAGTGAAAGAAGTTTACTTTCAGTGATCTCTTCCTAGAGGCAACCATTTAATTGTTAAAAAGAAGGGAGAGTTTAGAGCATTGTCTCCTGAAGTTCAGATAACTTCCTGCCTATGCTCTTAAACTCAGCCTGGCTTTCATTTGAACCAAACAACTCCTGAAAGCATCTGTCATAACCCCAGCTTTGCATAAGATTAAGACAGTCACCCAAAATTTTCTTTCATAATTTATAATCAGGGTTATAGTTTATGGGATAGGTCTTATTTTGCATTCTCTCCTTTGAAACAAACTTCAGACCTAGAGTTGCATTAAGGAATCAGATGATCTTAGTGGTCAGGCTTTTCTACTTTTCCTCTTCTTTGATCTTTAATACTGCCTGAATATGAGTCAGCAGTGTGCACTGGGAGTCCAAAGGGACAACAGTGTTCTGGATGCATCAAGCACATGATAGTAAATCACTATACAGGTGATTGTCCCACTCCGCTCTGTGCTGGGACAACCTTGCCTTGAGTACTGTGTGCAGTTTTGGGCGCTACTATATATATATATATTAGGCTATTAGAGACCATCCAAAGGAGGGCCACAAAGAAGGTGAAAGGTCTCAAGGGGAAGCCTTATAAGGAGCAGTTGAGATCACTTGGTTTGTTCAGCCTGGAGGAGACTGAGGGAAGACATCATTGTGGTCTTCAACACTCTCAGGAGGGGTAATGGAGGTACAAGTACTGATCTCTTCACTCTTGTGACCAGTGACAGGACTCAGGGAAACAGCATGAAGCTGGGTCAGGGGAGGTTTAAGTTGTGTATCAGGTATTTGGCTGGGTGCTGGAACAGGCTCCCCAGGGAAGTGATCACAGCACCAAGACTGTCCAAATTCAAGGGGTATTTGGACAATGTTCTCAGGCACATAGCACCCTTGGGGTGTCCTGCATAGGGCTTGAGATTGGACTTGAGGATCCTGATGGGTCCCTTTCAACCCAGCATATTCTTTGATTCTGTGTGCAGTTTTAGGTGCCTCAGTGTATGTGACTGAGGTGGTGAAGGGCCATGAGGGCAAGATTCATGAGGTGCAGCTGAGGTCCCCTGATCTATTCAGACTGGAGAACAGAAAGCTGAGGTGTGACTTCATCACCATGTACAGCTTCCTCAAAAGGAGCAGTAGAGGGGAAGGTGCTGATTTCCTCTCTCTGGTGAACCAGTGGCAGGACACAAGGAAATGGAATGAAGCATCAGGGAAAGGTTCTTCACCCAGAGGATGGCAAGGCACTGGAACAGGCTCACCAGAGAAGTGGTCACACCACCAAACCTGCCAGAGTTCAAGGATCATCTGGATGACATTCTTAGTCACATGAACTAGTTTTAGTTAGTCCTTCAAGAAGCAAGGAGTTCAACTTGATGATCCTTATGGGTCACTTCCAACTTGAGACACTCTGATGATTCAATGATTCAAATGCAGTAGAAAGTCAAAGAAGCTGCATATTTCTATGTGTGCATAAAGTAGTACTGAACTTCAGCCAGTTTACCATATTATGGAAACTACTGAAGTAGCAAAACAACTGCAAAAGAAACTGCTGCTTCTTAATTAACCCAGAGGAACTTCAGTTAGGCTAATTTTATGTATAGAAATAAGCACATGCTTACTTAATTGATGATACGGGGCTTAGTAAGAAAGACTGGGGATATGATAGAGTTGTATGTGAAGCCTGCAACTACAGTAAAAGCTTATTATATATAGTTTTATTTGCAGCTTTGTTTCCTTCCTTTCTTAGTAGGTATTGTCATAATGCAAGCCTAGACCTTCAAGCAAAGGCTACTACGATTGAACAAAAAATATTGTAAGCCAATACTAGAAAAGCATTAATCAGTGCTCATTTAAGCTCACAAGATGAAAAAAACATACCTGGTCTGCAAACAGCTGATATTTTGCTTAACAGCACATGTATCTTTTCATCAGGCCAGTCATGAAGAACACGTGAAAGGATGTAAAGATCTGCTTCTGGAAGATTATCCTTGAAGAAGTCACCTGTTGGAAAACAGAGTTAGTACATTCCTACGGAAACCACAGAGTATATACTACAAAAACAAGGTGCTTCAGCAGAGTCCAAAAGTAACAAGAATGAACAGGTACAGGTATGCCCTGATTTGCAGATAAGGAAAGTGTAATTAAAGAGCAAATCACAGGCAAGAATTCTTGAACAAAAAAAATGGATAGCAAACCTAAAGCAAGAAAGAGCACAAAGTTCTTTGTAGTCACCATGCTGATCTTGTCTAGAAATGAAATACCTCAGACAAGCACATGCAGCCTCTGCTTCCAGTGGTATTCCAAAAATTACTAATTCATACCTACTGAGCCACATTCTCCAACCATTTTTTATCCCCACAGTCTTGAAAAATACAATGTCCTCATTTAGCATGCATGAACCTACGTTGCCTTGTACTAAGATATGTTTGGGGTTGGAGCAGCAGCAAAAGAGCCTGTTCTGTGCTCAAGGGTAACGGAAATCAGACAAAAGATCATGTGCTACATTTACCTGACACAAATGTCACTGGAGCAGTGTGCTGTCCTGAAGGCTGAAAGTAAGAGATATTCGCAATGACTTCTGGAAGGTCAAACACTGTGACTTTGAGATTTGGGTATACTTGTACTAATTCACGAGCCAGAGCTCCAGTGCAACCTGTTAAAAGTTTAAAGAAATCAAATCAAGTATTTTCTACCAGAATTGCAAACATTTTTAAAGATAAGGCTGCATATAACATTAAAATAGAGGCATCCAATCAGAACCAGAGGTAGACAGCTCAACCATTAACATAGGCAACGAGACTTCCTGGTTGACAGAGCAAGGTTTTAAACCTTGTGGAATTGCAGGCATGACTCCTTACTGACACAGAATTGCAAATGTGACCTTTGCTATCAGTACCTCAGGGTTTTTTTGGGAGTATCAAAAGGTAGAAAAGGCAAAGATGACTATTTGTTGAAGAACATCTCTAACTGTTTAGCATTTACAAAGACTGATAAATGAAATTTGACAAACACTCTCCAGCATAGTAAAGATTGTGAAGTTTTGGAGTTTCTACACAAAGAGCAATGGTTGTACTAGTACTGGGTTAATTCCTCTGAAATGCTGTCCACCTCCCCAGGCACTAAATAAAATATTCCTCCTTCACTGGATCTTTCCCTATGTAATAACACTTCTTCTGTGCAGTTCCAAGCACAGGATAAAAAAAAAGGAATACTAAAAAGCAGAGTTTCTTCAGGTATATCGTTGGTCTTCAACATTTTATTGGACATTTTAGATATTAATAACTACAACAATACACAAAACAAACCCATTAGAAAAGAATCAAAACTTTTGTTTTAGCAGTGCAGTGTTTAAAGTTTGACACCCCTTCAGTAGTGGTTCACTACTTTCATTACTTTTTAAAATCTTGGATGTGCCTAAGGAGAGCAACAACACCACTAAAGATGGCACTCCCAGCCCAATGCTGTATCACCTGAGCCTCTATCTTCTTTTCTGCCTTGAATTGTGTAACTGATTGAGACAAGCATTCACTTATCTTAAACTATTTAGGTTACCATTTAGGTAACTCTGTTTTCAATGAGCTGTGCTGTTCTTTTATCCTGACATTGCAATATCAGAAAAATAACAGTAGATAATATTACTGCAATTCTAGTAAAAAATATACATTTTGTATTTTTTTATAAATATACATTTCAAGTGTCTTTTAAGTAATAAAATGCGGAACTGAAATCAAGCTTTTCCCTTTAATTTGTATACAAGCTCAATTACAAGCAATACCTCCTAAATCACAAGCAGATTTAAACTGTGAAAGATCAAACGCTGTAGCCACATCTCTTGCTGTCAGGCGAGCAATGCTGTGCATGGCAGCCATAAAACGTTGCTTTACCTCCTGGCTGTGATAATAGTCCTAAAAAAGGGGAAAGGCAGCATAATGAAAGTTTATTTTCATTAGTTAATTAAAATTACATAAAACCAAGGCAGTAGGTGAACATCAGAATTCCCAAAATTAAAAGGTACATTAAAAATGCCACTGACTATCTGCTCATCCAAATCCTTCGCTGTAGTGATAAGCAGATTTTTGCGTCCCCTCAAGAATTCTGATCACACAGACATCTTCAAAGGACAGATTTAAGAGACTGAAAGAAAAATTCTAGTGCTCCTTGATATCCTCACAAATTGCTTTCATTTCACTCAAACATTTATTTTTCCATGATGGGAAAATAACTAGATAATTGGACCATACTGTAAATCAGAAATGTTAAAGATCATTCTGGGTTTTTTTTGGTTAGGGAAGAAGCAAGCATTCAGGAGCAGAACCTCACACTTTTACCTTACACACAAATCCCTTTATGTTTCACTTTTATACAGATTTCACTAGTGATGGCTGGCTGTGCAACTACCATGAAGTGGAAGCATCTCCAGGCTGTGGTGTGCATAGTGTCACAGGCAGCCCATACATTCTGCTCAGATATGCCATCCTGTACATATATGGAGCCCAGGTTCAAACTGGACATAAGCAAACCCAAGCAAAGTTGATAACCCAGATGTTTAACAAAGGATGAGCTCCAGTTCACATACATTAAACCACTTAATTTGTATATAAATTTAGGCATCTACTGCAACAGCAAGCCTAAAGCAAAGTATCTTAACTCCCTTTAAAGACCCTTTGCATGATTCCCAATGGCCTCTCTGTCCTCCAGTTATCTAAGTACTAACATGTGGCAACTGACCAGAGCTTTTAAGTCTCCAGAAGTTCTTATTTGCTTCCATTGACTATATATACATGAGGGATATAGACATCTCCTTCAGGAGACTGCCTTCATCACCACCTTGATGTTTAATACAAATTAAGGACTTCAGGATGTAGTCTGAAGTACGATTTAAGCCAGCAGTGCTATCAAAGACATTCTTCTACTCACACTACCAGCTCTCTGCTTACATAGGCACAAATATTCATGCCTCTCAACCCGCTTCACCACATGGGTAATTGACAAGTTAGGCTACTTAAAACCCTAAGTGATTCTGATCACATCCACGTGGGTTAGAACTGGGAAAGGAATGCCACAGATTGAAACAGGTGGCAGAAGGATTACAATTTTACCAGTAATAGATATCATCTTGAAGCTTATACAAAACTACAAAACTTCACAAAGGAGATTAGTTCCCTTCTCCACTGCATCAACACAAACCAGCCTGGACTACACAGCACAGCCTAAACTGCACATCAGTATCAACTGACTGGCATACAATATGGACAGAGTACACATGTGGTACTATCTCGTGTTATAAAAAGGACACAAACTAAAATTGAAGAGGTCCAGAGGTTGTTCTGAGAGTGTGCCCATGGGATGGGCAAAACTTCATCTGGAGAATTTTTGTCAGCACTCAAATTTCCCAATATTATCCCCAGAGTCTTGAAAAATACAATGTCCCCAATTTAGCATGGGTGAACCTACATTGCCTGCGATTACTCCACTACTTCACAGCCTGAAATTGAAAGGAATGGAAGCCTGGGACTGGTGAGTTGCATCGTCTTTCTACCTTTTCTGGGACTGACAAACTTTCTTCAGACAGCTCAGTCTCCATTTGCCCCTAGATCAGTTCTGGGCTCCTTACAGTTGGTTTTGATACCAATAAGAGTTTATATTACCTTAAATAGATCATCTGCTTTCTTTCCAAAGGCTCGATGATTCTGCCTGCTTCCTTCTTTGACAGCAGACTCCAAGTGTGTGAAGAGAGGCCAAAGGTGATCGTTAGAATGGATAATGTAACCATGAAGTGAGTATTTGCCATCTGAGGTCAGGTAGGTATTTGCGGAGTCTGTATTACTGTAACCTTATGGGAAGGACACAGTTGTAACCAGCTTTGTTTCAGTACTTTGCAACTGTTGTTTAAAATATGAAGGCATGCTTCCCTGCATAAATAACTAGTAAATCCTGATCTTATGATCTACTACTAAAAATTTTGCACAAAAAGTAATTACTTCTGAAAGTATTGTCATTTTTAAAGGAGCAAGTACTTTGTTTCAAAAAAGAATTTAGATGCTGAGAAGTACAGATACACAATGATTTTTTTTTAAATTATTTTAAACCAGAATACATCAGTTAGATATCTAATATTCAAGGGACAGTATTAGAGGTTCCTTATTCTTGACTGTATTTTTGTTTAGATTATGACTGCTTCTTCCCAGAATTCAAGCTTTGTCCATTAGGCTTTATCTTTAGGTCTTTTTCATTTGTTGTGTCCTCTAACAGTTAAAAAGACTCCTTTATTTTCTTTTCTTCACACCTAACTATTTCAAGTCTTACTGTGTAAATGATGCACATGGAAACTTAGAACTACACAGTGTGGACTGAAAAATGTTAATCCTAATACTGACTGCCTCATTTACATACACCTTAAAGGACTGTTCCAGCTAGGAGGACTAAAATTTAAGTTGTTGTCCATGAGGAAGGACACATTGCAGAACTCTCTCTATTAAAAGCCTGATCCTCTGCTGAAGACTTGACAGCACTGCTGCAGCAGGAAATGGAGTTTGACAATCATTTTACATAGAAACATAGAATCACTTCAGTGGAAAAGCCTTCTATTCTAAGGTTATCAAGTACAACCTTTAGCCCAGCACTGTTAAGTCCACCACTTAATCAGGCTCCCAAGTACCATACCTACACACCTTTTAAATACCTCCAGGGATGGTGACTCAGCCACTTCTCCGGGCAGCCTGTTCTATTGCTGGGCAATCCTTTCAGGGAAGATTTTTTCCTAATATTCAATAGATCTCCCCTGGCATACCTTGAGGCTTTTTCCTCTTATCTACTGTTTGTTACTTGTAAAAGAGACCAATCTCCCACCTGCTACAACATCCTTATAGAGAACAATAAGCTCTCTTCTGACCCTCCTTTTCTTCTTGTTTAACAATCCCAGCTCCCTCAGCCACTCATCAGACTTGCACTTCAGACTTGTCACCAGCTCCATTGCCCTTCTTTGGACATGCTGCAGCCCCTCAGTGTCTTTCTTGTCAGGAGGGGCTCAAAACTGACCACAAGGATTGAAGCTGTGTCCTCACCAGTGCTGAGCACAGGGGCACAGTCACTGCCCTGGTCCTGCTGGCCATACTACTGCTGATACAGGCCAGGATGCCAGTGGCTTTCTTGGCCACCTGGGCACACACTGACTCATGCTCAGCTGCTCTTGAACACCACCAGGTCCTTTTCCACTGGGCAGCTTTCTAGCCACTGTCCCCCCAGCCTGTAGTGCGGCATGGGGTTGTTGTGACCCAAGTACGGATAACACATCTGAGCTAATACACTGTTCCCTGGGACTGTCCATGCAACCTTTTCTTAGAAATTTGGTCAGTACTGTGTCCAGAGAGCAAAAACAATCTAAAGTTTCCATAAAGGAGACTTGAACATGCTCATTACATAAAGCCTTCCCCCACATGAAACAATTCCAGCTACAAATAATGTCAGCAAAGGAAAAACAACCCATTCCCCTCTGCCCCAAATCCAAATTATCTACAATATCAAGTCAGAACCTGTGACCTTTAAAGCATCTCTTCCAGTCCTGCCTGTCGTTCAGTACCATACGCAATTTTAGGGAGGATAAATTAATCACCTTGTGGTGTTTTCTCCAGTAATCCAAGAGAAGCACATGCATCAAGGAGTCTTTCAGTTCCACATACAGAGGTTCCAACATCATTTGCAATATCCACAGCCTTCAATGGACCTTTATCTTTCAGATGATCAAATATCTTCAGCTTAGAGGCTACAAACAAAGCCTATGTGTAGGTAAAAAACTGTTATCATGCTATGTTTAAAAGATTGCACTCAAGAAACAAAATAATGATATTGTTTTCCGAGAATTATTCTACACAACTACTGTTAAACTACTGCAACACAATTTAACAAACCTCCCCAAAATTGCTTCCTTCCTTCTCAGAGGGTTTCAGTATCTTGGCCAAGAACTTTTAATAATGGTGTTTGGAAGACAAGGGAACTCACAGTATTCTGGAATGTAGCCTACAAATTTTGTATGAAACTTCTTTATTGAGATATTTAGCACTTCCCCATCTGTATGACTGTCTGACCTTATGGAACATTCTTAAGCATATGAACCAATACCAAAAGATCAAATTAAATTTGATATACCTAAAGCATCAGAATAACAGCTTCAGTCGCTAAAATACAGGTCTTTATTTTATTAAGGGAAAACCACAAAGAGATTAAGAACAAAAAGAATAAAACTTCATAGGACAACAGTACTACACACACACACCTTAACAGGATGTGTGCACATGGAATGGGGACAAGAGAACAGCTACTGCCTGATGGTGAAGAAAAGCCCATGGGCAATGGGTGCCTTAAATTGAAAACCTTAGCTGAACTTTTTTAAAGATATGCTACCCAAAACAGAGTGTAAAGTTATGAGATGTGGTAATATATACCTCTCCGTTCAAAATTAATTTGCAATTCTACATTTCTGTGTTCTGAAGCAAGTAAAACACATAAACCAAGGAACATATGGCGAGCACAACAGTTGAGGCAAATGGAGCAATCACAGAATCCATTTCTTTGCAATTACAAGCAACTACAATGAAATTTAAATATAAAAGTAATCAAGGAAAGAAGGGCCTTGACATTTTGCTTAATAAAAATCAAAGGGAGAAAAACAGATTAACTTTGAGAGGTAGGTCTGCTATTGTGGGAATTAAATATCTATCATCTTTTTACACAGCTCTTTTTACAGTTTCCTTTGTTATTCTAGTAAGAACATATAGCTGGGGTTTCTTCTAATTCAAGTTTTCACAATACTAAGCCAATTACATCTAGTTTACAACCAGATGGCTTCCGAGACCTGCCCAGTCTTTGGACTGATACCAACTGGAAACTATTAGAACAGGAAAAAGAAGGTGAGAAGATAAGGCAGAAAACTTGGCTGACCTACCCATTCAGTAATTCTCAGTTCAAAAAAAAAAAAAAAGGAATTAAATAAAAAAATGGCAAAGATCCGAGTACAGATCAGACTACGTAAATATGGAATATAGTAAACTTGAAAGTTTTTTCACTTGTAAGTATTTAACCCTGATCCCCTCCTGTTCTGCAACACAGTGGTTCAGAGGAAAAACAGGCAGCAATATCTTCACCTGCAGGAGCTGTTACCCTGCTTTATAAAGTTCTTGAAGTAACACTCAAGAATTAAAATGAAAAAAAAAACTTGAGAGTTTTTGTGGAAATGGAAACATGATGAGTTTTGTCAAGATTGGAATTCACTGCTACCAGTAATTAATTTTACAAAGATCCATGAAGTGGGAAAAAAAAATCCCACTAGGTCAACATGTGATTCAGTACTTCATATTATGACTTTACATTGGAGTAGTGGGAAAGTACAGCTCTTCCTTTTATTTCCAGCCTCCACTGTCTTTCACTGCACAAAACTATTCAACATCACATCCCTGTAAATAGTGTAAGTAATGTACAACCACATGCTGATGATTCTCCCTATTTTTTTTACTTAAATTGAAGAAATGCTAAGCATCATCTTACCCATTCAAATACCTCACTGCCTATGGGTACACAAGAAGTTTACAAATGCAGCAACCTCGAAGCCACTTCATTCCAAACCTCTCAGGACTGCTTTGCATGCCTGCAAGCAGCATACCCACAGAACCACACTGCATGATCACACTACAGTCTTCCTTCAGAGCTGAGCACAACTTTCCACTGTTTCAGCAAAACTGTTGTTCACTGTCTGGTGTCTCTCCCTCCATTCACCTCGAAGTTGCTGGATCTTTAGTTCCAAGTTTGCATTTCACTGCCACTTTAGCACTTTTTCCCACCTCTTCCTAAAACACAAATAACTTGATGGAGACCAGTGATCTCTTAGAATGATCACTGTTCATTTCTTCTTCTCCTTCTTCACTACTGTCTTTGCTACACTGGAACTAGGTAGAAAATCTGGGAGTACTTAAAATGTCCAGCTATGCATTTCTCATCACACCTGGCTGATACACAGACCACGTGACCTTGTTTGTGAGCTGTTATGAGTATGCTTCCATCAGATACAGCAGGGATATTATCAGTTAAACATATTAAGAACATGAAACAGGTTATTGAAAATAATATTCAGAAGAGGTAATAAAAAATTAGGATCTGCCACAGAATTCTAATGCAAAGCATTAAAAGTTACAAAGGAAATATAATACATACAATTCTTGTCATAGTTTTAAGTCAGCTGAATTAACCACATTAAATGCTTTCTTTGAAGAGTATATAATTCCAGCTTGGTTGTGCTCTTCTGATCAGTAAAAAAACAAAAAACAAACAAACAAAAAAAACCCCACAAAAAAACAAAAACAAAACCAAAACAAAACACCAAACCAAACAAACAAAAAACCCAACAAAACAAAACAAAAACCCAAAACACAAACAAACGAAACCACAAACCCAAAACTGCAACTTCTTTTCCCTCTCAACTCAAGAGATAAAATTATCCAATAGGTAACTGAAATTTCATAGAACACATAAAAACAAATACAAAAAGACAAACTCAGCAACATTTGCACTACATCAGAACTTTTGGCTATCTTAAGATTCTCCAGAACATCAGTGGTCCTTTTTTACTAATTTTTAATACATTCCTTCCCCAGCTGAAGTATTTCACAATATCTGGTACATACCGGAGTCCAGTGAAATAAATGTATCAGACAACAATGTAATGAATAGTTTTATTTTTTCCCTTACCTTTGAAGCTCTAAAACCATCCATCAGCTCTAGAATTTTGGATGGAAGTTTTGATGCACTCTGTGACACTCCATTCTGATTTTCCAAAGGTACTGTAAAACCTTTTCTGACAGCAGAACTGTTTTCAGAAGTGTAAACATGTCCCGAGGAATCCATCCCACTACTGTTCAACTTACTAGCAACTTCGTACTCTGTTTGTACTCTTTGTACTCTGAAATTTGAAGATGCACCTTCTCCATCACCTAGGTTCTCAAAAGTGTCCACAAAAGGGATAGAGTCATACTTTTTATGTTGCACATTTTGTTTAGAAGGCGGATAGTACAATTCTGCTAGCTTTTTGCAGAAGTGATTGAGAGGAAATCCCACCACATTCAAGAAGTCTCCATGGACATACTCAACTAACATTCCACCAAGGGCTTGGATACCATATCCACCAGCCTTGTCCCTGGGGAAGAGAAAGCAAAAACAACATAGACCTAATTAAGGTTAGGAGTAGAGGTAACACAGAACACTAATAATCCACCACTACTGCAGAGGCTGGAATAAAGACTACTGTACCTAAATTAGAGGCAGATTAAATCTACTAGGTAGGCTCAACACTTCAATTTGTAAATCACAAGATAAATATAAGAATCAGTATTTCTACTAGAGGGTGAGTAGCCAAAGGTCTTGATGCTTCAGACAGTGCAAGTGCAACAGTCACCTAAGCAGCAGGTGACTGCAGTCAGAGTGGGTTGTCATCGGTTACCAAGTAGTGGCTACCAAAAAGGTAACAGTGTCACCAAAACCAACACTGAGTCACCAGATGCACACTAATCCTCATCCAATTCAACAAGAAGCTGAAAAGCCTTTAGGAATGTTAGGTCCCAAAGGAGCTCAACAAAGATGACCTTTTAGAACTCAAATGACTATAGAATGCATCTTGCATAGGAATACCTGGGAATATTCCTTGCATAGGAATACCTATAGGAATACCTAAAAGGAGGATTGGGAAGACAGGACTTTCTTGGGAAAGAGCAATCTATTCAAACACTACTATATTTAGCCCTATCCATCCATGTCTTGTGCTACTATTTGAGATACAACAGAGTTGTGGTTCATAACACTGTGCTCTTAGATGTCATGGTAATACTGGTAATTTGGCACAGGAATGTACATGCACAGAAACTAACCATGGAAATCCAATTTGTCTTTAGGCATAATTACACAAATTCCACAGAGTGGAATGGAAATATATACCAGTCAAATAAGCTGCAGTACAATTATACTGTTCTCATACAAGGAACAAGGCAGTTAAAAGTATGTTTCCTACATAACAGCAGAATCTGAAAGCCTAAGTCAGCAAGATTAGAAACCAAAGGTCAGTCAGTCTCGGATCTATTAACTGAAGGTAGCATGGAATTATGCAAACTGCTTGAGAAAGAAGGTTACTACACAAAAATAGCAATACTTTTTTAACCTTAGATTTGATCAGAAACAGCTCTTCATTTTTAGTACTCACCTCTGGATTCCCTTTCTAATAGCATGCTAAAACAGAGGAATCAGTATACCAGCAAGTAGGATTTTCTGAATTGCTATAAAATGTGGAATAGGAGTTTTCCTTTAATCTTGCATTGTAATCACTACCTTATAACTTTGTCATTGGTTAAATTATTTCTGCTTTTATAACTTACATCAACTAAATTAGGAATATTATAGTGACTAAAATGTCTTCTCATTTTTAAATGAAGTTGCAGTCATTTTGGTGAAAGCTTACAGGGAAGCAAAAACACGATAACCATCAAAAGGAGCAGTATCATACTCTCAGCAAGAACATTCAGAGAACTGGCCACATATTTATTTTTCTACAACACTTTGTTCTGGGATTGGATACCAAAAAGAACATTTACATTCCACATTTTATTACTTCACAGGAAAGTCTAAAACTGTGCAGCTCTAAGCTGTGCCATCATCTCCTTCCCAGACTGCAGTAGAGTCCTTTGGTTTCACTGCCATCAGAGGAGAGCTACTAAAACCACAAAGATTTTCAGACTAGAAGTTGTAGGCAGAGACAGAGAAAAGGTGCTCATAAGGGAAAAACTACAAAATAAAAAGTTGGGTCAAAGAGGCTGGTGGAAACAAAGTCTACTCAGTTATACAAGTTAGCATTACTGTGGTACCTTGAGACAGCAATTTTCCCTCCTTCTGTACCCACACTTTAGGTCAGCTATATATTTCTAGTATTAGTCTTTGTCACCAGTGATTGACTTAAATACTATATGCCAATTTTCTTCTTGGAGAAAAAGAACTCAACCTAATCCTCAACAGAACTAGTAATTTTTCTTTTATTTTTTCATGTGATCACTAAGTCTTGTATTATTTCAGAAAATTATTTTGCCATATAAAATTTAAAAAAAATGGTCACTTGACTGAAAAAGTGTTTAGAAAAACTTGTATGCATAGAAGTGTGTAACCTGTATGAGTGGAGGAGGGAAAAAATAACAAAAAAGTGCTGTGAGATACTTCTCCTTACTGTTTTGCAAAATTTATAGGACACTGTGTTTAGTAGTTCCTTTGCAAAGTCAGAACAAATGCTTCCTATCCTTGGGATTATATAAACAAGGATGAATTGGCTTTTGCTTCAGAGAGTAATGAAATACATTCTCTGAACCTTTGGTCCCTGAGAAACCTTGATGTCACACACCCTCTTGAGCAGAACGAACAGAACCCAGCACTGCTCACAAGCCTTTTTGCTGCAGCAAAGTACTGTGAAAGCATATTTCCTTCCAGAAGAAATATAGAGAATATTCAAAAATAATTTTCAACCTCACATTCTTCCTAAAAATTCATGGTCATTTCTCCTTCAAACTGCAACTTTATGGCCCACTAAATCTAAACATCATACAAATCAGTATAGTAAACATCACCTTCCAAAGACCTACATAGGAATTTACTACAAGCTGTAGTCTTGCCAAAAAAATCTCTCCACATAATCCAATTTAACATCAGTCTGTTCAATAAACTGTGAACCTTACATGTTCACAAAATATGCCTCATTTACACATAAGCATTGAAGTACATCCAAAGTCTACACTGGTGTTTCTCTTTCCCCAGTAAAACATGGGTTTATTGTTTTATAGCACAAGTAAGTTTAAAAAACACCACGATTTATATTCTTACATGGTCAGAATTGAAGCTACAGGGACAAAAGTTCACATCAGATCACCTGATATGCAGTCCACAGTGCTAAGTATGCCTTCAGGCAGATTAAGCTAACACAAAGGAAAGACAAATTGTTTTACTTTGTTGCCTTTCTCCAAATAAGTACTTTTATTTTTTTTTTAGTAATCAGCTTCATCTTAGCAGTAGTAATTAGGCATTCTGGTCTCGTCCTATTTGTTCCATGCAATCACTGTTGTCTGGTATACTGTCTTTGTAAATGTTGCCTATATAGGCCAGTAACTATATTACCAGTGTAGTAGAAATGCATAAACTGAAGGACAATTTGAGACACCACCACACACAAACTGTGTTTTCACTTTTCACAAGGATAAGTGAAAATTGTGCTGGTGTTCCTTGCACCAGAGCAGTGACTTTGATAAACGAAATACACTGAGTTCTAGCTTTCTTCCAACACAGTTCCATGATGCCCTGATTATCCAACACTAACTCTTCACTTGTTTGTAATGAACTATGCATTGTCTCAGGCATTGAAAATCCCTGAATGCCTCTGCTAACAGAAAAATAATTGTATCTTGCACAAGTGCGTGCTCTAACCCAGAGTATTTCAAGTCTTCACTTTTCAAATCCATTAGGGTTCTAAAAAGGTAGCTCCTTTCACCAGAGAAATGACAACTTTACACAAGAACAAAAGAATAATGACCTTGCATCACCCATACTATCATTTATCATACACACAGAGCAAAATTTCACAGAACACAGAACAATGTTTTACACTGGCTTAATAATGTACCCTAAGGCCTATTCTCAAGTGTATTGTGTGGTGGCATCAGGATCTTACTTACATTGGCTCACCACTGTGAATGTACTCCCATAAGAGCTCCTCTGACAGCTCAGAAAATTTTACTTTAGTCTCTTCATAGAAATCGGTGATTTCCATCTCTAGCTGATTGTCTACAGAAAGAAAAAGGCCTTATTAGAGACAGGAATTGTAGTTTAGAGAGCATAACATCTAGGCTGTATTTCTTAATCATTTGACAATTTTGCTCGAGAAAAATTAAATATATTGCATAGATGTACAAAATGACTAATAATATTCTTTACGGACAGTGAACTCAACTTTCCCAAAACAATAAGAGTTTGCATTTTCAACATCTGCAGTCCTGTCTCAGAGTTAAAAGACTGCTCTTCCTGTATGGAACATATTCCTAAATTAACAATGCTTACAAAAATCTATTTATGGATGCTGGCACACAATCTGGCACCGAGTACAAAGAAGGTTACAACCACCCTTCCAATTTTATGACTGTTGTCAAAGAACTCTTAACAACATACCAGAGTTCAACATGTAGCTGTCATAAAAGTGGGTATGTGCAGCTGCACGTGCACTTCAGACTTGGGTATCCAGCAGCCCCATCTGGAACCATCATTATCATCTTCCTGTCATCTCTCAAGAGATGACAAGATGACTTCAGACTTCTGTAGCTGCACACCTGGGTATGGACCCTGCTGCATGTGGTACACTGTGAGCCTGCTGTCACTGCAGACAGAGGCTTTTCCAAAAAGCAATAGCCTTGCACAGATGACTGTGCACATTACAGATTATTAGCTGTCTCTAATCTTTTCTATATACACACTAAGGTCAACATCTCCTGTTACCACAGTTTTGGTAGTAGTGGAAATGCTTGAGGAGGAGTAAGAAATACCTAGAGTACAGACAGACCAACTTCTAATGGTGTTGTGTGAAAACAAAACGCCCAAACATTTAATGACCCAGACGAAATAAGAAAATTGGTGCATATGAAGACAGATTACCATGTCTTTCAGTATTGATAAAAAACTCTAGTCAGCTCAAAATAAAAATTTTAACAAGCTAAAAAACATATTGTAATTTTAAACTGTAAATAAAAATGTATTCTACAAAACTGTTCTATCGATTGCATATGTTGGGGAATCTGCAGACTGAAGACCGTATTTTTTTATTCATCTGACTGTGGTGCAGTTCAAATTTGTCTACTTCAAATGAGATGTGCTGTTATAGTATCACTACTACAGTTGGGTGCACTTAACTTTCTTCCTTGAGTAAAGAGTTAAAGGCATTATTTACATTGCTCACAGGAACCCCTTAGTAATAACATGTTTATTTCCTTTGCAGCAGCTCTACCCCTGCTGTACTAGCATATTAGCAGTACTGCATCACTAACTTTAATTCTGTTTTACAGGAATTAAGAGCAACCATTCCAGAAAAGATTAAAAGCTGTTAATTTGTACAGAAAGACTATGTTAGCAACATGTCTGCAAAAGCTCTACTAAAAGACTATTGGCACAATTATCAGATAATGCCCTTCAAACACCCCTCAAATTATATTAATGGTACCGTTTCCATAAAAAACACTCCCTTTCTCTATAAACTATGCAATAAAGAACATTGGTGTATTGCTCCTTACAGCTTCTTAACAGCCTGAGCGATTAAGCCTCAACTGGTATAAGCACAACATAGAATGAAGTTGATATGGATTAAATTCACCTCAGTCTTACAGTCTGTAGTGCCTTGAATTTAATTTAGAATATTCCACAACTTACATTGCCTTTCAATTAGTCTCATAGCTTTCAGAGACAGTATTTATAAACTCCATTGCTTCTTGTCACTTTGCTTTCTGTGTGAAAACTGAATACAGGAGGAAGATTGGCTTTTGTGGGGAGTATTTAATTTATATTTTGATAAGGTAGTTCTGGAGTAGAAAACCAATTCAGACTGTATATGAATCATTCTCATCCTGTTTCTTTACTTGTACAAGCTATCATGAGAGTAATTTTTAATACAAATATTGAGTTGTAATAAAATGAGGCATACCTTTACTGTGGCAGTGTATAATAGCCACCCCTGTGAAAACGCTGTGCTCTTTCCCATTCAACCTGTCAGGGAAAAAAAACTTCCATTAAGAAACAGTCTTATGAAATGTTCTACATTATTATACTGCTACAGCCTGAGAAGCAGACCATATATCACTCAATGGATCTGGCATGCACTCTAAACAAATTTTATTTCAGTATCAGTGAAAAGACATTGGCTAAACAAAAGAATAACCACATAAAAAACCACTGTCAAAAGTTGCAGTCATCTCAAAATATCTCCAAAATACCACTTGTATAAGAGCAGTCCATGGTATCAGCTCATTTACTGTACATCAGTAAAGTGACTATTCCAAATGCCTAAGAAAAGGCCAGTTGGCATAAATACTGATATAGCCATCTTCACTGAAAGCTGGCAATAAATAGCTAGGTGATGCAACTCAGACTAAACATGTAATAGGGAACTGGAGCATATGTTCTCATTTCAATCAGACTGGCCCCCAGAGATCCCATGGCAGTGCAGAGGAAGAGCCCAGATTCCCTTACCCCTGGCTCTTTCTTTGTAGTGGCTCCAGAGTGCCACGCTGTGGCCAATTAGTTCTGAGGACTTTATTATCTGCTGTGTAAGCAAGGCACTGTGAATCTCTGATGAGACTATTTAAGGAATAGTCTCAAAGTTTAGCCAGGATATTTTTGGATGTGATCAGAAGCATCTCACATGCTCTGTCCTCCACAAGATTCCACACCAAATAGTAAGATGAAAGTGTGTGAAAATTTTCATGACACCTTGCATATATGCAAAGATGCATCATCTTGTCTGCCTTATTTCCTGGAGTTCTAAAAAGCTAAATATTAAATGCATTTCATATCCCTAATTAAGAGATTGACCTACTAAACTTACAACAAAACAAAACCCCCCAAAATTTCTATGTATCTCTTCTGTGGAACCCTTTTCAGAAATTAAGTGACAGAAAAACTGCATCTTCAAATTTCATATCTTACTTAGAACTACGGACCTTGATAGCATCCTGTAGGCATCCTGCTTATCAGTCGGTTTCTCCAGGATCTGCTCATCCACAGACTAAAACAGAAAGACAGAGTGAGTGCACTACTTTTTCCTCACATTTCAGAAACCGAGGTCACAAATTACGTTTAAATCATGATTTTCAGCCAGAGCTTCCAACTTGAGTCTACTGACTAGAGCAAGAAGCACAGATACTCTGGTAAAACAGGTAATTTAGTGTCAAGCACATGAGTGCCACACTCTACCCTCCAATGCCTGCACCTCTCAACCAAAAGATAATTCAACTATTTCTGTCCTTAACAGTTCACTGTCTCTGTGAAGATGTCAGGTGTGAAGTGATCTCCTCCTTCAAGGCTCAACACTGAACAGTTTACATGAGCTGGACTTCTTGACAGTTAAGTCACCTGAGAACAGAATTTCCATTACATTAGAGGATTCAAGCCAATACTTATGGCAGTATTAATATTTCCAAAACCAGTAGCAAGGCTTCTTGCTCCCAAGATTTCAAAAATTACCTTGTTAGGAATAAACCTAAAAGCTACATTAACAAACCCCAGAAAGATGTATCATAATGCAGAAACAACTTTACAGTAAAGGCAGCTTTCAAACTTAAACCTAAAGATACAAGTATTTTCTACACTTGTTATAAATTAACATAATGCTAAATCACTAAAGACTTTTTACCACAATAGTGTCTGCTCCTATGACAACATCAGGTGTTCTCAGATGTTTCTGCAAAAACATAAGAAAGAAGGTATTTGTCAGAAAATTCAAAGAGAACAAAATCTTTTAAGACTTAAGGTAAGAAAATAGCAGTTTACTGGTAAAGTGTAGAGCAGAGCAGTAGCAGAACTCTACACTGACCTTAAAACAAGTGACTGTTTCTGCTTTTGCACTGTTTGCAAAATAGTGAACATCTATATCACCATGAAAGTCAGGCTTGAGCACACCATTCTCAAGCCACAAATTTGCCCAAATATGTTATTGATGAATAAATGCATCCAGGAAGGAAACTGCATTCTCAAAAGTCAATCTGATCTTCAAGGTGGCAAATGATTCCTTTGAAGGAAGTGCCTAGTGTTTGGAAGCCAGAGAACACAGCCCTTTATGATCATTTCTCCAAGCAAAATTTTACTGAAAAATAAACCCCTTTTCATTAGCTACACTTTGTGTTCTTCTCTCAAAAGTGAACACAGTCTATTTTTTTAAATATGAGAGGTAGTGACTGATAAAAATTCCTTATAAACTTTTCTTGACTTTAAACTGTACCTGTCCTTATAGCTAAGTTTTGATTTACCTGCATAAGGTAATATATATAAGGTATACTGTTACTTATCATAACATGACATGAAACCCTTCTGTAAGTGTGACCATTATAATAAAAAATTTACAGGGAGGCAATTCTTCTAGACAAAGACTTGATGTGCTCTAAATTGTTTAATGATATCTAGAATTAGTTTTACTAATTCCTGTATAAAGAAGCATTTTGAAATCCACTGAACTAGTATTATCACCAGCACAGTGTTTTGCAATGAAAGCTCAAAGTCATTTAGTGAGGTTGGGTTTAAAATCCACTCTCCTATGTTGTACTATTGTCTGGAAAGCAGTTGACAGAATCCTGGGTAACGATTTACATTGGAGATCATGCAATATTTGCTTTGAAAAATGGTGACATCTGGCAACACCGTTCAATTAAAAGTGTTCAACATTCCTTTTCAGCTGCTAGAATAGGATCAACAAACACCCCTCTCTTTCAGAAATGAATTAAGAAATTATTATGGTCCATTTTGTGAGATTTAATCAGCTTGACTTTTAAATAGGTTCTGGTAGCAAAGAGCCTTATGTATTCAAACTGATCACAGACAAGGGTATAAGTCAAACATCACTCATAGAATAAGTTGCATCATTGGTTTTGATAAAATTTAGGATATAAAATGGATGCCTTTTCTAACAGAACCTGAAATCATGTCAACTTCTCCCTTCTTAAAATTGGATAAATTCTGCTTTAAAACATTCCAGTCAAAGAAAGAGTAATCTTTTTTTCTGCTTTCCTCTGGTATCTCTATGCTCACAATCTTCTGAGCTATTTTTGTCACTCCTCCAGTGAAAGTTACAGCAAAGCACTGAAATCACATCAGTGTTTTTCCATGGACTCTGTCTCCACAATCAACAAATACATGGAATGAGGTCGGCCCTACACCTGACTGTTCAAAGAAACAGTGGAATATATATCCTGCACAAGAGCAGGTATGCTGCTGACAAAAAGATGCAGGCCACTCAGTTTGTGGAATGCCTGAACTGCATGCATGAGACTTTTGATTAGGCAAAAAAAGACACCATCTTTCACAAATGGCAGGAAAACATCCATTAGCCTTCAGTGGAGAAAAATGACTCAGGGATCACTTAAGCAGTGCAAGGAAATTAAGTCACAGTAACATGCACCACCTGAAGACAAAAAGCTTATTGCTGTAATAATAACTTACTACATGCATTCTGTTTGCTACTTCAAGAGCTTTCTGTTTTGCTGTTTCCACAGCATACTCGTAAGGGGCTGTAAAAGATGACTTTTCTAGTGTCTCCTTAAACCAGGATGGAACCACCTCAAACCGCAGACCCTGTAACACAGGAAAATGATGCAGTCAATCTGACCTTGCTATTAAACATTGCTCCCAAGGCATTTTAAGCAAGTAGCAAATTTGACATCTGCTTTTTTACACTTCAACATACCTCCCCCCCAACATATACAGAAAAAAAACCCCAGTGTTTCTATCAGTGTTTAGTGCATACATATCCTCTGTAAGCAATCTGAAACAAAACAATCAGAACTTTGAAATTAGTGTGTATATTTGATTTTATCCTTATTTATTAGAACATAGTCACATTAGTAATTTCATTGTTCTTTTTGTATAAAAACTAACAGTATAAGCTTACACACTTCACGAACAGAGGATTATACTACTGGATTTTTTTAATTGAACCCATCCATAGCATTTCACTCATACAACAGCAAGGCACATTCTTACAGGAGCTTTATTGCACTTTTTGTATCCTTATACACGATAAACAGAAAACAAAACCAGAGAGTTTATGATTGGTTTCATCAAACAATGCCCAGCTATTCTTCCAACTTTTTACCTCTAGGTTACACTTGTACAGTGCATATTTACTACAGTGTATGTTTACTACATCCAGCAGGCATGCTATGTTTCTAATAACTTAGTGCATGACTGAGCCTCGGTGCTTCTCCACATATCCGTATTTTCAAGTAACCTCTTCCACTTAAGTTCAATTTATCGGTTGAATTACTAAGAACGATAATACTAAGCAACCTAAGTTGGATAGGTAACACCCAAGTGCTATTCAAAAGCCTCCCCCAGCCCGCCCAGCGAGGCCGACACGTTCCTCCGCAGGGGCTGAACGGTCTGAATGACAGGTTACAGCCTCCTTTGCTCGCCACTAGTCGTTTCCGAAAGGAGACACGTCCTTTATTCCCCTCTCCCGTCCCACTGGTGTCACGGAGCGGGCGGGCCGGGAGCCGTCGGGCCCCGCAGGCCCGGGCCGGTGCTTGCGGCCGCCGCTGCCCGCAGCCCCCGGCCCGTGCGAGGCGAGCGGCCGCCGGCCGCACTCACCACGTTGGTGAGGATCTCCTGCCGGCGCGGCGAGGCGCTGGCCAGCACCACCCGCTTGCTGACCAGCTTCCCCAGCACCGGGTGCAACACCATGGCGGCAGCCGCCGGCCCTCAGCCTTCGCTCCGCGCTGGTCGGGGGCGGGGAAGCGGCGGCGGCGGCCTTAAGTGGCGGAGAGGCCGCGGGGCGGAGCCGGGCCGGGCGGGAGCGGAGAGCCTGTGCGGCAGAGCCCCCGGCTGTGGGGAAAGTGGCTCGGCAGCCGCCCCGCCGTGAGGGGAAGGGCTGTACGTGTCCGGGTCATCCCCTGCGCGCCAGCTGAAGGCAGGCTTGAAACCTAGAATCAGTCAGATTGAAAAAGATCGCTGAGCTCGAGTCCAGCTTGTGGCTGAACACCACCATGTCAATAGACCATGGCACTGAGTGCCACGGCCAGCGTTTCCTTAAACATCCCAAGGGATGGTGACTCCACCACCTCCCTGGGCGTTCCATTCCAATATCCAATCCAGTCACCCCATCTATGAACTGTTCTCCGCATCCAACCTAACCCTCCCCTGGCACAGCTTGAGGCCATTTCCTCTTGTCCTTTTGCTGGTTGCCTAGGAGGAGAGGCCAACCTCCCCCACCCCCAGCTACAGCCTCCTTTCAGGTGGTTCTAGAGAGTGATAAGGTCACCCTTAAGTCTCTTTTTTTTTTTTTCCAGGCTAAACAATCCCAGCTCCCTCAGCTGCTCTTCTTAGGATTTGTGCTCCAGACCCTTCACCAGCTCCATTGCCCTCATCTGGGTCCACTCCAACACCTCAATGTCCTTCCTGAATGGAGTACTGGACACGGTACTTGAGACATGGCCTCACCGGTGCTGAGCACAGGGCATCGTGTTTAACATCCCATCCCTTCTGCTCCACTAATGCTGGCATGAAGTATTTGGAAAAGATGTGTTATCACTTTTCCTTAGCTCAGAAGGAACCCCAACATAAGAAGGACATGAAAGTGTTGGAGCAAGTCCAGAGGAGGCCATGAAGTTAATCAGAGGGCTGGAGAACCTCTGCTATGAAGATGGGCTAGGAAAATTGGGGCTTTTCTGCCTGGAGAAGAGAAGGGAAACCTCATAACAACCTTTCAGTATCTGAAGGGCAAAAACAGGGAAGTCAGAGAGGGACTTTTCACATGTAGCAATAGGACAAGAAGTAAGGGGTACAAACTAAAAGAAGGGAAATTTAGGTTAGATATTCTGAAGAATCTTTGAGGTCCTTTCCGACCCATACCGTTCTATGATTCTATGACTCTATTGTCATGATCACCTGTTGCATTTTCGTCAAACTTTAAATACCCCTATTGGGCTTTTTAAGTGAAAAAGTAGAAAAAGTAGTGGAAAAAGAACATAAAAAGCTCAGATTACTTTCAAATAGTATGATGCTGTATGCTTTGTCAGTTGGCTTGGAAGAAAGTGATATGTATCCTACAGCATTAAAAATATGTCCAGTCATTAAAACAGCAGTTTACATTGCATATTCGGATCTTTTGACACCTATCTCATAGACCATGTCTCTCATGGGTAGAGCCAGGCTCTTCTCAGTGATGCTAAGCAATAGACAAGAGGCAACAGGCAGAAACTGATGCTCAGGAATTTTCACCCAAGTATGAGGAAGAAGTTTAATGTGCGGTTGCCCATGCACTGGGACAGGCTGGCCAGAGAGATTGTGGTGTCTCCCACACTGGAGATATTCAAGAACCATGTGGACACAATCCAGTGTGCCACAAGCACAGTGCAATGTGCTCTAGGATGGCCTTGCTTGAGCAAGGAAGTTGGACCAGATGATCCCTTCCAACCTTTCCAATTCTGTGATTCCATGGTTTGTGTTAGTGGTTGCCAGTCTGACAGCCCCATGCCCCATGTGCCCCCAGCAGCAGGGCTGAGCGTGTATTCCATTGCCAGCAGGAAGCCATGCACACACTGTATGGCATGTGTACTTGGAGACATGGAAAACCACACAGAGCAACACAGACACTAAGCACTAGTAACATTTTTGTATGCACACACATTCCCCTACCTACCCATTATATATGTGGGCCTCCCCAGTAGCACAACTTGGACAGAGCTCCTGTGGCACCTGGAGGGGCTGGAACAGGGGACTCTGTTGGCCTTGTGGCACTGCTGGGGCTCCTCTTAGGCTTGGGCCTCCTGTTCCTGTCATGGTTTATGGGGAGCAGCCATTTGTCATCATAACCTGACAGATTGTACATCATCCTAGATCCTAGGTACCAGGATTTAAGATTTGAACTTCAATACCTTTTTTTTTTTTTTTTTTTTTTTTTTTTTTTTTTTTTTTTTTTTTTTTTTTTTTTTTTTTTATGGTGATGGTGACTTGAGAGCAGACTTGAAAATTTAAAGATTTCTCAAGTAATTTAAATTAAAATCTAAACTTTTCTCAAGTAATTACAAAATACAAAGAACCTAAGGAAATTATGCTGAATCAAAAACAGAAATAAAAACCTTAGATTAAGTAAAACTGTGAATGTAGAGATCTGTGCTCTGCAAATCCAGAATACTGAATATAGTTCTGGGATATCTCGAGAGCTGGCGAGGAAAATAGGGCCTGTGTGAAAATGCTTGTCCTAGAGCTTGTCAAAAGAAATTCACTGTTCTTTTTTCAGGGCTGTGAAGTGTGACACTGCTCCTTGCAAATGACAGGTCTGAAAGATATTGCAGAAATGAAAACCATAGTATCTTTTTTATGATACCAATATAATTTATGGAATTATAATGGAATAAATTACAGTAGTATGAAAGGACAAAGATCTCATCAAGTAACAGAAGCTTATGTTTCCTGGCACACAGAGAAAAAGACACGGAGTTATTCCTCTGGGAACTCTGTTAAACTCGGCAAGTTTAACATAAATGTAAATCCTAATATATCTACATCTTTGATGTGACTGCATTACTAACCAAAAAATGGAAATTGCAATTTCCTAGGGTGTTCCTAGAATCTGGGACACATTTCTTATCCAGAGTAATTGTTCTATACTGTGTCTTGCTTTGTGTTGAATATAAGCAAGCATGATAAACTAAAATCAACACTCCAGAGCACTAAGGTGGTAATGCAAAGGTTTACATATCAAACCAACAGGCCAAATTTTCTTCTTTTCCTCATTTTATAGTTTGGCTAGCATAGCAACAGAGCAATGAAGCTGTGACTCCATCCCAATCTGTGTGTGTGAATAAAGGAAAGACTTGACATGAAAGAGCACCTGTTCCTGACAGCTTGTTTTGAGAGAGGAGTAAAGACAGATCTGTCTCTAGACACCTGTAGAGCCTTTAGAGATGCACTCAACATAACTCTTTTTTTTAGGTTTGGCATCCCATTAACTGAAGAGGAAAACAAGCCTGATTTGTTTCCCTTAACTGCATTCTGCTTTACACAACAGACTTTTTGAAACTTAAACAAATAAATGGGAAATATGTGTAATTTTGATATATTTTCCATATAAGTTAAGACAATGCCTAAAACCAGAGACCACAAAATGAGTTTTTTAGTTGAAAAAAATGAGATGTGGCTCTTGGATTATTATTTTTAAGGAGTGGCAATTACTAAATTTCTTACTCTGTAAAACTTACGTGACAAATAGTGATTTTGTTTATTTAAAAGACAAAACCACAAACCTGTGGAAATACATATTTTCATTTACCATCTTTCTGTGTTATTTCCGCTGGTCTAAATGTCAAGTGGTGAGAAAACCACATCCCACCAGCTGCCACGGCTGGAGGAGGTTTGATGGAGAGCCCGTTAACTGCCCCAGGGCAGCCTCGCAAGCCAGGCACAGCAAGTGTGAGGCTGCAGCAGGCTGACCGAGGGGAAGATCAATGACACCAGCAGTTATCAGAAAAGTTTGTGTCGTAGCTGACTGAGCTAGTCAAAGATTAGCTTGTCCAAGGTTGGTTATGAAACTATTGACTTTTTCAAATATCCAAGGTATTTTGAACAGAAGCAAAACAGCAGTTAAAGCTCTGAACTGCAGAGACCTCGACATTTTTTTCTGGACTTCTCTACTTTTCTATCTATGCATTTACTCGGTAGCCATCACAGTAACACCTTCAAGTATGTGAAGAACACTGGGATCATTAAGTTCTCATGCCTACTTTTGTGTATTGTGATGAGAGTATGTATTTCAACCCAGATTTATTATTTGCCTGAGCCACCTGTGCAAGCACAGGATCATCTTGTTTGGGGAATAATGCACTTCCATTGTGAGGAAATTTGTGAACTCTGGGGGCTTAGCTATAAAGTTGCTGTGAAGGGAATAAGCATTTCACCTTTCACAGGGCAGCTTGACTTTTCTACAATAACTTATCATCAGTTCAAGAGCTTACACTTACGTTTTACAATGAACCTTTTTCTGCCACCAAAATCATTGCCATAGTCTAATGTGTCTGTCTAATTTGTGAAGTAATTAGTTCCTCTTGTTTCTGTTACTGTAGGGGGAAAGATCTTTAGTTGTTTGCAGATGGATACTATTTCATCAACTAATCATCAGTATCTCTATTGAAAATCATGGTCTCATTTAACGTTCCCGGTCCTATGTTTCATTTTTATCTTTTTATATATAGCTTGTATTTAGATAGCAGCCTTCTGAGCAGTTACCTTCTTCATATAGCACTCTATCTCCTTGCTATTTTAAGGTTGCTTTACATGTTCAACTAGATTAGTGGTTTATGAAGGGGTATTCTAGATTTTTTCCAGACTCAGGGAGTGCTTTCAGAGCAGATACCCTAGATTTCTTTCACAGTCTTATTGCTTATATCTGTGTTCTCAGTTTTAAGAATCCCTATCAATTTGTCAGGTCCAAATGCTTCTTCCTCCTTCTCTTTCCAGCTTGAAAGGCCTGTAATATCTCAATGTCTGTAGGTGACCACTTCCCAGAATTTCCTTCCAATTTGAAGTAGAGTAGTACTACAACCATATGGAGACATTTTGTGGAGTCCACAGGAAGTGAGATGAAATAAGATTTAAATACACAGGCTGTAGGATACATAATGTCCCTGTAAATGTTTTTACATATACCTAATTTGAAGATCTTTGTTTTCATAGCATAGTTATCAAAAGACGTCATATCTTAGGAAGAAACTTCACAACTGCTGAGGGAGTGCAGTATAACTGGTACCAGAAGAATAATAACCCATTTGTCCGTGCCCATCTCCTGGGACAAGGAAAGCAGCTACATCAAACATGGATGTAGCAATTCCCAGGAGGAGGACATGGCCATTCACAAAGCAACTTTTAACAATATGGAGATCATTATCCGAGCTCCAAAGAGTCATCCTTGGCCAGCACATTTAAATAGTGTAAAAAGTGTCATTCCAAGAATAATTGAAGAAAGGATGTCAGGAATTCAAGCTAACTACTTTGCTTTTGGCCTCTGCCACAGAAAAGATATTGCAAATTGTAGAAGCCTAAAGCCTTGAAAAAAATTTCAATGTGAAGACACCTAAGTCCTAGTAAGAGGAGCACAGAATGACAGATTTTGTGCCTGTGCTGGCCAAGAGGATGAGTTTCCAGGTCGACAGCAGCAACACAAGATAGAAGAAAGAAAAGAATGCTTCCTTCCTGCTAGTTTCTACCCAAGTGCTGCAAGCACATCCTGGTTTATGTGACATGGAAAGAGCATTACAGTTACACACACTGTTACACAACACACAGTGTTGATTTTCCCAGCTGTTTCCACAGCCAATGTCTGCTACTGAGAGCAACTTCTCTTCTGCATCTTTCTTTCTCTTGTCTGTGAGCTTGAGGCCAACAAGCAGCCTCAGAAGAAAAGACTGGGCAGAGTCTTAATAACCCTGTAGCCTCTGGGACAGGAGGATAAGTGTTTGCTGACAGCATTCCTAGATATTTGTGTGTTTGACAGCTAGTGAATTATGTTGAATCCATGAGCCTCTCTTGGAGTCATATGTCTAGTTTTTGCTGAACATGCAGGTTCCACCTCTAATCTCAGTACTACCTCAGTCTTACTTCAATTGACACTTACATATTCTCTAGACAAAAAGAAGCTGTGTAACAGACTATAAAAAACACTGGTTCTGTGTTATTTAAATTTGAGAAATGCATAAGCAAGTACATAAAATATTTTGGGGAAAATATGCATGTACATAATATGTATTATACATGCAGCATGCACATGTTATCTATGTGTGTGTGTGCTTGTAAAAAATATATGTACACATATGTGATGTAAGATACAAATATATAGCTGCCTAAGTCTGGAAAATAAGTCTTCTTCTTTTTGCACAGTATAATGATAGCTGAAAAGACAATGGCATGAAGTTAGGGAAAATTAAGATAAGTTGCGGAGAAGAGAAATTGATTGGCTCTACTGCAATCCCAGTTTTTTCAGAAAATAGCTTCCGAGGCTCCAAGGTCAAGAACATCTGTGGAGCTCTTATGTTTATTATCTGAATTTCCACCGGAGGGCAGTGCGTCCCGTCTTTTTCCTATGTATTTGGTCATAAACCTTAACTTTCAAGTACCTGTAAAATGCTGTAACTTCTAAGAGCTAAGGACCACGCACCCCAAACGCTCACATTCCTAGTTTTAATTTTAAGGATTATGTAACAGAACAACTTCAGGCCATTCCCTCGGGTCCTGTCACTGGTGACCACAGAAAAGGTCAGTGCCTGCCCCTCCTCTTGCCCTCGAGAAGAAGCTGTGAACCACCATAAGGTCTCCCTTCAGCATCCTCTTCTCCAGGCTGAGCATGGATGCACAGGTGTGCATGCAGATATGTACTTTTAGGGATAGTCAGGGCTGATGTGAATGGCAATATGTCTGGCAATATCTTAAAAGAGATGCATTGAGATTGGAGAGATAAAGAGACACCATAAGCACACTAATAAGTGCTAAAATATGATTGCTGCAGATCCTAAGGATCCTCCAGCAAATTTTCATGGTTATAAGAACAGGAATAATTCTACCCTATGACACATATACCTTTACTGAATACGGAAATAAACACTGTCAGATTTCTGTCTTCTGTCATCTCAATTTTATCAGATGTATCAACTGAAGAAAAAGTAAATGTTGCATTTTAATTTATTTTTGTACTCGTTTAAAGATTTTAAAAAGTTCAAACATATGGACACTTTATGTTAAAGTGTACAGAGAAATTTGCATTACTCCTCAAAATGGGGTGGGATACCTGCATATTCTGTGTAATTCATTCTGCATATACTATGGAATGCAAGATGAAATAAGGAAAGGAAAAAATGTCAGCATGTTGACAATTATAAGGAACTGGGGAAACCAAGTCAGAGATGTTGTGGTGCTGAAACGTCCTGAGGAAGAAAAAGCCATTGCACTCCATAGAGAGTTTCTAATTGAGAAGGTGGACAGACTTTTTTTAGAGGTAAATGATGGGAAGAGGCAGTCATTATATATTACATTAACTTATATATTTTTCTTTATTTTCTGAAGCCATGTGAGTTTGGAAAGGTCAGAAAGACCCACAGCTTATTTAAGTGCTTTCTGGGATCCCCAGGAATATTATTGTAACCTTCTGTTACAAGCCTGAAGATGGCAAAATTCAAAAATAGCTGTCAAGATGATGATGGTAACAGTTGGGATACCAACATTTCTTTTGTAGTGTGTGTCTGTGATAACACAGAGATCTACTGACATCTGGCTGTCTGAATGCAATCAAAAACCAAAGCAGGTATTGTTTAGGAAATGAAGGAGAAAGTCATCAGTCATCATGAATGCTGCCAAGCAATAAAGATGCTAAGGGTGACACTTGATCAGGTAAGTTACACCTTTTGTGCATGGCAAGCCCACATTTCCAGAGGTTTGAGTCACTCTGTGAGATGTTTGTTCTGTATCTCATTAGTGTTTATTTGTCTGTTAATCACATTCCTTTCCTTACAGCCGAGATCTGGAGATTTACTGCTTTCCTGCTGAAAAGATGCCATGTTTCTAAAATGAAAGTGGCTGTTTATGAAGAAAACTATTTACAGACATTCTCTAACTGCAGATTGCCTATTGCAGAAGCTAACTTCTTGTGTCTCTCTGCAGTCACTTAAAGTATTTCTCTGCCCATCTGCCACAGCAGTTACTTCTTTAACCCCTCTCCCATCTCTAGCTTCAATCTGTTTATACTTCATGTAAGTCTGTTGTTCTTTCTCCTTTGATAAAGCTGCTCAGGTACACAGCAGAGGAGAAAAACTTTTAAATTTCCTCAGATTTAAGGCACTCAACAAAACACTTCTCCGTTTTCCTGGTACTTCACTGTACCAGACAACAGCAGTTAAGATTGTGGAACATACTAAGAAAAGCTCCAAAGGACATTTAGCCTGGGTAGCTCTCACTAGGACAATGGGCACTTTTCTTTCTGCAAACTGGGGTGTGCCAGAGCATGTAGAGCATGTAGACAGTGGTGCAGAAACTGGGGAAAGAGGACCATCAGTCTCCCTGTGCTGAAAATTTCTGCAGAAGAAAAAGACTGACTGGAAGACATCGTCATGAGCTAAGACAGTCAAGAAGGGAGTTGAGGTATTTATTTATGCTAAAAGCTAGAAAGGTATTCTGTCTGGCAGATCTGAACTTCATGTTTTATAATTAAAGAGGCTTGAGAGTCTCCTCATTTGATAACATATCCCAGCTGTTTAGACTTTAAGGAAAAATACTAGAAGACTTGCAAATAAGTCGTGAAAGACCAAGAGTTCAGTGGCAGTCCAGACTTCAGTTATTGTAGAGTTGGTTTTTATTTTTTGTCAAATAAAAAAGAAAGCTTTAAAAAAGATATTTCAACTAAGCATTATGCTGTACTCTATTATGCACTGCATAATTAAACTTTATAGATTCAAGAAGAAAACACTTACTTGCAAAAACTTAATCCAGAACAAAAGTAATCTAAATATATCTAATAATATATCTAAAAATTAATACTATGACTGAAATTTTGCTCTCAATAACTTATTTTGAGACTATGAACTGAAGCATAAATGAAGAAAGTACATTTATTCCTATAAAAGATTCCTAGTGTTTTTGCTTGTTTGTTTTTGGTTTTGGTTTTGTTTTGGTTTGAGTTTGGATTTTTTGTTTTTGTTCAGGATGGATTTAATTACTTAGGGCAATAACCATGGCTTATATCCTAATCATTCTTGTGGGAGTTATTTTATATTAGAATTTTCATTTGGGGTGCTTAAAAGAATTGTGACTTTAGGTACATCTAAAAAAAGAAAAAAAAAAACAACCAATAAAACTGATGATTTTAATGGACTTTGCCAGGTCATAGCATCTTAAATTAGCTTTTTTAGAGAAACTTGTCAGGTCATTGAAAATGATTTTGTAACCTTTTTTTTTTTTGCAGAAAAGGTAAACTAGATTGTATTTGCCAATGTATTTGTGACAATTCAGGCCAGAGAATTGTACTCTTCACTAATGCAGCTGTGAGCTTCAATGAATAAACTAGGCTGCTGCCTGAGAAATTAAACAAAAAAAAAACCAACCAAAAAAAAACCACCAAAAAAACCCCCCAAAAACAAAAACAAAAACAAACAAAAAACAAACCCAAAAAACCCCAAAAAACACCAAAAAACAAACCAAACCAAACCAAACCAAACCAAAAAAACCCCACAAACAAACAAAAAAAAAAAACCCCAGCAACAGTGAATTGCCCTGCCCCAACTGGACAAGGTCTGCTGCTAGTCAGCTCCAACAGCAGCAGCCTTTGAGAGAGATAGGTGATGGAAAAAATGAGACCAGATGTGAGAAAATATGTCAGAAATAGAATTAATAATTATGTGTTTTGAAGCAAAATGGATGAACTGTTACAGGTACCTGGAGAGATTTGTTGAAGGGCAAGACACGAGTTCATCTTTACCTGATCGTGAGAGATCACTTGATTAGGGGGTTGGACATGGTGACCTCCAGAGGTCTCTTCCAGCCTCAGCCATCCTGTGATCCTGTGACCTGTCAAAAGGGCTAAATGACAGATGATCAAGCTTGTGCCCCAGGCTTCCCTGACTGTGGAACAGCTTCTTCCAAGATGGCAGCAGCCTGAATTCCCTGCTGAATCCCCTCTGGCAGCACCCCAGCAGGCAGGGTGGAAGAGGCCAGGCTCCAAGGTGGTTCTGGCAGGCCTTAACTGGGAGTGTGAGATGGACCAGAGCAGAGCCAAGTGTCCTGCCTCAAACATTGGCATTTCAAGAGAGAGGAGAACAGGGCAATCACATACTGTGACTTCCTCTTAGTGCTCCTCCAGTCTTTGACAATTTTAGTCCTCAGGGTCTTCCTGGACCAAGGATTGCCTGTTTAGTAACCTACAGTGGATTTCTTTTCCATGTTCTTTTCAAGTTTCTCTGGACCAGTGTACTATGTGCATCCATAACATTCTTGACAAACTATTTTCTATCTACACTTACTATCTACACTACTATGTGTTGTAAGAAGAGATATGAACTTTATCTGGTTTTAAGCCTAGATCTCATTAGCTTAATATTGTGTTCACCAATTATTGGGCAAAGGCAGTGTGAGTCATCCAAATCAGCTTTTGCACTTCATTGAGGATTTTGAGGCCTCTTTCCTATCTACCTTATATTGTCTCTATTCTGACATGAGGAATCCTAAACTGTTTAACTTCTAAGATTTCAAATTAATTTCATAAAACAAACTATATGCTCTTACCTTGATCTTTTTTAGTCCTTGTTGATCCTGTTTATGACAGAAGCCATAAGTGTAGAGAGTAAACTAGGCATGGGTAACCTATTTATTTCTATGATGCTGAGCTGATGAATGGAACTATGGATTATGAGTCATAGTGGTTGCTGACAAGCAACATCATTTTATGCACAAAGCTGTGACTGGATTTTGCTGTGTGCATTACTTCTCACTTACCAACACTGAATTTCACACACAAACATTTGTGCTATCCCTCCTGTCTTTGGGTAGTATACACCCTAACCATCACCTTAGAGAAATAACACCCCAGTAGGTATGAGTGTAGACCTCATGTTATTTGAACCGGAAAAAATGACAAAAAATGATGAACTGACTTCAGGATAATCTCTGGCCCACTCATGTATCAGCATATATGTAGCCAAACAGACAATGAACCCAAAATGGAACATAGTCAGTCTAGGGAACATTTATGAAAGCACAGCATGATGAGCTGGTTGAGCGAGGTGATTGTCCTGCCTTTCTCTGTGCTGGTGTGGCCTTTACCTTACATCCTGGGTGCCGCAATATAAGACAGACATGAAGTTCTTAGAGAACATCCAAAGGAGCACTACAAAAATATTGAGATGTGCAGAGGAGAAGCTTTACGAGGAGCATCTGAGGGCACTTGGTCTGTTTAGCCTGGAGGAGACTGAGAGGTGACCTCATTGCAGTTACAACTTCCTAGTGAGGGGAAGAAGAGGGGCAGGCACTGACATCTTCTCTCTGATGACCAGGAAAAGGACCCAAGAGATTGGCCTGAAGTTGTGTCAGAGGAGGTTTAGGTTGGCTATTAGGAAAATATTCTTTACCCTGAGGGTGGTGGACACTGGAACAAGCTCCCTAGGAAAATGGTCACAGCACCAGCCTGGCAGAGTTCAAGAAGTGTTTGGACAATGCTCTCGGGCACATGGTGTGACTCTTGGGGATGGTGCCATGCAGGGCCAGGAGTGGGACTCGATGATCCTTGTGGGTCCCATCCAACTTCATATATTCTGTGATTTTATGATTCCATGACTACTGACTCTAACTGTCCATTCTCAGTTTCCTCCAATGCCCTGCTCCTGTCTGGTGGTGGGACAGGCTCTGAATGCTAGGTTCCTTCTAAAATATATAAATTTAATTAAAAAAATATATATGTATTGGTGCACCTTTTGGGCAAGGAGAAGGATTCAAGTTAGCCAACATCTCATTAAAATATTGATACATTTAAATGTTGTGTGAGGGTCTATGACAATGCCAACTTCTAATATATATATCTATCCTGGAAAAAAAATCTGAAAAAAAATCTGAAAAAAAAACCTGAAAAAAATCCACAATAACAAGGAGAAACAGATTAATTTTATTTCATAACCTGGTTCCCCTACCCTTTTCTATGTTTGGGAGAGACAGGTAAAACTTCTATGTTTTACATGGCAGGCGAAAACACAGGAATGAATCTTAAATCATGTGCTTTTTTTTTTTTAATTTTCATGATATGTACAAAAAAGTTCAAGCACATTCATAGCTTAAATTTCTAGACAATAATTAAAAAACCAAAACCAAACACAAACTCTCCTCCCAACCCTGAAAACAAACAGAAGCCTTTACATTCTTGCCTTTTCAGTAAAATTACATTAACTATGTAATAATGCTTACAAGTGAGCAGGTTGCCCAGGGCCCATATTCTCCAAACTGAACATAATATAGACATGAACTTCTCAATAACCTCACAAATTGCAATGTATATATTTATATGTATATGTGTATATGGATGTCAACTTACACTCGCTGATCAAGGAGGGTGGAAGCATTATTCTTGTGATGCTCCAGAAGGATATATTTCCAGGATCAAAGAATAGCATGGTGGGCCTCTTTGAATAATAATTTATTCTCTTCCTCTCTAATAAAAACTCTCCAAGACTTCACAGTATATACCATTGAACTTGAAGGATTGCTGTTGATGGGTTCATTTTTGTATTCATGACTATTGACCCAAACAGGAATCTTAGCTTACTATAGGCTAGTTAATGAAATGGCAGTGCACTCAAATGAGGCATCCTTCCTGTTCCTTTTTAAACATTTTCAGAAGAGAGATGAAGGGTTATGAAGAGCTGCATGAGGCTGGAGAGAACATTTTCAGTCAGTTGTGAACATCTTTTCTCACTTGAAAAAGGAGCAATTCACTATTTTTCAAAATACAGCAGTTGATGTCCAAAGTACAGGGTTTCTGCGCTTTTGGCTCTATTTTGTGTCAGTTATAGTTCAGGCACTTTGCAGCATATTTTAGGTGGAACTATACACTTGAGCACCACGTTCAAGATAAAACAGAGTCAAAGTCTGCATTAGATGCCAGAGAAGTAAGTCTTTCAATGTAAAAATATTTCCATGTTACAAAAAAAAAAAAAAAACAAAAAAAAATTTATTAAAAAAAAAAAAAAAAAAAAAAAAAAAGAAAAAGGAGTGAGATTCCAGTATAAACTTCAAAAAATTTTCTTCCACAACAAAATGTGGAAAACAATTAAAGAATTATGATAGTGAGAAAGCTGGAATCGTATGAAAGTAAATAGTGATGAGTAGCTTCCAGGCAAATGGATGGGAGGGTTTAGATGTTACATATCAGTGAGGTTGGCCTTGTACACAGAAAATATGCAGATCAATTAAAACTAACACTGTTAAATGCCACAAAACATTGGATGTTCACATTGGCTTGTAAACAGTGGTGCTAGGTCCACTCACATTTATTCTGCTCCAAAAATTGACAATACTTTCGCAGAACGTAGGACATTCCGATATCTTACTGTGCATGTTGTGGTTTTCCACCCTCCGCTGTAAAGAAATTTATGGTGATTGGTGGTGGAAAATTGTTTTTTAGTCATGAAATACCCAAAGAAAAATGGGTTTGCCTATTACTTAGGCACAGGAGCTCAGTAATCAGTGCAGCATGAGATGTCTGAACCAACTGTCCACAATGCTGCAGATAGCTTCCTCCTCAGTGCTGGATGGAGTTGCGGTGCAGCAAAAGGATATGGAGTAGATTTGTCTTGCTGTGTGGGGGACTTGTCTGATCTTCTCAGGTGGTTTGTGTCTCTCCTCTGTCAATGAGGGTCAAATGTAGGTAAAAAGCTGTAAATACTACAGGAAAAACTTATCTTTCTTCTGTTCCCAGTGAATGTTCTGTAGCAGTTGTCTTTCCAAGCACACAGGCAGTTGTTGAGGTGTGAGAAGAATTAAACATGGCATGGAATTTGCACAGAAGCTGTAGAAAGACATTTCAGAGGAGGATTCCAAACACAGGACGGCTCAACCCACCTGCCACAACTTATTTTCAGGATGTTTGATACAGCTCCCATTCTCAAGCCTTATTTTCCTCTTTCTTTTCTTCTTTCTTCTTGCCTACCTGAAAGAAATCCATTTCTGACATCTGGCTGTCAGGAAAAAATTCAGCTGGTTTCTGCTGGCACAGAATGACTCTCTAGTCTGTGGTTGAATTTTCATTTATCCAGCTGAAAATCTGGTTTATAATCTACACCATCTCTGTAAGGAAGAAAAACTCACTCCCCAGGCACTATGTAAAGCTAAATTCTGCTGAGGGGGATGGTTCTTCTATGGTTAGCCTACAGTGAATTGGTGAAAATGACCCTTTGATACTATAACCACGTACAAGCAGCACTGATACTGTAATAGGTTAATGTGGGAAAGTCTGTTTCCTTAAATAAACTGCTCCCACAGTCCTGAGAAATTAATAGTTTTAAGAAATGCAGAAATATTTGCAAACATTGTTAGCTTTCCTTTCATTTGTATTTTTTTGGTTTGCTGTATAAGATTCAAATAAATAATATGAGTCAACCTAACCTTTTCAAGTGTCAGTGTAGTTTGATAAGCAGTTGGGTGAGTGTTCTGGTGATTTCACAGTGGCTGTGCATTATGCATCAATGGTAAAATGCCATGCTACTTTTATTATTTCTTTTATAAAAATACAACAAGAGAGAAAGAAATATAATTAAAAAAAATAAACAAAAACAAAGCTTAGCACATTGCTTAGAAAAACAATTCCCTTACTCCTGAACCAGTTTTGGTGTCTGCTCTAATTTATGTACAGTAATATTTCACATTCACTGAGAATCACAAGTCTTTGGTTAACTATCACACAACCTGAGAGTAACTGTTCTAAACCTATCCCTCAGTCTTATGCAAGGCTGTTTCCAGGCTAACACTGTTCGATTTGCTTCAGTGCCTCTGGAATAAATTCAGTTCCTTTAGCACTTCAGTTTCTGATCAGAAAATGGTGAAATTCAGTTTAATTACAGCTTGAGTTTTGTTACTGGAGCAAGGTATTTTAAGTGTGGCCTTTTAAAAGAAAATGTTTTCTGTGTCTACTCATGGATTTCACAGGTGTCTTTTTTCTGATAATATCTAAAACTAAAAAACACTTTCCTGCCGCTGCAAATTGACCCTTACTCCTTCTAACCCATCCATAGGTCCACTTGACATCGATCTGGCTGACATGGTCCTGCCAGAGAATAAACTTTCCCTTCTGTTTTCCAAGCTGTCACTGAGCAGTACCGTAGGGCTAAACAATTGCCTGAATTTCTGGTAAAATTCTTTTGATGCAAAATAATAAATGAAGGGATCTATGCAGTTGTTGAAGCAGCTGAGGCACAAGGTGAGCTTGTAGGCAGGGTACAAACTGCTGCTGTAGAATAGGCGGCTGATCATATGCGCAAGTAGGATAAAGTTATTGGGTGCGAAGCAAGTGACGAAGGACAGAAGGACAATTGTTGCCAGGTATATGGATCTAGTCTTTTGCCTATTACCATATTTGCTCGAGTTTGTCTGAATTAGCTTCCTAATGATACCAATGTAGCATCCAACTGTTACAACAAAAGGGATCAGGAACAGCACAACAAATAAAGTGAGGAGAAAGGCTACCCAAGCGGCAAAGGTAGGCAGCATATCCCATTTTAGGACATCAAAACAGGTTATAATCCCTAATTCTTTCACTTCATAGGTCAGGTCTGCAGTTTCTAGTGGGTAGAAGGCTACTAGCAAGAAAATCCACATAGCTAGGCAGGCAGCCAAGGCATATCTTTTTCTTCTCCACTTGGTTAACTTCAAGGGGTGTACCACACCCACATACCGCTCCACACTGATAAGGGTCATGGTCAGTATGGAAGAATACATGTTGGAGTAGAACATCACTGTCACAAGGCTGCACAGAGTCTTGCCAAATCTCCAGTGGTTGCTTTGGAGGTGATAAGAAATCTGGAAGGGGAAACAGCTGGCCAGCATAAGGTCCGTGATGCTTAGGTTGATCATGAAGATAACAGAAGGTGTTTTGGGTTTGATGTGGCATAAGAGCACCCAAAGGGAGAACAAGTTGCCAGGGATGCTGACCACAGCCACCACTGAATACACAACTGGGAGGGTGATGGAGACAGTTTTATTCTGGAGCATTGCCAGCGTCAAAGCATCCAGGTGGGATTCGTTTTTAACCATTATTCCCAAATGGTTTGTTGGTCCCTGTAAACCAGCTGGATCATATCATGAACACTTGGCTTGAAAACCTAGAGGAGAAACGTCAAGTGAAAAAAAATATATCAAAACAGAAATTAAAGACATAAACCCTGTATTAATCAACTGAAAACATCTTTAGTTTAGCAGATTTTCCTAGAATGCACTGAATCCATTAAAATTACTTCTGAAAAGTCTTGCCTCCCTCCAAATCATCATAATGTTTTTACCAGTCTGACTTCTTCCTATCTTGGAACAAGTTACTTTTCCCTGCTGAATGGTTTTCTGATACTTAGAATCATAGAATCATTAAACTTGGAAAAGACCTCCAAGATCACGGAACCTTTGATCAAACACCCCTATGTCAATTAAATCATAGCACTGCTTGTTAACCAGCACCCCCAGGTTCTTTTCCACTGGGCGGCTTCCCAGACACTCTGCCCCAAGCCTGTTGTGCTGCATGGGGTTCTTGTGACCCAAGTTGTTGGCAGGAGTTGGCATTTCAGCTTCTAGAACCTCACATCATTGACCTTGGCCCATCAATCTCTCCTGTCCGGATTGCTCTGTAGTCTGTTTGTTATCCCACCTCCTATGTTACTGTAGCATAAAGAAAATCACATATCACAAGTTGAAATTCAATTGATGAACATGAGAACACTAGTCTATAGATTCTCTGTGAGCTAAATTCATTGTATCTACTCTAGATGTCATGATCTTGATTTCTTTAATGCACAATATCTTCTGACCTTTTTTTCCCCAACTAAACTGTGATCCATTTCAAGTAAGGGCTGGATTTTAATTTTTTTTCTTTTTTTTTTTTTTCAATTTAAGGAGAGAATATGCATTCAATGAGTCTTGCTATATCTATAATACAAACAAGGAAAAAAACATGAGAACCAGGGACAGATTGCAATTGCTTGGATTGGTTTACAGGCTGGAGAAGCCCTCTTCTACCAAGAAAAAAAAAATACTATTGAGCTTCAGTTTTTGCAAAATATAAGTTATTTAAAAAAGTTCTGTTCGCAGCTGTCTTATTTGCATCATCTGTATTTCTGCAAAATTAGTTTCAGTTTTGCAGTCTGCAAAGCAGCTCCATGCTTTCACTGTCTGGTTTACGTAAATATTTCTTGGCAGATGCAATAGCTCAGGGTTTAGCCTATTTATTTTAATCAGCATAGTAGCATTCAGCAATTGCAGGAAAGAACCCACACCTCAGTGTTTGTTAAGCTGCAAGTACAGGAAGGCAATTTCACAGAAGTACAGTATTGAAAAAGTGAAGGAATGGCAAAAAATGCCCAAAAAGCCAGAGGATATATCTACAGTAGGCTGAGTGAAGAGTTACAATAAGGGCTGAAGAGATGTCAGGCCAAGTCAGCTGATAACTGTGGGTATATCTCTACTTAATTACAGGCAGAGTAGATTGAGGCACACCTGCCTGTGGACTCATCACCTGCATGGTTTATTATGGTTTATTCCAGACATTTTGTTGAAACACAGCCCTGATGTAGGAGGTTAGGTTAAAAAACGTAGATGCCAGCTGGTGTCACTTAATCTCATATCCTGTTAGAAAAGAGCTTTAATTTGTGTGGTCATAGGCCATGAGCAGTGTAACCGGTCAGTCCCTCAAAGAGCCCAGCCCATTGTGCTGGGAAACTCTAATGCTGGAAATAACCATTCTGGCAAAAACTGCTTTCTGAGAGAGGCTTTTATTGCAAAACTTGCTTTCTGAACCATTGATGATTCCTGAGACCTGACAAATGTGAAGTCTCTACTGGAGGCTGAAGTGCAGTAAAGAGATAATCAACTCAGAAAAACTCAAGTGCAGATCCAGGAAAAGGTACAGCTACAGCAGCAAGCAACTCAGTGGGAGATTAGTGAGGTTCTTTCTTGATCTGATCTATTTGACATAGTGCTTGAAATATAGCTAAAAATATTCAGAAGTGGTGAGAGTCAGTATCAAGAAAGTTATAATGATTAATGTTGCTTCCAGCTGAGTTGTTGGAATCCTAGATAAGGGAACAAGAAAATAGGAACTGCAAAGAAGTCAGAGATGTACATATATCATGCACATGTCACAGAGCAAGCATGTTTCAAGTAGTGATCATCAGATGGGTACAATTGCAAAAAGCCCTTTGAGCCAAACCTGTTGCAAATGAAATTCAGTTCTTGTCAGGGGAGTTCTACCAAGAATGAAACGAATTCTTCATTTTTCAGTCTAACTTGAAAAAGCATTCACTGTCACATAACTCTTGGGAGGAAAAAAAAAAAAAAAAAAAAACCTTTAAACTCAACATCTATATTTGGATTTGTTTTCATAAAGAGCCATTATNGCTCTCTATTTGAACTCATCTGTCTGTGACTTACCAGAGCAAATATTTATTCATGATGTCTATTGCCTCAAAAATCCTGCTCAAGTAGCATCCCTTTGTGCCTAACAACTCTATACTTCTCAAAACAAACAGAAAATTGTTGTCTATATCAGAGTTACCACAGAGCTCTAATAATATACCTCTGCAAGTGAAAGATATTTGCTATCACAGGCCCCTAGATGCTATTCCTATAGAAATTATAGGTACTTAGGAAGATAGGAATATAGGTGAAAATTTCCATTAAATCTGTCACACTGGTCATAAAGCTATCTAATATAATACGTCTCACATTTCAGGTTGACATCAAATCTCAAATGTATTTTCTTCTCTACTTGCTTTTTTCTGACAGAACATCTTGATAAGAAGGAGATAAAAAATGCAGGCATAGATGCTGCCGAATGCAAACCAGTGTCAGCATTAACGGCCTGAATAAGGCAAATTTTATGCACTTGTGTAACACTACTGTCAGTAAAACATAAGTGCCTCCAAATGTAGGCATCTCTGGAATTAGAGTTGAAAGACCCTAGACTTACTGATTACGAGCCTACAAGAGCTTTCCAAAAAGGGTAGGTCTCCTTGACATCATTTTCAGTAATGACAATGTCCATTGCAATGAGCAGAAGAAAAATGATAGGTGGTTCCAATAGAGTCTTCTGCAGGGGAGAAGGGGGCATGCAAAGCACACAATACTGATGTTGCCTGTCATTTATGAGGGCAAATAGCCTCTTGAGGAAATGTGGAGTACATAAAATCCTCCTCTTTCATCCTCCTAATTTCATCTTTACTTTTGCCAGATTCTTTCATGCTATAATCCTGAATTCCTTGTCAGGGAAGCCTAGAGTAGAAGAAATTCCTGCTCTGATTCACCCCTAGTTGCAAAGTTTTGCTTTTTAAATGCCCAAGTGTGTGGGGTTTGGCTGGGATAGAGTTAATTTTCTTCACAGTGGCTGGTATTTTTGGGAGAGAGACTATTTTTTTGGATTTGTGCTGAACACAAGGTTGACAATAGAGAGATATTTTTGTTATTGCTGAGCAGGGCTTACACAGAGCCACCACACTACTTTTTGTAGTGCCATGCTGGCAAGGAAGTTGGGGGTACACAAGAGGCTGGGAGGAGACACAGACAGATAGCCCAAACTGACCAAAGGGATATTCCATACTATACAACATCATCACCAGTATACAAAGTAGACGGAAGAAGGAGGAAGGGGGGACCATTTGGAGTGATGGTGTTTCTCTTCCCAAAGTAACCCTTTCATGTGATGGGGCCCTGCTTTCCTGGAGATGGCTGAACATCTGTCAGCCCATGGGAAACAGCAGATTAATTCCTTGTTTTGATTTGCTTGTGTACATGGCTTTTGCTTTCCTTATTAAATTGTCTTTGTTGCAACACAATTTTTTTTTCCTTTTACCCTTTCAAATCTCTCCTCAGTCCTGCCTTGCGGGGGAAGTGAGCAAGCGACTGTGGGGCTTGACTGCTGGCTAAGGTGAAACCATGACACCAGGTTAAGCTGCTGGAACCACAATGTACCATTTCAAAGTACTTTACTGCTCCCATGGCTGTGTCTGTTGGGGATTAGTTAATGCTGTGTTTACATTTTCTTCTTGTTCGGGGTAACTGTGACCTTCCCCCACTGCACCCACAGTCTCTGTCTGTCTCTTTTGGTTTAATTTGAAAACGTAATACATCAAGAGACAAAAGAATCTCTCTTTAGAGGTTTAGAATTAGACTCCTCTTACATTTTATGAGTTTTTTCCATTCCGTTTCAGGTTTCCAACAGAATTAAAATCAGTGAAGCTTGCATGGATTTTAGAACATCCACCCTAAGCTACAGTTTCATATGCATAATTTTTAAAAATATAGTCTGTTACATAAAATTCCCTGTTAGAAATACATGGTTTTGCTTTAATTTTGGGAGACCTTATATTTAAAATATGACAGACCAACGGACATACAGACAGACTGAAATGAAAACTCAATAAGGGTTCTTCAAGTGACATGATCCAGCCCTATTGACATTTGCATCAGTCCTCAAGCTTGTGACATAGAAGGAGACATGTTAAGATTTTCTGCTTGCCTGATTTTGAAAACATTTAGTAGATGGATGTATATTAGTCTTATATTAAGTACTAAGCCTCTGGAATAATACTCGCTAAATCCATGTAGGATTTTTTCCCTACTGTTTGTACTCACTGGCTTGTGGCACTCTGCACAGAAAACTCACTTGGAAATTCAGTGGCATCAGGCATCCAAGCTGCAACCATAAGCTAAGGTGACAGCTGCTTCATGCTTTTCTAACAGGAATAGGAATTGCTTTCCCTTCAATTGACAAAAGATGATAAATAAATCATTAAAGGTGTACTGAAAATCAAACAGTAAAAAATCACAAGATATCTGTGTTATTTCTTTGCTGTGGAAGAGTAACAGTAGAGATGTCTCTATTTTTAGAGAACTGCTAAATTAAGCTGATGTGATTTCTCTCTTACATCTGCCATCTTCCTGTTGTCAGTGTCAAGTGCACCTGTGAAACAGACTGAAAAGCCTGTGAGCAAATTCAAAATGGAAATTGTCAATTTATAAAAAAAATTGGGATTTGCTTTGTGACTTGAGATGGAAAAATAACTCTTAAAATATATCATGTAGCAAATAGACCTTCGAAACCTATTGTGTTTAATAATTTTTGGTTTACTACCTGTCAAAGCAGTATTGCATAGGGGAAAAAGTTCTTATTTCATAAACTCTTTTATATTGTTACACTTTTAGAAAGACACCTTTCTATATGATGAATGTAGGATAGCATGTTTCAGATACAGGAAAAACAAGCTGAAATGCAATTTCAACTCAACTGAATTTCATCTAAGTAGGTTTAGAACGAAGCAAAATGAAAGCACAGATTTTATTTTAAGCACTTAGAAAAAGCCTATTAATAGTTTTTCATCAATACAAGTGTACCAGAAGAATGTATTTTGTTTATTCTTAAAAGACTGCTTTTTAATATATTTTTATTTTACATTATTTTTTTACTTACTCAGTGTGATTACAAAGCAGTAAGAAAAGCTAAAGGGTTATGATCGCTTGTGTCTACCTAATGGTAGATAGAACTAGAGAAAACTTAAGGATTCTCAATATGGACTGTTCCTTCTGGGTTTTCAGCCCCTCCTTGACTGTCTGAATTACTACCAAGATGATGGAAATGAGTAAAAGCACATAAAACAAATGCTTAATTTCTGTTGTAGACTGAGTGTGAGGAGAAGGAGGAGTCAGGAAGGTAAAGAGCCAAGAGTCAATAATTTTGAGCTGTGAGAAAAGTGACAAACACTTCAATATTTAAATAAAGTAGGGGTTTTAATATGAAGAACAAGAACAAAAAGTGCCCTTTTGTAACACATCTCAAGTACAGTTCCTAAAGCACCATTCATGTGATTCAGAGAAACACTTCTGCAAATGTTCAAGTTCACCAAACTGAGGAATGTAAATGTATTCTCTGTCTGAATGTTTCCAAAACTAAAAATGGGCCTTACTGAAAGAGGCTGCACGTTTTGTCTTGATGGTTCTTTCTCACCCCTTCCAACAAACTTTCTTGCAAATTTTAGCTTGCACTGTTACATCTCTACATCTCCAAAAGCCAAGAGTTTGGTTCACTCAGTGAAGATATGAACCTAAGTCTTCTAAGAAATTTCTTTGTATTTAGGCTTCCTTGTTCTTTTAGCTGTTTTTTTTTTCCTGTTGTTTTGTTCTGACTGTCATAATTACAAGGGTCAGAAACTGGTGCCAAGCCTGTAGTTATGTTATCACAAAGGCATTATTTGATGTTTTAGCTTACCTTCTTTTAAGAAGAAATACATTTGGGAAATGACACATCTACCCTCTGTGCTCTTGTGTGTCCAAGTATTACTGAGCAAAGAAAAAAAAAAACTGAAAGCATCTAAGTAGCTTTGATATTCCTGATCTTCCATGCCATTTTGCTTTAAAAAATAAAACTGTTCTTTATTTCTTATTTTTCACCAAAGATCACTCAGATAAAGGACATAGGTAAACTGTATGTATACCTTCAAAACTGGGCATATTTTTTACAATGAAAAAGTTAAGTTATACTCATTATATTATTCAAAAACTCTTTCAGAGATAAATGACAGTCTTCATCTCAGTCAAAATAAACCCTATGGCGGTTATAGCCCTGACCTCAAACCATTAGGGCAAGGTAAAACAAGAGTGTCTTCTCTCCACAAGGATTTCACATTGAGAGGTAAAAAAACCTTCTGTTTTTTCAGCAAGAAAATAAAGAATCACTACCAGCTTTCATGTAATGGAGAGGTTTATACTTCTACCTGTTAGAGCTTGTTAGCTCTATCAATCTAGAGAAAAATCTACTTTATTCAAAAGTGAAGAAAAATAATGTTGTCATTTCTGCCTGCTAGGGAGTGCTTCTGTTCTCCAGCCTGACAGAGTAAAAGCAGGCACTTTCCAAGACTGAACCAAAAAATCCTTACAGTGAAATTTTCATATACAGATGAGATGCAAAGAAACTCCACAAGCAAATACTGCACCACATCTTCAGAACTAGCTAAGTAGTAAAATTAAATGTACATATCTACTTTCAAATTTCCTGTGTCTGTCCTGGACTATGCAATTTTGCTGACAGTTGGATTTTAGTTCACTTGAACCTTTACCTTTTCTAAGTATAGATCAGCAATGTCAGGGTTCTCCGCTGGTGTTAGCAACATTCACCCTAATTTAGGTAAGATTTGCATAAACACAGCCACTTTCATCTATATCAACGAGCCAAACTCATTGTGTTCAGAGCGAAACTCATCAATGTCGTCTTTGAAACTTTAAAAAAGTTTTTTCTACAGCAGTCAGGTTCTTGGAAATAGTAAGTTTGTGGGCCAGTATTGACAAAAACTCTTAGCATCTAAAGCATGATTTTACAGTTGAAGTGCTCGTTAGATTACAAAATAAAGCAGTTTGCAGTTTTCTTTATCAGTTCACAAGTCAGCTTATAAAAATGTTGTGCGCAAAACTTAGGTCAGTTGAAACCCAAGTTGTGTAACTCCACTAGTAAATTTTGGAGGCTGGTTTAAACTTCAGTCAGAGTAAGCATCCTAAACTGGATTTGAAGAAGTTCAAAAAACAGTTTTATTTTTTAAATTTAGGGGCTAATAGCTAGAATATTTTATGTATGTTGATCTTTCTTACATAAACAGGCTTTGTAAACTTTATTTTTTGAAGACTGATATTTTTAAAAAGATTTTCAAAGCTAAGGTAACAGAAGCGTTCAACATATCAGCTCAGGAATTCATTCTATAGGATGTAGAGTCCTCTGTAATCACTGCCCATATACACACTCATTTTTCCCAACAGCACAAAGTAATTTTCCTCTGGGTGAAACCATGCTGTCTTGACAGGGAGGAAGAGCCACGCAAGCAGTTCCTGAAACTGCTGATTCCTGGTAGGGAACCTTCACTTAAAAGGACCACAGTGCTTGTCAGATGGTGCAAGACCATGAACAATCAGCTTGTAAATCTCCCTTTTACTCCTCTGGCAGACATCCTGCATTGTATGAGTTATCCTGCCCCAGAGAGCCTTCCTGCAGGTACCTTGGCCTTGACTTATGGCAAGATGAAGACACGTGTTTTTATATAACTTTGATGAAATTGCCTGATCTAGGTGAAATTTAAATAACACATGAACTGATTTCCTTTATATCTTTAAGTTTTTAAATATTGTCTGTATGCAGGATTGACAGACAATGGCTTCTGGTCATCAACTACTTCCCTCTACAAGTAATTGCCTCATGTAGCTGTTGTGAGGGTCAGAGGAAAAAGCATAGTCAATAATTTCCCTTCTGACCTCAGATTCCAGGAAAAGAATTTAACAGTTTATTGGCACAAGGCATTTGTGACAGTGACAGATTCCTAATAGAGAATGCCTCAATCTTCAGAAACTTGGTGGTCTTACACTGAATCTGTGTGCTCAAACTGGCATTGTATAGCAAACAAATATATATAAATATACACACATGTATGCATATGCGTACATATATTCTGGTTGATATCTCTACTTTCTATCTTTTCATATCTCTTTTCTGTGAAGCTCTCTTCAATTGTTTCCTCTCCTGATCAGTCCACAAAGGAATTGAGGTAGAGTTGCTGCGTTCTCTTGAAGATTATATTTAGAGATAAAAAAATAAATAAAAAAAAAAGAACCTCAGATGATGCTTTTCTCATATTTGCACTAAGGATATGACAGTCTGTAGCTTGTTGATCTATTTAGCTTATGATGAAACCCATAAATGGGACAGGCCACAAAGTTTTGCAGGTGTACCTGAAAGGATAATTTGGTGTGGTATTTGGGAAATGTTTTGAGCAAACAATATAGAGTAATTTTAACAGCCATATAACATACTGGGGCCAGAAATTGAAAGCAATATTTGTAGCAGTGTATCAAATAACTTGATTGAGCAAGTAAGCTGTCTCAGATGGGCCTTTTCCCCCTAATTCCACTGGCTGGTCTCAGTAGATTCAAAACATATTTCTATCTCCTAGATAAATAGATGTGTCCCAAAAATCCTGTGCCAGATCCATAACAGCTGGTGACTTGTAAAAACACAGGATGAATTTTTGTTCCTCCTATTAATTCTGTACAAATAGGCAAAACTCTTTCCACAGCAGTAAGTACTAAGTGGCAGGATGTGGGTATAGGTAGCTTTTCCTGCCTGGTCTTTGCTACAGCTATGGATTTATCAGCTGTAGGTATCTATTTTAGGGTGAGTTGGAAAGCATTTACTGCACTGGGTGGATCTCCAGTCACTGCAGTATTTGCATATGTAGTCACTTCCACAGTAAATGCAGGTGTTTGAAGCTGATTCCAGCCTGTTTTAAACATCCTGTTGATTTAGTTCCAGATTTCCTGGAGGCCCATGATTGCCTGGAATCTTTCAGAATCTGAGCTAGTTCACTAAAACATAAATGACTCCTTTCACAATTGGATCAACTCAGCTGCTACTTTTAAATGACCAGGTCAGCTTTTGCGTGAAAATGAATTGGCACAGAATAGGATCAAACGCATTGTTTTACCCATATCCATCTTATTCCACCTGTGTGTCGAAGCCTACCATCAGTTTTACATGATCATAAGGACTCAGAATAAAAATGATTTTCTCTTCTTCTGGTCCTGCTGCAGTACTTGCTCAGCACATATCATTTGCCCTTACTGGCAGACCATGGAATGGACTGACCACTTCCCTCCCCCAGGTGCCTTCTGCAATATTCTGGCAGTGAACCCCTGCGAACTGGCCTTCTCCTGACTCTCATGTCAATTTGGAACAATTCTCTCATGTATGCTAGTGAAAACAGTCTTGGCTGAAAAATACAAGATCAGGGGCTCTGTAGGAACTAAACTGATGTGCACTGTGCAGCTTTCTTGTATAACTTGTTCTCTGCTCCTGAAAGGGGAAGAGGAGCTAGATATACAGAAAAAACAAGCATCACTTCCTGTCAAACTGTACATCTTACTTGAAGGCTTTAATACAAAAATGGGCTGCTGGAGGCACTTTTGATGCCTTAGGTTTTGAGGCTTTTTCCTGTTTTGTTCTGGCGGGTGGTTTTGCTGGTGTATTGGGTGGTGTTGGGATCTGGTCGCAGGGTGATGGGGGAAGGCCACCTCTGTGTTTAGCGACTTCAAGGACACTCTCCGAGCTCCAAGGCCCCGAAGATAAACAACGTAGAAGGCAGGAAGTGAGCAGGAAGGACGGAACATCAGAAGTGTGGAATTGTACATTGGACAGTGAACGGGGCATATGCTAATGGACCAGAACTTGTAAAAGGGGGGGCAATCTCATGACTCTCCCTCTTTTGCTTCCATCTTGGAGCCATCCGGGCAGGCTACTGCTGTGGCTGCTGGGGTGTGACCTTGAAGGCCTTAATAAATGAGCACCCTTATTTCTATAACTCCGTCTGGCCTCTGTCTTAGCATTTAAGGCAACACTTTGGTATGACTGGAACTGATATTGCATTCAGCCATTCTCCTGTACCTCTTGTCAATACCCACTGAAAATAGGAGACTGCATATACTCAGGAGGAGAGGTGTGCCTGGGCTGACAAAGGACTAGGAGACAGAAATGTACACAGTCCAAGGCAGTGGGAAATGGGAGCTCATTCCCTAGCACTTTGGACAATGCTTCCTTTCCAGCTTGGCCTGAAGAGACTGGTGGTTGGGACTCACTGCAGGTCACCTCCATGAGAAATCTTGCACTGTCACAACTCTTTCCTTTGCCTGGTTTCTTTTACTGCTTACGGTCACAGCTCAGAATGTGAGCTGTATATGAGCATTATTTTTCCGGAGTGATGTTCATTTGCTCATGTATATGGTCATGTATAAGTCATTGTGGTTGTCTGCTAGAGAGAATTCCTTAATTTTTTTAACAATTTCCATCACCATTCAATAGCAATCAAGCTACAGTCATCAGGTACTCTTGCTGATTCTGCCTTTTAGTTATTATCCCATCATCTGTGGAGGCCCTGTGGCATGACCAGGATGCAATTCTTTCAGAAGCACTCCTGTAGGTCTGGTATTCATACAGCTCATAGTGGAGCCTGAGGCAGCTCTGTGTGTTGTATGCACAGCACCTCGGAGCTCTGTGCTTCATAGGTAGGAGCAAGATCATTTTTTCCAAGCTTGTAAAAAATCTCTTTGTTCACACGTGGGAAGAACTGAAAATTGGCTTCTCTGCAAAAGCTCACAGCTTATGTTGAGCATCAATAGCTACAGCTGTGCTGCTTGTGGCTGGCACAAGGAACAGTATGGACTCACAAATGCCTGAGCAGTGCAGAGCTCATCTACCCAAAGGCACAATGCACAGGTAGCAGGAACCTCAGAAATAGCAGACTACAGGAGCAGATATGACCTAGTTTTAAAAGCAGCATTATATATGCACAGAGAAGAGGAGCAAAGAGCCAATATAATTATTGCTTTCTCCATGACTTAACACTTTTTTCTTGACTTCTCCTCAGTTTGGCATTTTAATACCAGTTAGAGGTATGACTGCTAACATACAAGAAGTAGAGGTTGTAAAGTAGGGAAAAAAGGAGAAAGATTTCTTAGAAAAGCTTCACATTTAGTCCAGTATCTTTGTGACCACCTGAGCTATCACACTAATACAAAGAGCTACAACAGGACTAGCACCCTAAAACCATATCTGCTTCACTCCTCTTCGTATTCTTGAGTACAGGTGAGACAGGAAGTTCAGCTTTTCAGCTGAACCTGACACTGCAAGTGCCATGGTATTCAGGGTTTGGTCTTCTCTCCAGTCCTCTCTGCATTTAATTAACTTAAACGCATAAATAAGAGAGAAATTGTATGTTATCTAACATACGCTTTTTGCTTGGAGAAGTATATAAGAGTATATAAGTGCCCTAACTATAGTCAGATATATGCTGATACATTATTATAATGAATGCTACCTATGAAATAATCACAGGAAGAAGTCAAGTGTTCTGCAGCCAGTTTATGTGGGTGAGACAGTTCAGGTCTCTCAGGCTGACAGCACAGCACCCTGGTGTAGCATCCACTCCTCCCAGTTCTGTATCACCATCAAACTCGCTGAGGCTGCAGTCTGTCCCTTCACCCAGGTCATGGACGAATAAGTTGAACAAGACTGTACCCAGTACTGACCCCTGTGTAACACCCCTAGCAATAGGCTGCCAGCCAGACTCTGTCCTAAGGCAATTTTGATGACTGGTACAGTTATGCTTCAATAAGGTACATATAACAGTAGAGCACTTTGGAGACAAAATTTGGGCTGTTGGGAGCCCTAGAGATCTCTAAGTGATGTGCTCTGAAAAATTACCACATCCCTGCACTTTCAGTGTGTAACTTGACAACGGATGCATAGAAAAATGATATAAATGCACTTAAGAATAAAGGAAATGTTTGATGCAGATGGTGCCATCAGAAAAATATGGTTTGACCTAAATTAAAATAAGGCAATGTTTCTGTTACTGAAAATTTATGTTATAGTTTTTAAACTAAAAATTAGAGAGAGCCCACTGGCACAGAAAAGTGTATAGTTCAGAATGACACGTATTTAGTGGTGGGAATGTTATTAAATCCTCTGCAGTCTTAATAAAAAAGACAGGAAAAGGTGTTAATAAAGTCCAGGAAGGAACTCGACAAACAGTTGCTACATGTGAAGTGTGTGAAGCACATCACATAAAACAGTGAGCCACAAAAAAACCCCAGAGACATAAAAACTCAGCTAAATGAAAAGTGTAAAAATTCTGAGGCTGATTGCCCTGGTTTTCAGCTGGGAATCTGACTTAAGTTAGGCATCTGAGAAATCTGATGATAAAAAGTGACTGTTAGGAATGGTGTGGCCAAGGCACACACTGATACAGCCCGGCCAAAATGGGCCATGCTGCTTCAGGATAGTTACTATTGCATTACTTTGAAGCTTTGTGTCACATCCAGTAAACAATTCAGCTGCATCAACACAAGACTGAAATTCCATGGGCTGAAGGCTGTGACTGAGGACTGCATCATCAATCACATAACGGGGATGGTAATTGTGGCAGCAATGTGCTTGGGATAGAAAAATCAGCTGTGAGAGCAAACAATATGGAAATAACAAAACCTTTCAAGTACCCCTAACCAGACTAGAAAAATACACTCTGGCAGTGTGTGTCTTCAGGCACGTCAAATGTGATTCCTTGTGGAAATCAGCTGTTCAAGACCTGGTGAGGAGCTCCTCACAAGATGAGGATTAGCAGCTTTCGGCTCAGGCCTTTGCCATCCTAACTCTCCACAGCAGCAGAAGCAACCACCTGGGGTCTCCTCCTTCCCCATTGAGACACCAAAGAGCTTTGGCCTGTAGAATATTGCAAATAAATTTCTACAACTTCAACTACTTAACTGAGAATCATTAGCAATCGGCAAGCTTGAAACCTGGGCTCTCATGAGGGCTTCCCTATCAAAAGGTTTTGGTTCTCTTTTTCACTCTGTTGTAGTGCCATAGATAGTGAAGGAGAATTGCCACTGGAACCTCCTTTGCTGGCACACACCTGATGCTTTGGCAGTGACTGAGATGTGATCCCAGTCACCACAGCAGCCACCTGCTCTTCTGAAACCCCAAGGATGCCCTCAGCTACCTCAGAGTAGAAACAGGATAGGCCTTTTGAAAATGCAGCCTGCTCCCCAGCTCACAGTGAAGAAATATCAGCACCAACTACTTTCTCACTTCTCTTTCTGAGAATAGTGCAGGTTATCTATTTTTTGCTATTACTTAGTTCCCAGCTTTAGTACCAGTTTTGGGACTCAGTGCTCGTGCTAGCTTATGAGAAGTTCAGGGGCTCAGAGCCATCATGGGGCTTTCCCACAGAGCTGCCAAGACTGTGTTCAGCCCTGCTGAAATCCCCTGGAAACTTGGCCCACTTTCTGCATGTGCACATGGCATCCAGCCAGCATCTCTGTGTGGCATCAGCTTGGCAGTGGAGAGGCTTGGTGGGGCATTCGAGATGAGGTCACCCGAGGTTGTGAGTCACTGAGAACTACAGCCTGCGGGCGTTATTGTGGTTTGGTAAGCAAATGAAGGAAAATGACAAGTGTTTTGAAGCTCTTTCAGGAAACTAAAGGAAACAGACCTGAGTCCTTTTTGTTTTAACATCTCAGAAAGACCTTTATAAAAACCTAAAGACAATGTACATTTCAAGAGAGCAACTTTAGTTTCCTTTCTTCTTCTTCTCTGTGTGTTTCTTTCTCTCACATTGCCTTATCGTCATACAAATATACAGAGAAAGAGAGAGAAAGAAAAGGAAAGGAAAGGAGTTATAAGATTTAAAAGAAATCCATTTTCTTGAGGATTGTTGTTTAATAAAGGTTAGGCATTACATTTTCATAAAAGAGCATTGAAAAGCAAAATAAATTCTCAGAATCCCTTCTTAGCCCCATCCGTCCATCCGTCCATCCGCTCACCATGCAGGTGAGCAAACCATAGTGCCAACATACTAAAGATAAGAGGGCAATGATAAAAGATGTTTCACCACACAATGTGGAGAAAGTTTCTTACAAGTTAGGCCTAGCTGCTCAGTATAGGTTCCTCTTTCCATTCTCTGAAGTTCTTTTAAAAAATTACACACACAAAAAAACAACTTTCAAAAGCAGTTTCCTCAGTTCAGCCCTCCCTTCACTCCCACACCATCTCTATAGATGCTTCTTAGATGTACTATAAACTACCTGTAAAAGTTACTTGTGTTTGTATTGTGTGGGTCGATAGGTTTTAGAACTTCTGTTACAGTATGATGTAAACTAACCTACACAAAACCCGCAAGACTTGTAATTTAGTTTTGTTTACCTGTTTCTTTAATGTAAAAGAAATCTATCCCCTTTTTTTTTTTTTTTTTTT